>OU342741.1:317600597-318157841 GCA_910589775.1 Avena eriantha
ATTTCAATGACACTGGTGGATCCATATGTGGTCTATGAAAATAACACACATGCAATGACACTGGTGGATCCATATATGGTCTGTGAAAAGAACACACATGCAATGACACCGGTGGATCCATATGTGGTCTGTGAAAAGAACACACATTTCAATGACAATGCTGGTTCCATATGTGGTTTGTGAAAAGAACAGACATGCAATGACTCTAGCTATGGTTAGTGAAAAGAACACACATGCAATGACACTAGTGGATCCATAGGTGGATTGTGAAAAGAACACACATGCAATAAACTCTAGCGGATCCATATGCAATGACACTGGTGGATCCATTTGTGGTCTGTAAAAAGAAGACACATTTCAATGACACTGGTGGATCCATATAAGGTTTGTGAAAAGAACACACATGCAATGAACTCTAGTGGATCCATAACTGGTCTATGAAAAGAACACACATACAATGACACTGGTTGATCCATGTGTGGTCTAGGAAAAGAACACACATGCAATGACACTGGTGGATCCATATGTTGTCTATGGAACGAACACACATGGAATGACACCGGTGGCTCCATATGTGGTATGTGAAAACAACACACATTTCAATGACACTGGTGGATCCATATGTGGTCTGTGAAAAGAACACACATGCAATGACTCTAGCTATGGTTAATGAAAGAACACACATGCAATGAACTCTTGTGGATCCATATGTGGTCTGTGAAAAGAACACGCATGCAATGACACTGGTAGATCCATATGTGGTCTGTGAAAAGAACACACATGGAATGACACTAGTGGATCCATATGTGGTATGTCAAAAGAACAAACATGCAATGACACTGGTGGATCAATGTGGTTTGTGAAAAGAACACACATGCAATGACATTGGTGGATCCTTATGTTGTCTATGAAAAGAACACACATGCAATGACACTGGTAGATCCATAGGTGGATTGTGAAAAGAACACACATGCAATGAAATCTGGTGGATCCATATGTGGTCTGTGAAAAGAATAGACATGAAATGATTCTATATGTGGTTAATGAAAGAATACACATTTCAGTGACAATGGCGGTTCCATATGTGTTTTGTGAAAAGAACAGACATGCAATGACTCTAGTTGTGGTTAATGAAAAGAACACACATGCAATGACACTAGTGGATCCATAGGTGGATTGTGAAAATAACACACATGCAATGAACTCTAGTGGATGCATATGCAATGACACTGGTGGATCCATATGTGGTCTATGAAAAGAAAACTCATGCAATGACACCGGTGGATCCATATGCTGTCTCTGAAAAGAACACACATTTCAATGACACTGGTGGATCCATATGTGGTCTATGAAAATAACACACATGCAATGACACTGGTGGATCCATATATGGTCTGTGAAAAGAACACACATGCAATGACACCGGTGGATCCATATGTGGTCTGTGAAAAGAACACACATTTCAATGACAATGGTGGTTCCATATGTGGTTTGTGAAAAGAATAGACATGCAATGACTCTAGCTATGGTTAGTGAAAAGAACACACATGCAATGACACTAGTCGATCCATAGGTGGATTGTGAAAAGAACACACATGCAATAAACTCTAGCGGATCCATATGCAATGACACTGGTGGATCCATTTGTGGTTTGTAAAAAGAAGACACATTTCAATGACACTGGCGGATCCATATAAGGTTTGTGAAAAGAACACACATGCAACGAACTCTAGTGGATCCATAACTGGTCTGTGAAAAGAACACACATACAATGACACTGGTTGATCCATGTGTGGTCTATTAAAAGAACACACATGCAATGACACTGGTGGATCCATATGTTGTCTATGGAACGAACACACATGGAATGACACCGGTGGCTCCATATGTGGTATGTGAAAATAACGCACATTTCAATGACACTGGTGGATCCATATGTGGTCTGTGAAAAGAACACACATGCAATGACTCTAGCTATGGTTAATGAAAAGAACACACATGCAATGAACTCTTGTGGATCCATATGTGGTCTGTGAAAAGAACATGCATGCAATGACACTGGTAGATCCATATGTGGTCTGTGAAAAGAACACACATGGAATTACACTACTGGATCCATATGTGGTATGTGAAAAGAACAAACATGCAATGACACTGGTGGATCAATGTGGTTTGTGAAAAGAACACACATGCAATGACATTGGTGGATCCTTATGTTGTCTATGAAAAGAACACACATGCAATGACACTGGTAGATCCATAGGTGGATTGTGAAAAGAACACACATGCAATGAAATCTGGTGGATCCATATGTGGTCTGTGAAAAGAATAGACATGAAATGATTCTATATGTGGTTAATGAAAGAATACACATTTCAGTGACAATGGCGGTTCCATATGTGTTTTGTGAAAAGAACAGACATGCAATGACTCTAGTTGTGGTTAATGAAAAGAACACACATGCAATGACACTAGTGGATCCATAGGTGGATTGTGAAAATAACACACATGCAATGAACTCTAGTGGATGCATATGCAATGACACTGGTGGATCCATATGTGGTCTGTGAAAAGAACACTCATGCAATGACACCGGTGGATCCATATGCTGTCTCTGAAAAGAACACACATTTCAATGACACTGGTGGATCCATATGTGGTCTATGAAAATAACACACATGCAATGACACTGGTGGATCCATATATGGTCTGTGAAAAGAACACACATGCAATGACACCGGTGGATCCATATGTGGTCTGTGAAAAGAACACACATTTCAATGACAATGGTGGTTCCATATGTGGTTTGTGAAAAGAATAGACATGCAATGACTCTAGCTATGGTTAGTGAAAAGAACACACATGCAATGACACTAGTGGATCCATAGGTGGATTGTGAAAAGAACACACATGCAATAAACTCTAGCGGATCCATATGCAATGACACTGGTGGATCCATTTGTGGTCTGTAAAAAGAAGACACATTTCAATGACACTGGTGGATCCATATAAGGTTTGTGAAAAGAACACACATGCAATGAACTCTAGTGGATCCATAACTGGTCTATGAAAAGAACACACATACAATGACACTGGTTGATCCATGTGTGGTCTAGGAAAAGAACACACATGCAATGACACTGGTGGATCCATATGTTGTCTATGGAACGAACACACATGGAATGACACCGGTGGCTCCATATGTGGTATGTGAAAATAACGCACATTTCAATGACACTGGTGGATCCATATGTGGTCTGTGAAAAGAACACACATGCAATGACTCTAGCTATGGTTAATGAAAAGAACACACATGCAATGAACTCTTGTGGATCCATATGTGGTCTGTGAAAAGAACACGCATGCAATGACACTGGTAGATCCATATGTGGTCTGTGAAAAGAACACACATGGAATGACACTGGTGGATCCATATGTTGTCTATGGAACGAACACACATGGAATGACACCGGTGGCTCCATATGTGGTCTGTGAAAAGAACACACATGCAATGACTCTAGCTATGGTTAGTGAAAAGAACACACATGCAATGACACTAGTGGATCCATAGGTGGATTGTGAAAAGAACACACATGCAATAAACTCTAGCGGATCCATATGCAATGACACTGGTGGATCCATTTGTGGTCTGTAAAAAGAAGACACATTTCAATGACACTGGTGGATCCATATAAGGTTTGTGAAAAGAACACACATGCAATGAACTCTAGTGGATCCATAACTGGTCTATGAAAAGAACACACATACAATGACACTGGTTGATCCATGTGTGGTCTATGAAAATAACACACATGCAATGACACTGGTGGATCCATATGTTGTCTATGGAACGAACACACATGGAATGACACCGGTGGCTCCATATGTGGTCTGTGAAAAGAACACACATGCAATGATTCTAGCTATGGTTAATGAAAAGAACACACATGCAATGAACTCTTGTGGATCCATATGTGGTCTGTGAAAAGAACACGCATGCAATGACACTGGTAGATCCATATGTGGTCTGTGAAAAGAACACACATGGAATGACACTAGTGGATCCATATGTGGTCTGTGAAAAGAACACACATGCAATGACACTGGTGGATCAATGTGGTTTGTGAAAAGAACACACATGCAATGACATTGGTGGATCCTTATGTTGTCTATGAAAAGAACACACATGCAATGACACTGGTAGATCCATAGGTGGATTGTGAAAAGAACACACATGCAATGAAATCTCGTGGATCCATATGTGGTCTGTGAAAAGAATAGACATGAAATGATTCTATATGTGGTTAATGAAAGAATACACATTTCAGTGACAATGGCGGTTCCATATGTGTTTTGTGAAAAGAACAGACATGCAATGACTCTAGTTGTGGTTAATGAAAAGAACACACATGCAATGACACTAGTGGATCCATAGGTGGATTGTGAAAATAACACACATGCAATGAACTCTAGTGGATGCATATGCAATGACACTGGTTAATCCATATGTGGTCTGTGAAAAGAACACTCATGCAATGACACCGGTGGATCCATATGCTGTCTCTGAAAAGAACACACATTTCAATGACACTGGTGGATCCATATGTGGTCTATGAAAATAACACACATGCAATGACACTGGTGGATCCATATATGGTCTGTGAAAAGAACACACATGCAATGACACCGGTGGATCCATATGTGGTCTGTAAAAAGAACACACATTTGAATGACATTGGTGGATCCATATGTGGTATGTGAAAAGAACACACATGCAATGACTCTAGCTGTGGTTAATGAAAAGAACACACATGCAATGAACTCTAGTGGATCCATATGTGGTATGTGCAAAGAACACGCATGCAATGACACTGGCTGATCCATATGTGGTCTGTGAAAAGAACACACATGCAATGACACTGGTGGATCCATATGTGGTCTGTGAACACAACACACATGGAATGATACTGGTGGATCAATGTGGTTTATGAAAAGAACACACATGCAATGACACTGGTGGATCCATGTGTGGTCTATGAAAAGAACACACATCGAATGACACTGGTGGATCCATATGTGGTCTGTGAAAAGAACACACATGCAATGACACTGTTGGATCCATAGGTGGATTGTGAAAAGAACACGCATGCAATGAACTCTGCTGGATCTGTATGTGGTCTGTGAAAAGAACAGACATGAAATGACTCTAGATGTGGTTAATGAAAGAATACACATTTCAATGACAATGGTTGTTCCATATGTGGTTTGTGAAAAGAACAGACATGCAATGACTCTAGCTGTGGTTAATGAAAAGAACACACATGCAATGACACTAGTGGATCCATAGGTGGATTGTGAAATGAACACACATGCAATGAACACTGGTGGATCCATATACAATGACACTGGTGGATCCATATGTGGCCTGTGAAAAGAACACACATTTCAATGACACTGGTGGATCCATATAAGGTTTATGAAAAGAACACACATGCAATGAACTCTAGTGGATCCATATCTGGTCTGTGAAAAGAACACACATACAATGACACTAGTTGATCCATGTGTGGTCTATGAAAAGAACACACATGAAATGACACTGTTGGATCCATATGTTGTCTATGAAACGAACACACATAGAATAACACAGGTGGATTCATATGTGTTATGTGAAAAGAACACATTTCAATGACACTGGTGGATCCATATGTGGTCTGTGAAAAGAACATACATGCAATGAGTCTAGCTATGGTTAATGAAAAGAACACACATGCAATGAACTCTTGTGGATCCATATGTGGTCTGTGAAAAGAACACGCATGAAATGACACGGGTAGATCCATATGTGGTCTATGAAAAGAACACACATGGAATGACACTGGTGGATCCATATGTGGTCTGTGAGAAGAACACACATGCAATGACACTGGTGGATCAATGTGGTTTGTGAAAAGAACACACATGCAATGACATTGGTGGATCCTTATGTTGTCTATGAAAAGAACACACATGCAATGACACTAGTGGATCCACAAGTGGATTGTGAAAAGAACACACATGCAATGAACTCTGGTGGATCCATATGTGGTCTGTGAAAAGAATAGACATGAAAGGATTCTATATGTGGTTAATGAAAGAATACACATTTCAATGACAATGGCGGTTCCATATGTGGTTTGTGAAAAGAACAGACATGCAATGACTCTAGTTGTGGTTAATGAAAAGAACACACATGCAATGACACTAGTGGATCCATAGGTGGATTGTGAAAAGAACACACATGCAATGAACTCTGGTGGATCCATATGCAATGACACTGGTGGATACATATGCGGTCTGTGAAAAGAACACTCATGCAATGACACCGGTGGATCCATATGCTGTCTCTGAAAAGAACAAACATTTCAATGACACTGGTGGATCCATATGTGGTCTATGAAAATAACACACATGCAATGACACTGGTGGATCCATATATGGTCTGTGAAAAGAACACACATGCAATAACACCGGTGGATCCATATGTGGTCTGTGAAAAGAACACACATTTGAATGACATTGGTGGATCCATATGTGGTATGTGAAAAGAACACACATGCAATGACTCTAGCTGTGGTTAATGAAAAGAACACACATGCAATGAACTCTAGTGGATCCATATGTGGTATGTGCAAAGAACACGCATGCAATGACACTGGTTGACCCATATGTGGTGTGTGAAAAGAACACACATGCAATGACACTGGTGGATCCATATGTGGTCTGTGAACACAACACACATGGAATGACACTGGTGGATCAATGTGGTTTATGAAAAGAACACACATGCAATGACACTGGTGGATCCATGTGTGGTCTATGAAAAGAACACACATCGAATGACACTGGTGGATCCATATGTGGTCTGTGAAAAGAACACACATGCAATGACACTGTTGGATCCATAGGTGGATTGTGAAAAGAACACGCATGCAATGAACTCTGCTGGATCTGTATGTGGTCTGTGAAAAGAACAGACATGAAATGACTCTAGATGTGGTTAATGAAAGAATACACATTTCAATGACAATGGTAGTTCCATATGTGGTTTGTGAAAAGAACAGACATGCAATGACTCTAGCTGTGGTTAATGAAAAGAACACACATGCAATGACACTAGTGGATCCATAGGTGGATTGTGAAATGAACACACATGCAATGAACACTGGTGGATCCATATACAATGACACTGGTGGATCCATATGTGGCCTGTGAAAAGAACAATCATGCAATGATACTGGTGGATCCATATGCGGTCTATGAAAAGAACACAGATTTCAATGACACTTGTGGATCCATATGTGGTCTGTGAAAAGAACACGCATGCAATGACTCTAGCTATGGTTAATGAAAAGAAAACACATGCAATGACACTGGTGGATCAATATGTGGTTTGTGAAAAGAACACACATGCAATGACACTGGTGGATCTATATGTTGTTTTTGAAAAGAACACACATGCAATGAAAATGGTCGATCCATATGTGGTTTGTGAAAAGTACACACATCCAATGAAACTGGTGCATCCATATGTGTTCTGTGAAAAGAACACACATGCAATGACACTGGTGGATCCATATGTGGTCGATGAAAAGAACACACATGCAATGGCACTGGTGGTTCCATAGGTGTATTGTGAAAAGAACGCACATGCAAAGAACTCTGGTGGATCCATATGTGGTCTGTGAAAAGAACACACATGAAATGACTCTAGCTATGGTTAATGAAAAGAACACACATGCAATGAACTCTTGTGGATCCATATGTGGTCTGTGAAAAGAACACGCATGCAATGACTCTAGTTGGGGTTAATGAAAAGAACACACATGCGATGACACTACTGGATACATAGGTGGATTGTGAAAAGAACACACATGCGATGACACTACTGGATACATAGGTGGATTGTGAAATGAACACACTTGCAATGAACTCTTGTGGATCCATATGCAATGACACTGGTGGATCCATATGTGGTGTGTGAAAAGAACACACATTTCAATGACACTGGTGGATCCATATGTGGTCTGTGAAAAGAACACACATACAATGACACTGATTGATCCATATGTGGTCTGTGAAAAGAACACACACGCAATGACACTGGTGGATCCATACGTGGTCTGTGAAAGAACACACATGAAATGACACTAGTGGATCAATGTGGTTTGTGAAAACAACACACATGCAATGATTCTAACTGTGGTTAATGAAAAGAACACACATGCAATGACACTGGTGGATCCATATGTGGTTTATCAAAAGAACACACATGCAATGACACTGGTGGATCTATATGTGGTCTATGAAAAGAACACACATGCAATGACGTAGGTGGATACATATGAGGTCTATGAAAAGAACACGCATGCAATGACACTATTGGATCCATAGGTGGATTGTGAAAAAACACGCATGCAATGAACTCTAGTGAATCCATATGTGGTCTGTGAAAATAACAGACATGAAATAACTCTAGATGTGGTTAATGAAAGAATACACATTTTAATGACAATTGTGGTTCCATATGTGGTTTGTGAAAAGAACAGACATGCAATGACTCTAGCTATGGTTAATGAAAAGAACACACATGCAATGACACTAGTGGATCCATAGGTGGATTGTGAAAATAACACACATGCAATGAACTCTAGTGGATCCATATGCAATGACACTAGTGGATCCATATGTGGTCTGTGAAAAGAACACACATTTCAATGACACTGGTGGATCCATATATGGTTTGTGAAAACAACACACATGCAATGAACTCTGGTGGATCCATATGTGGTGTGAAAATAACAGACATGAAATGACTCTAGATGTGGTTAATGAAATAATACACATTTCAATGACAATGGTGGTTCCATATGTGGTTTGTGAAAAGAACAGACATTCAATGACTCTAGCTGTGGTTAATGAAAAGAACACACATGCAATGACACTAGTGGACCCATTGGTGGATTGTGAAAAGAACACACAAGCAATGAACTCTGGTGGATCCATATGCAATGAGATTGGTGGATGTGGTCTGTGAAAAGAACACACATGTCAATGACACTAGTGGATCCATATATGGTTTGTGAAAAGAACACACAATCCAATGAACTTTGGTGGATCTATATGTGGTCTGTGAAAAGAACACACATATAATGACACTGGTTGATCCATATGTGGTCTGTGAAAAGAACACACATGCAATGACACTGGTGGATCCATATGTGGTATGTGAAAAGAACACACATTTCAATGACACTGGTGGATCCATATGTGGTCTGTGAAAAGAACACGCATGCAATGACTCTAGCTATGGTTAATGAAAAGAAAACACATGCAATGACACTGGTGGATCCATATGTGGTTTGTGAAAAGAACACACATGTAATGACACTGGTGGATCTATATGTGGTCTGTGAAAAGAACACACATGCAATGAAAATGGTGGATCCATATGTGGTTTGTGAAAAGTACACACATCCAATGACACTGGTGCATCCATATGTGTTCTGTGAAAAGAACACACATGCAATGACACTGGTGGATCCATAGGTGGATTGTGAAAAGAACACACATGCAATCAACTCTGGTGGATCCATATGTGGTCTGTGAAAAGAACAGACATGAAATGACTCTAGATGTGGTTAATGAAAGAATACACATTTCAATGACAATTGTGGTTCCATATGTGGTCTGTGAAAAGAACAGACATGGAATGTCTACTCTTTCTATTTTCTATTTGAATCCCTTATTCTGTCGTACCCTTGGTTTTCTGATAGTACTCAGATTTGCCCTCTCTCTCTCGGTCACAAATCTCACAAAAGCACAAACGTGTGCTCACTCTGGGTGCTACGCCCTGATTGGCTAACACAGATGTCACACAGATCATCTCCACCAACTGTTGATCCTCTATGATCCAACGGGTAGGATAACCCCTCCCTTCTCCACTTTTTTATGCATGCTCTATCCATGACACCTCTCTATTCGTGCGACTGATACTTTACCTCCATAAACAAGTGAAAATCCATCTATCTAAATAAAATAAATGATCATATTTCGAAGAAGCTATCATCTTCGTCTTCCGGTTTGTCCTCGTCTTCGTCAACACCATGGTCCTTGCCATCGCTGATGTCGGTGTCCTCCTTTGAAGACTCGACACTGCCCCCTTCCTCGTATAAGAGCACTATATCCTCGTCAGAGTCCTCCTCTTCGTAGTCCCACGGGTCCTCGTCACTCTCCTCCACTTCTACCTCCAACTGATCGATGAATGCCTCCTCGTTGGCCGAGTCGGACTCGTCCATATAGCTGTCTCCTCTCTTCTTCCTGGTCTTCTTATTGTCCCTCTTCTTGTCCGTACTTTTCGGTGCAACACGCGCCCCCGTACTGGCTGCTGCTTTGTGCTCGTCCATCACTACAAGTACCCCATGCTCCTCCTGCGTGGCCGGTATGAGCTTTGACGTCGCGGTGTCCTCGAGTGCCGATGTCGATGGATCCTGGCACGGTCGGACACGACGTGCTGCCTCAGTATGCAACTCGCGAGCGCAAACGATGCAGCAAAGAGTCGGGGACGCAGGACGGTCAGTGGACGGCTTGGACCTGCCATTGCCATGGTGAGGGGGCATTGTGCTCGAGGTAGTTGTTCCGAATGGTCGATGACGGGTACACAGAGTGGGGTGCCGATCTGATCAAGGATGAGCAGCGGTTTCGTGCGTCATGTTCACGCATGCATTTGTCGATTATTAAAAAAAGTAATATCTCATGTACTGAACATAATTTGATCACAACAAAAGTGGCACAACATATTCTAGACTCGTAAATATCATGTGTGTGCCTGTTGACATGGATTTCAACGGAGTTCGACGTGCCGACATGATCGTGCAGCAGTTGCGCGCGTTATTGCCCCATCAACACATGACACACACACACACGCGGGACGTGCGCGACGATGCCCATGATGACCACCCGGCTCGCACTCCTCTTATTATATACTAGATTTTAGGCGGCACCGAAGACCATTGAACTGTCCATCGCAATAAAGACAAGTCCCATAGATTCCCTATCCCTGCCTCCCTAGCTTCTTTGAGTAGGTAGACCATACACGGTGGTCTTGTATAATAGTAGTAGTACTACTGGACCACGGCTTGTACTCTTTGACTCTTCTCCCACACTAATCACTATCTTCTTCCTCCTACCACCGCCACCCTCACCCTGCAAGCCATGGCTCCCCTGAGGAGAGGCCAGTCGACGATCCTCGCGGAGAAAAGGGAGAGATCTCATCGTGAGGCACTTCTTGCTCTACTAGCCCCTCAAGCCCCCCTCTCACCGAGGCCCAATCTCCCCCGACAATGGCGCCGAATGTTCTAGTAGGCGAGGGCTCCTCCCGGTACGATCTTCTTGTTCTACTTCTTCTCCATCTCCTTCTCCATTATGATCTTATTCGGATTCTTCTTGTTTTTTCTTCTTCCTCCTCTTTCTCTTCTACATATTACAGGTCGTCTGTGGAGCCAGAATCCACCACGACGGAGGCGTTGTAGGACCCGTTCGGTCTCGTTCCATGTCTCGGCGAGGTAGCAAATCTCCACACTATTATTTCTCTGAGTTGTGATGTGGATTTCTTAGATTGTGTCCGCCCCACATTGGTTTTTCTTCTTCTTTTGCAAGTTGTATTAGTTTTCATGAATATGATTGGATCTCTTGGTCTTTCCTTAATATCGTTGTTCATAGATTCACTATGGATTTTTTGTGATTAGGATTAGTTTATCGTGGTTATGAATAGATCTCTCGGTCCATTTTTAACACTGCTGTCCATAGATTCAACGGAGATTTTTTGATCTATATTAGTATTCACCTGGAACCTAGAGTGAAATTATAGAATTTTTATTTCAATTAACATGAACGATGCAGCGATCGAAGGCCTAGTACCGTGACAAGGTGGCCACGATCAGTGCCAAGATTGACAACCAACATGAGCTTGCAAGCTCCCTCACCCAAGCTAATGAGAGCCTACGCAAGCAATTATCTGTGTAGAAGGAGATCTCGCTAGATTTTGCACGTGACATCGTGAGGCTGCATAAAGTGCTCGACGGTAACTTCAACAGGCAAGAACAGGCCATCAAGATAATCAACGAGCTCATGGAGGAGAAGAAGAATCTCATGGAAAGGTGCACTCTCCTGCAGGACAAAGTCACCGAGGCACTCAGAGGACGCGTCCAGGAAACCAAGGCTGCCATCCGAGCCTACCATGACATGAACCGTTGTCTGGATGAAGTGAAAGAGATGAAGGAGGACATGAGCAGAGGGATCACCGTACTCGAGGGTGTTCGGAAAGAGAACGAGGAGCTAAGGGCTTGTCTGGAGGTGTATCGGGGCAATGCCCAAGTCTGATTCCCATTAGAGGAGGCACGAATATCAGTTCGTGCTCCACTCCTTTTGTAATGTTTAGGGTTCAGGGAGCAATACCCAAGTCCGCTTCCCATTATAGGGTGCAATAAGAATCCTAGGGTAACTCCTTATCTATCTGGACATGTGTTGGTGTTCATGTTCATGAATGGACACCATGTTCTCTTTCCATTATGCATCTGGACATGGGTTTCTGCATTATGAGTTTGCCACTAGCCCACTACTATTTGGTGATATTGGGAAAACCCGCAGCACACTAAACTGCAGATAAACCTTATTTGTCTTTGAAATTGAAATTATGACAGTTCCACTAGTCGATTCATAAAATATTGATTAGTCCTAGATTGCTTCTTCCTTGAAATTATGACAGTGCCAATACTCGATTTAGTTAATTATGGAAACTAACTAGCTTGTCCTGGTGAACTGAACAACCCATACTATGTATTTTTGTTGCAGGGAAAGAGGTGAAAGCTCGACCAGGACCTGGCGACCTGGCTAAATGACAAGATAGCCATCCAAAGGGAGAAGCAGAAGTCCTAGAAACTGGCCTTTGACCACCTGCGCGTTGACTTGCGGTCCTTTCTGACAAGTGCCATAAACTGAAGGAGTTAAACGCCGGCTAGGCGAAGCTTCATAGGGAAGGTCGCACCTCGGCTAGGAAGCAGATGGAGATCATGAAAGGGATCTTGAAGGAAAATTGTATGGCTACGGACTAACTTCTCGAATCCGTGATGAAGCGCTGGAACTTGTGGCTGGCGCACGACAAAGTACTGAAGGTGCTAGCCGATCTTAGGGAGGAAAACCAGCAGCTCTAGGCCAGGCTTGCTTGAACCCAACATATGTCTATTTAGTACTGAACTGCTTGGTTTATCCTCTGCAGTGGTGATTTTGTAAGCGTGAACTTAACTCTATGCACAATATGTCTGTTCGTCTGAAATTAATTTGCTCGAGAATTGAGTTTGGCTTAGTTAAGAAAGCGTAACTGCAAGTCTTACAGTTAACTAGTTTCAGGCATTGGCACAACATAAATTATTCATCTCGAAATTCCTTTATCCTCGGTAGTCTGTCCTTGGTCACCCTCGCGTGCCTTCTTCAGCTCCTACAACAGATCCGCAATGCAGTACTCTAGCACCTTCTTGACTTACCTGAGCTGATCCCTCTCCTTTTCTTCATTATGAATCAGCAACCTGTGACTATCATGAAGCTTCTTTGTAGTTCCAATAACCAAGCTCCCATTGATTCTGTCACTTAGCTCTACAAATTCTCGATTTCCTATTCCAGCTCCTTATTTCGTACCAACAGCTTGTAATTTTTTTCAGCTGCATCACAAGCATCAGTGAATCTCCCCAACCTTTCCAACTCATACATCTCCCATAACCGAGCCAAACATTTCTTAAGTGCATATGGCCACTCAAGATCCACCCACTCTACTTCTTTACACACCAGGCCAGCCTAAAAAAACACACACTATAGTGTTATGAACATACACGATACATTTTCTTCATATCACCATTGCACATAATGTAACCAATCCTGGTTTGTATAGCCGAAAAACCTTCTCCTAGTGTTACAACCTTCAAATGCAACATATTCCTCAGTTTTAGCCCATGGTCACATGGCACTTCTCCATCGAGATCTAGGCCCTCGAATTCGGAGTCGTAGATCGTCCGTGGTACCTATAGATAAACGCAAAGCTGGAATTGAACATGATTGCATGCACATATGGAGCTCAGATCGAGAGATTTACCATTTCCTAACCCTAGCCCAAGAAAACAGAGGAACTCACATCGTGGGAGGAATACTCGATGTCGGAGAGAAGGCTGTCGCTACTCGACTGGTCATCCTCATCGTTCCAAGACACCATGGAGAATGCGTCATCGCCGGCGACGGTGTCGGCGTTGGTGAGGAGAGAAAGAGAGAGCAGCCCTTCTACCGCTACAACAATGACTAAAGTGGGATGCTATAATAGTTTAATGGATACCATGCCCTTTCCCTGGATTACTGTCTCCTGCCTAATATGGATTCTCTTCATATTCTTATTTCAAATATTAAACCTATACTCCCTCCATCCCAATTTCATTGCCTAACAAAAACATACCAGTATATTACATCATCTAAAGAAACAAAATCATGTCAACTACAAGGTACTTATGCATCACTTGTTCAGTCATGGTTTCACAAAACATTATATTACAATCTCTCCACAAATATAATCACAGAAACAAGTATATTACATCAACTAAAGAAACAAAATCATGTCGACTACAAGGTACTCACGCATCACTTGTCCAGCCATGGTTTCACAAAACATCACATTACAATCTCTCAACAAACATAATCACAAAAACAAGTATATTACATCAACTCAAGAAACAAAATCATGTTGACTACAAGGTACTTACACATCACTTGTCCAGTCATGGTTTCACAAAACATTACATTACAATCTCTCAACAAACAAAATAACCGAAACAAGTACAATACATCATCTAAAGAAACATAATCATGTCAACTACAATGTATTTATGCATAACTTGTCCAGTCATGGTTTCACAAAACATTACATTACAATGTTCCAACAAACATAATAACAGAAACAAGTATGGTGTGTCATTTTAAGAAACATAATCATGTCAACTACAATGTACTTATGTCTTATTACAACAATGATGGTTTCAGTGAGTGACATGTCCGAAAATCTCAACAGCTCGCACAACATTATATCGCAATCTCTCAACAAACATAATCATAGAAACACGCTCTAAATGCAACAACAGTCAATGCTACAAATATAGGCAGGGCAACCCCGCGGTCCATATGACAAGCCTAGGGTAGCAGATCTCATCAGATCTCATCAACGTCGACCACCTCATTCTGTTTAGCCACTACAGGGGCCTCTACGTCCACTATAACCTATTCAACAACATCAGAAATGGTACCAAGGAAGAGCACCTTCCTGGTTCGCTTCTTTCGTTGCATAATCTGCATAAGATCTTTGGTATCCAAAACATCTATGACTTGCTGCTTCTTATGATGCCACCACCGGATTTGTGCCATCTGCTTAGGGCCAATACTGATTTCCTTACCGATCATCTCTCTCATTTCATCAAGAGTTATGTTTTCGGAATCGACGGTGATTTCCACAGTACATGACGAAACTGGCTTATTAACTCCCTTATGAAGTTTTTCCATGTATGAATCCACCTCTATGTGTATACTGAACATATCTAGATCAGCATCCGTTGCTCTGTATTCTCTAGGAGCCGAAGCTCTAGCATCAAGATCTCCAGCATCTTCATACATATCATCAATCATCGCTTCAATTTTCACCTTACGATCAGCTGCACAACACTCCCAAACCATCTGAAGCTCATGGGAGTGCTCAATTTCCTGATAGGTATCATTCATGTTGCACCACACCAATTTTGTCCTCTGTCTAGAACACCAGGGAATCCTAGCGGCAAGCATATCTACAAGCTATGAAACAGACACAACCTCTTTGCAATTCACAAGCAGATGCACATCTTGCCCGAACACAACCCTCTCGCAACCAAAATCAAGTTTTGTAGTGTACTGGCGAACATGAATTGTGAACTCATATAGGTCCCTTGTATCAAAGTTGTGCCTAATTTGATTAAATAGGGGAACTTTTCAGTTCATTCGATTCTATTATGTCGTAACTAATCTACTTGTAAGATAAGGCACAGATAAGAAAAAATCACCTCTCACTCTTCTCCCGGGTTTTTCTCTTCGAGATCTGGGTGCCGCATCCGCCCACCAGAGCCGAACAATCTGCCGCCGGCCTTGCTTTTCTCTTCAACCTGCTTTTCGTAGGTACCTTGGGAGCAGAATCCTTGCTGACCTCCTCGCTAAACGGGGCTGAAGACCTCGCCGCTGCTTCGCGTTGAGCCCGAGACTCTGGCCCCGACGGACTCGAATCAGTCGGCAACGTTGCTACAACCTTTGCCTTGCAAGACATGTTGGGTCGCCACCATCAGATTTAGTGCGAGGGAGGGAGAAAAAAGGTCCTCTGCTGCCGGCAGTTTCAAGGTCGGGGAAGGGAAGAAAGGGGACCGCCACCACCGCAGCCAGATTCAGTGTCGAGAGTTAGGAAAGTACAGTAATGGATTTGCCCCTACAACACATGTAGGGTGGCTAAGAAGAGTAACTGGCAAAGACGGGGCACATCAGGAACTAGTGTAACGGAATATCCTGACATAACGGCCACGATTTGAAAATATTGGGTTTGGCCTTCATTCACTCGAAACACCCCTCTCAGCAATTGGCGCCCCAACTTTTTGAATCGCGGTGATTAAAATCAACTCAGGTGTCGCGATGCACTGGCGTCTCACCTTTTGGACCGCAAAATGATATTCTCCTTCGACGAGCCTCCTTTTGCCTTGCCCTTGGTGAGTTGTTTAGCTCTAAGGAAGTAATAGAACAAAGTTCGTTACATTTCAGAAAGAGTGAGAAATAAAAATACAGATAACTTGTGAAGAAAGTTACCTCTTCACAAAGGGCACTTCCTTTGTGCTAATGGAAACTGTCGGAGCCTTACGCTTTCGGGTAAGGGTCTCCAGCAATGGAACCAGTTCTCCATCATCCTGAGAGATCTCAGGATGATATCCCTCGAGAGGAGCAAGCTCCAACTCAGGGAGGTCAGCAAGATGAAAAGAAGAAATATCTTAGTATTGCAGAAAGACACAATAATGTATAGATGAACACATAATTCGAGTTATTGCTGGAAACTTACTGGTACTACAGGATCATCAGCCGTATGCATGTCCAAGGACAGCTCCGCGATTTTCCTCTGAATCTTCAACGCGGATCCGTACATCTTTGCCTTGAAAACCAAGACCTTCTTCACACATCGTCGAGACCCGAACCCGAAGACCACATGCGACAAGTACTCCTTCCCGGATGTGATGCCCGAGAACCCAGACGCCAAGGTCGTCGACACGGATACGCCAAGTACTTCCTCGAGGACGCCAAGCACTTCACCCCAGGTGCCAAGACCGACTCGATGGCGCGGACCCGACAAGATCTTCGCGACGGCAAGATCGACACCGACCAAGGCGAATCCGATGCGCCCCGACGCCAAATCAAGCCCTTCTTCCTGGCACGCCAAGATCTACTCTGTTGTCCGAGAACGTTCCTGCCGAGACCGATCCCCATCGAACCCCGAACCCCCCGGAACCCAAGACCTTCGACCCCAGATGTGTGAACCTTTTCCCGATGCCTATTTTATAAATGCTATATATAAAACTTGTTGCATATTAAATTGTTCATCTCGCATGCATATCATAATCATGCCGGATCTTTTGCCGTAGTATTAAATATTGCATCTGGTGTTTCTGCTAGTGTTTGCTTCTTCGCGGATTAGACCGATGAGTGGATGCGAGTATCGACAAGTTCTTCGAATATGAACCTTCGACATTGTTTCCCAGGCGAGCATCTCTTCCCCTTCTACCTATTTGCATGTATAGTCTTTATTTCCTCCTGTTGATCTATTGCTATCCATGTCACGATGCTTTAGTTCCCGTATACCAGTTATATCCCGAGCAGCCTCTATATTGCCTTGGACACCTCCTATTACCTGTGTTTGGTAGATAGCTGGCCTTGCGAGTCGTAGTTGCTTGCTCAGGTGCGATCTTGTGTTGTTGAGTACCACAGTGGTTGGAATGCTGACAGATGTTTATTGGTGGAGATGCTTATTGGTGGAGATGGTCATGACTTAAATACAACTATTAAAATGCTAGATATAACTAATGCAGAGGCATCGGTGGGCAATAGATGTTATTTGGTTCTTCCACGCTCACTTGTGTCCCGTAGGACCCCGAGTACATGATACCTGTTCCTTGATTTTTCGCACTATCCACATCCGGGAGGCCTTATGGACCCCCCTGAGCCAGAGCTTGATTCATTCTTATTTCTTGGGGCCACAATTAGTTTGGGGCTTTATTACTATCATGTACTTATGCCATGTTACTGCTTTATTTACGATTGTGCGTGGAGCACCTGTACTGTTTAGGTTCGTGACACGTTTTCGTTGTATCGACAAGCCAGTCACACTTTCGGGTTCCCAGTCGTTTACAGCCGTCCACACAAACCCTGGGTCCGTTCCGGAGCCGGCCAACTTCCTTGTGGGTAGCTTAGTGGGGTGGCCCCCTGAAATATTGATGAATCATGTGATCGCTTTGTCGTGAATGCCTCGTTGGGTTTTGAGTTGGTTTTTCCTAGGTTGATCGAGTGTGTGTTGCTATTTGTGCACCCCTGCAGGGTAAAACTTTCTGAAAGCCGTGTCCGCGGTTATGGACGACTTGGAGCACAGTATCTCGATCATAGACAAGCATAACTAAAGTAGTGTTATAAACTTGACTTAATATATGACTAGTAATCAGATTCAACTATAACGGAATGGATATTAAAAATGCCAACAGCTGGTGGATCTGGATTGTTTGGTGACATGCTATATGCCTAGTAAGTATTGCAACTCCAATGGAATGTGATAAAAGTGTCCACTACTGCTAGGTTTTGGGATTCCTCAGGACAATTATATCTGACTAGTAAATGTTCCAACTGCCACGGATTGATCAATTAAAACTTCCCACTACTTATGCTTCAGGATGACTCATGTTATCTATATTTGATTAGTAATTACTGCACCTATAATTGAATGAATAAAACTGCCAACTGCGTGAGTTCCTTGGTCCGACTTCCTCGTTTGGTCTCCAGGGGGAAATACCAGGATGGGTTTTCTTGGTGCTAGCTTCAGGTTGGATCCGAATAGGTCTTTTTTACCCCTCTCTAATAGCCGCCAGTGATACCGAGTCTCTATAGGTTGTTTAGTGCCGCTGCGCTGCCGCTTCAGCCCACCATACCTATGTAGGCGAGAGCTGCCGAATTCTAGCCTCGCCGTGTACTGGCCTCAATACTGACGCTCCTCTTTTTCCTTTGCCCTTTGTCGGCACCCCTTTTGTTTTAGCAGGTTTGAGATCGCCGTCGTTAGCAGGGTTACCCTTCCGGCTTGGCCTGGGCAGGGTTATGGACGCCATTGGTTATTCTTCAGGGCTCTTAGCCCCATTTGCATCTTGTCCGTAGTCGGACGCTCTATCGTTTCAAGGTGATTTGGATCTTTGTATATATATCTGTATTCTTGACTCATGGAGTCGCTATTGTATATATATCTGTTCTGTGGGTCCCATCGAGGACTGTTGTGTAATGGTATTACTTCGTTTTCCACCCGCACGAAAGTGCCTGGTGGGCGTCCTTGAATCGTTTCTATGCAGGTTTGGCAGAAAGGGCTAAAACTTGCATAGGGCCGATTTGAGGGTGTTGCAAAACTCCTTGCATCCACCTACATTTCTTTGATCTTGTCTTTCGATCATTGTATTTCTAGGTGGAGTGCTTTGCTTTTGTCTTCTATGGACCATTTGGTTTTGTGTAATACTGTTTTAAACAACCTTGTGACTTATTTTATGTGCTCCTATTTTTTGCCTCTTGGGGTGCTGGATGTGATCGACAAGATGTGCCATTCTTTATTTTGGGCCGGCAAGGATTCTTGCTTGGGAACATGCTGTCTAATTGCATGGGATAAAGTTTGTGTGTCTAAGCACGAAGGTGGCTTTGGCATGCGCGAGCTTCATCGTCAGAACACTGTCCTGGTCATGAACTTTGTCCACAAGCTACATCAACGTGAGGAGCTCCCTTGGAAGACATGGTTCCTTTGGCACTGCAACCGTGATCTCAGTGACTCTTCTCCCTCACGTTCCTTTTTAGAGCTTATTCTCCATTCTTGCCTTCCACTCTATCGTTCCATCACCTGGTCCTTTGTTCAGGACGGGAGACTCACCTCCTTCTGGTTCGACTGCTAGCACCCCCACGGTGTCCTTCACCTTGCCTTCACTGCTATTTTCTCGCATTGCTTCCATCCCCACATCTCTATCACCGATGCCTGCTCTGTTGGGCTGGCACTCCGCCCTCGCCTTTCTGCCGCCACTAAATGCGAGTTTCGCCTCATTGATGACGTCATCCTAGGAACTCGCGTCACCACGACGGAGGATGTTCGTACCATGGCCTGGGGTAGCGATACTGAATTCAGCTCTAGGGCTGCTTACCGTTCCCTTGCTCTCGGGGGGCATCTCGACGCTTCTACCATTAATAGTTGGAGATCCCGCCTCCCTTCTAAGATTAAAATATTTTGTTTCTTGGCCGACAACGACCGCCTTTGCGCGCGCGCAAACCTCCACTTCAAAGAATGTGTGCCCTCCCCCTCGTGTGCTTCTTGCGGTGTCGATGAGAGCTCGTGCCACATTCTCTTCGAGTGCCCCTTGGCTGCCCACATATGGACACAGATCGGCTCGGACACGTCATGCTCCTCTCTTTGGGAGATTTCTCCACCCCTTCCTTCCGATGATCAGGTGTGGCATCTTAGGCTTGCCACTGTTCTGTGGCATCTGTGGAAGGCAAGAAACGACATCGTCTTCAACTCCAGAACCTGTGCCACCGCTGACGTCCTCCGTCGTGCTGCTGACGACCTTCTTCTCTAGAGCCACAGGCTGGCTACTCATGTCAGTGGTGGACTAGATGCCCTTCGTGGCTTGTTTATTAACTTGGCTATGTAATCCTCCTCCTCCCCCATGTATTTTGATTGCCCCCCTTGTATCAGTGACTTTTCCCCTCTTTGTGGGCCATTCGAGTAATTCCATAAATGGCGAATCCTCTTCCCTCCAGTCATTCTCGATTTCTTTTTGCATTTTTTTGCCTCATGAAATATCGGTTTTCCTATGTATTTTAGTTTAGTTAATTAAATGTGATCTACGAGCTAGTTTAATTGAGACGCGGTAGCCTAGGTGTTAGGGTACCGAGACTTCGTCGCCGTCAATGCATCGGTACCCTAACAAGCTTCGAGAATTTGTCACCCGTACGCCACGGTAGCGGCGACGAGCGATGAAGCCAAACCGCTAGACTACTGATTGCGTGTTATGTTTATTCACTACGACTTAGGGTGGTAGGTGGGGCATAAGATCATTTATTATATAGTATGAAATACTTAGAGTTAGTTCCTTTAAAGAAATTATGCTTGATGTTTGATGCAGTAGCCTTTCAAGATTAAGTAGTCCGTACACCGCGAGCATAGTGACAGGCGACGAAGCCGAGCCATTAGAATAACTTTTATATTTTATCTATAGGTAAATTTTTATAGTGGTGAATAACTTACATGTAGGTGGGTAACTTACATGCTAAATCATGTATAAATCTCGTGTTACTATGGGTAACTTTGGGAGAAAAAAGTCGTGTTATTAGCCGGAGCATGCACGCAGGACATCACTCGTGCAGTCTGTCTAAATGCCCGCCGAGTTTTGTAATTTATCAGAAACGGTCGCCGGGTACTTTTCCTGCATCCACGCAAAATAATCTCGACACAACTTGGTTTATACTATGGCCTGGATAAATCATGTGTTATGGGTGGGTAATTTTTGGTTGTTAGAATATACCAATATAAGATCTAGTTTCAAATATCTCATCGCGACTAGTGCAACGGTAAAAACAGAACTTAAATCAGATCTACGAAACATTTTAAATTTTTGCATGTGAATTGAGTTGGTAATAAAAAATCTTGTTGGACACAAAATTCATGCATGCAATCGACGCACGGTCCTTATTTAAAAGTTTAGAACAAAGTGCCGTCGCAGACCACGCCACTGCAGAGTTAACATTTCATGGACAAAATACAAATAGAAGTCTCCAAGACATGCTAGGCCTGGGCCCACGCGTCATTCTTACAACCGTCGACAGTTTCTTAAAACGTCAACGCAATAGTTGTGTTTGGAAATATTTTTAGGAGATCTTTGTAGTGCATTGTTTCAGACATGCAGTTAACCTCAAAATCCTAATCTGAATTCCAGATGCACCAGACTGCATACAGAACCGAACAAATGGTAAGGGCTTGCACTAACTACCCCGACAAATGAACAACGCAGAACAATGGCTCAAGATCAAGATCGTTACCGCACAAACAATGTACAGTACTAGATATAGAAAAAAGCTTAAAAGGTAGTACTACAGAACATATAGGTCTCATGACAGTGCCATGTCTATAAAAGAAAGCATCAATAATAAACAGCATAAAAAGACGCTGAGCTATGTTTGCCAGCTAATGCACGGATATTTGAATAATATCCTCGTACAAAAGCAAACTCAACTTTCTTCCTCTTGGGATCTTTTTCTGTGCGTGGGGTCATTATTGGACTTTGGACAGCACTCCCGTAGGAATACAGTCAATGTCTACGCATGCAGTACATGCCTTACACTCGTACTGCTATCAGAAACAAGAAAGTTCATAATAATGCGATGATAGAGTTTTATGTGCAGGGAGGCTCTTATAGAAGGGGCTCCATGGGCTACTAACTTGTTGCAAGCGCTCAGTAGACAGTTTTAAGAGCAAATCAGACCGAGCGACCACAGATCCTGTTGCCCACAAGGACATAAGTTTATTTTTTTTGGAAAAGCCACAAGGAAAAAGTAAAATTCAGAAGTTTTCACTTAACAAAACTAAGCTGGAAATCCATAAATAAAATTACCACTTCTAATTAGTGACAACTCAACAACAAACCATTGCATGAGTGTTGCTAGATTTGTCGGAAGTGCTGTAAAAAAATCATGTTTAATGCTGCAAAGCCAATGAAAGAAAAATGAGTCCGATGCAAAGCCTATCTTTTTAGATAAATAGATCATACAGCTTCAGAAATTTGCCATGGTCATATTTCACAGTAAAATTAAACGCCGGATAGCATTACAATGAAGTCACCTACAAAATTTACTCACCAAAATTTAAGTTAACTAACAACCAAGGTTAATCGGATGCTCCACAACAAAAGACGGCCTATGATTTCTCGATTGCTCGCACATACCTGATGGGGAGCAAAAACTGAACTGAACTGTTTTCATTTACATATGAAGTTTTAGACATTCCAGGAATAGCTGCAAACTTCTATATGTTTGGTTAAAAAAGTGAGAATTGGTGAGTTGGGACACCCTTTTAAAACTAGGTTAATCATCTTCAATATACCCAGTAAATCATTTCTACATGTCAGTCCCCAAGAGGGCAAGAGGCATAACACCATGATATAATCACTCAATCCTGGGTGGTGATGAACATCAGCAGAACAATATCATTTCTTGAATAATGAAGATTGCCACTATAGCTGAGAGTGAACTAGTCAACCCCTACTGGTTCCATTACTGTTATCTCACATTGCAACATTGTGGTTTTCCGTCCACCAACTTCTGCCACATACATAACATCAGCCTTGGCGATTGGTAATGTGCAGTATAATAATCATCTATGCATCCAAACTGACAGAACTTGTTGTTGTGAATGTATTTAACATCTCTTGTCCTAGTGAACTGCTCAACCCACAAACCCATGCTCACGTCTTCCATTTTGAAGAGCTGCACATCAGGCCAATGTAAATTAAACATATATCTTCCTTACCACGAGTTGTTATAAGGTACTAACAAACTGGAGGAACTAGTGAATGAGGGGTCACATAATGCTCTTATCAGTTATTACTCAACTAGTATGGAGATACTCCCTCATTCCCAAATTAGAACGCATATTAGGTTTGGTCGAAGTCAATATTTATAAAGTTTGACCAACTATATGTAAAAACATACTAACTTTCATAATGTCAAATACATATAATATGAAAAATATAGTTCATGATGGTTCTAATAACATTGAATTGATGTCGTAGATGTTCATATTATTTTCTAGATATTTAGTCAAAGTTTATTATGTTTGACTTTGACCAAAACTAATATGCGTCTTAATTTGGGAAGGAGGGAGTATGTTGCTGACCTATGGTCCAAAGTGGTATTATGGAAAATTTTGAAATTTTGGTTCGATAGTATTTCAGCAAGCTCAACCATTCAAGTGTATAAAGAGCATTACAATATCGAGGCAATTATTTCAAATGGAAATTATAAATATATTACCCTCAATGTTTCGTTTCTAAATGCTGACAAAACAGAAGCAGCAATATCGGATGATATAACATATCCAGGGCCATTAGCATATGCTGGATACTCCTCCTCTGGCCACTCCTGTGAAGTGATAAGCACATTAGACATATCAAGCATTGAGATATATCCAAACTCTAGATCCAATATTCCGAAGTCCAAACTAGTAATGTCAACCATGGAAAGTAAAGTAAAAGATAATTACAGTACCCTGATAAAATCATGTCGGGACAAAATGCAAGGTTCCTTCCAACTTTCGTGAACATACAACTAAATTTGAGATATGGTTTATAGCTTAGGCCAAGAGAAGGTAAAGAATCAAAAGACACAACGAGCCTAGTTGACTGAAAAATGCTGCCATCCTGCTTAGACCTTAGATAGCTAAAACAAGTTACTTCCAACAATAACAGCAAAGATCCACTACTTCTATTATCAGCGCCTTAGAGAGCATCTCACCACTTACAGTAAATGATCCTTCACAAGTAGACAGTAGAAAGAACATTTGCATTTACCAAATTAAACAGTACTTCATAGAAGAATTGGCACATTAGTCAGATGTTGCTATCCTGATATTGACACACTTTGTTTCAATCTTCCAGTCACAACAGTACTTCACTAAGTATAGTTTACCTCATATGTCACTGACCATTTCCCTTGGCGCAATGGCCTGTGGTGAAAGTTGATATTCCCCATGTAAAGACTTCTACCACTTGGTACATTCCCAATTTCAGTGATTACCGAGTCAAGTCTAACAAAAGTATCATCATCACACTTCATTACATATTTAGTGGAGACAACATCAAGCTGAAAACAGAGTGTGTCACTGTCAGAAGATAAGTAACAGGTATATCACTTCAAAAGAACTAGTTCAAATAAGAAATCATTTCCCATACCCCATACTCCAATATTGCAAGCGTCTTCACAACAACTAAATCATAGTTATCCAGAAATGGCACAAAAACAACGTCCCCAAAGAATTCTGCCTCCATTTTCAGCTGGACATTCACTTCCTTTCTGCCATGCTGGAGATAAGAATGTTCATCAGTTAATGTTCCAGAACACAAAAAGTAACAAAAGGTGTTAATGTATCCTCAAGATTTTACCAGTGCAACAAAGAAGCGAGCAACTACATTTGGTGACTTCCGTACCGCAGACATCCATGTCTTACGGACAGCCATACGCTCAGCAAAATGATTGCCAGATGAAAGGATGCCAATGAAAATCTCAACTGGCTCATCAGGCAGAGGGGGTGCCTGCCAAACAGTTGACATCTCCAGATAATCCTGTGGTGCAGAACTCGGGTGTGTAGTGGGTAAGGACCCAGCAAACACTGATTGCACATCAAGGTCCCCATTCAATGACAATCCTGTGGCGTCCTCAAGCACAAACCCCTGTAAGAGAAGCAACAAGAAACAAAAGTTAACTGCAAAGGTAGGCCCCACTATCCAACCCAACATCAAGTATCCCGAACCACTAATTCTTTAAGCTGCAGTAATGCATAGTACGTCAACACTGACTATGATAAGTCATTTGACACGATTTCTTCTTGCAAGTGCCAAGCTGCATCAGCCGGAGGAAATTATGCACTTACAGTGCGGTAAGGGAAAGAAGCCACATGTCGCCCGTCCACATTGACATGGTACCCCTCCAATCCAGCACTGAGGGTAAGAACAAATAATTTGCCCTCCACAAACGGGAAGGGCCAATCGATATTGACCTCCTTCTTCTGCCCGATCAGCCGGTTCAGCCACCATTTCGCCTTTGTCTCCTCAGACTGCTCTTGATCGTCCCGAATCCACCTCTCGCACTTCACCAACCCATCCACTGCACATCAGGTCACCCATTCAACAACATTCCACCTGAACAAACATGACTGAATGAGGGGACTCCTGAATGAATGAACTAAAAAGGCGTCCCCTACCGGTTTCCTCATCAGCCTGGGACTTCCGGCCCTCGCAGCGTAGTGGAGTACCCCATTGCATGCGGTAGCAGGTGTTCTGTTCGATCACCGGCCTGCCGCTCCAGTCGCCGTGAAGCCGGGGGTTGAAATGGAGGATGCGGGGTGGGTCCTCGCCGTCCACCGTCTTAAGCCCCTGAAGCTCCATCATGAACTGAGACACCATGATCCGCTGTTCCCCCTCCCTCAGCAAAGCGATCTTCGGGTCGCCCTCCGCGTGTGCCGCCCGAGGCGTTGCCGCCACCGTGATGTGGGACCCCAGAGTGAGCCCGCAGGGCAGCTCCACCGCGCGCCCCTTCTCCCGGAACTCCTCGGCGGTTAGCACGATCGACTGCGAGCACATGGAACTACCATCCGTCTCCGCGCGGAAGGGCGGTGCGACGGCGGTCGGGTCGAGGTTCTGGAGTTGGGAGAACACGCTGGCGCCACGCGCAACGGCATCAGCTATCGGGCGGCGGAGGGGTCCGGAGCGCGAGGAGTTGAGGAGACGGAGTTGAAGACCAGAGACCATTTGAGAGAGGCCACCAGAGCCTGAGACGGACGCGGGACGAGGCTGTTTCTCGGGCCGCGCGGGGGACGCGCGCTCCTCGGCACCGTCCAGGTGCAGCGGGTGCGACACACCGCCACCACCTCCCCCTCCACCGCTACCACCGTCCGGTGTCGGGTTGGAGACGAGCGGCGACTCGAGGACGAACACGAACACCGCGTAGAGGAGGAGCACGGCGGCCAGCCCCTCGATCGCGCGGCGGCGGCAGGACACCCCCGCAGGCGGCGACCTCCGCATTCCGCCCGGGACCGCGAGCCCTAGCCCTACCCCTACTCGAAGGAGGCTACAGCGCGCGCGCGCGTGGCGTCACGGGCGCAGCGGCAGCACGGCGAGGGGGGTTTCCGAAGAGGAGGAGAGGACCGAGAGGAGGGGGGGCAAAGAGGAGGGGAGGGTAGAGTAATTAACAAATTAACCACATTCAATTAAGAACGAGACGAAATGGTGCGTTACTGTTTGAGAAAGATTTTGGCTACTGCGCCATTACCGGGTCGGAGCTTTGCAGATTACGGGTGTGGGGGGGGGGGGGGTGTTTGCAAGAGAGAACTGGTGGGTGGATCCGGTGCGTGGACCGTGAAGCTTCAGAAGTTCAGATTTTGGGTTGTGGAGGCAGGAGCAGGAGGGAAAGCGGGCTATGGTGCATGGACTGGTTGCAGGGATATAAGGAAGGCGGCCGGTTACACGTGGATTGAGGTGAGCGCAACCGGGGCGTGGCCGCGTGGGATGAAACACAAATTCCGTTCAAATTTCGGTGATCTCTGGGACAATCGAAAAATTTGAATCTCGAATTTCAGGATTTGGATTATCCATGACATGCACATATGCATACATGTAGGATTCATGTGAAATGATTCGTGTAATATGAGTACATCTAGCATCTTCTTTTCTCTTGTGGGAATGCTAAAACCCGAATTGTAAGTGATGTGGATTGACCCATTTTAGAAACTACTCCCTCCATTTCATAATATAAAATATTTTAGATTTGTGAAAGGAGGTATCTAGACCTCTTTTAATGCGTATATTCAGAGTGAATCTATACACTAAAAGAGGTCTAGATACACTTCATTAACAAAGCTAAAACATCTTATATTATGAAACGGAGGGAGTAGATTAAACCTTGTGTGTTCTTGCGTAAATATATGTGTAAAGAGGATACTTATAGAACATAATAGTGTGAATAAAAGGTGGTTCAATGAACTATTTAGGTTCATGGATGCACATTAAGATATGTAAGTATATTTATCACATGTTGTAACAGTATGTGGGAAGTTTGTGATATTCCTGAAAGGCATTTCCTTCCCTATGTGGTTTTGATATTTGATGATGACATATGTGTCAGACTAATCATTTGCTAAGGGCTTAATAGACCTTTCATGTCGCAAGAAGGTTCGTTGTCCCGGGGAAAGGACAAAATCAAAGACCGCGTTTTTCCAGCTTTTCTTGTATTGAGCCGTAGGAAAACCTTACTATCAAGAGGGGGTCCGCTTCGGAAAGATTGTGTGGAATCATCTTTGCAACTTCTGTTCACCCAGCTTTCCCTCAATGGTTAAGAGGGGATCGCGGAACCTCCATGTTGCTTGTTGCTGCCATAACAAGCAGTATTGACCAGTAGTACTAGACCTTTTGTACGGTACTACCACTCGTGCTCAGTGGCTATATCAGCCAGTAGTACCGGTCCTAACTGCTCAGGCAGCGGACTAAGTTTCCTCTCGGGAATGTCCGGTACCATTATCCGGTACCAATGGTGTTCTGCGGTAGTACCACGTCGTGTCCCGGTACTACCGGTGGCTAGCTGGGCGAGCAAAGGTGCCTCGCTCTACCTGTGCAGGCCCGCTCGGTAGGCCATAGGCCACTCCGGTACCAGACTGGTAGTACCGCTTATCCGGTACTACCGTTTCCTGGTCCGGTAGTACCGGTCCGCGTAGTGAAGCAACGGGCAGATTCCCCTCCTTTCTATAAAAGGGCCCTTCCTCCCCAACGAAAAGTGTGCCGCTTTTATCTCTCTCCTCCATTATTCTTGAGCTGAATTTTCCAAGATCTCCCACCATAGTGCTCCAATCTACTTGATACTTTGGGATTTGGTGGAGGGGAGATAGATCTAGGGTTTCACCAAAGCAAATTTGATTCCCCCTTGTTTTCCCTTGAGGATCTTGTTATTCTTAGGTTCTTTGGCAATGGTGTTGTAGATCTCATCATCTCATATTAAAGATCCAAGGCAATGGTGTTGTAGATCTCATCCATATGAATCAAACGAGCTAAAGAATGCCTCAATCGGATTTCGTATGAAGAAATGACGCCCAAATTACTAAAAGATCAGAAGTCTTAACAAGCACTGGTATGGGCAGGATGCCGTACCGTCCGCCTGTACTACCCTCCACTGACAACAAAACGTCAAACAAAACCTCCTTTGTGAAGGGGCGAAGTGCATATTTGCTACAGATCATTCCAAAACTGCCTCGTGACCCCAGGATGACTATTTAAAGAGGAGCAACCCTAACCGCCAAAGGAAACAATCCACACACGCCTAGGGTGGAGCCCTGCCGCTCCGTCGCCTCCATAGATTCCACACACAAGGTATCCACCATCACCACTGCTCAAGAGGAAGAGGGTACTTGGATCTTGAAGGGCTTTGCATCGATCTTCATCATCATCATCAACAACAACACCGTCTCCAACGTCGATCCCCTTTGTCTACTTGATTGAAATCCAAACCCTTGTGGATTTGCACTTGTATTCAATTGTACCTTCATCCATATTATTTCCATGATGTTGATACTCTTCATTTGTGAGTAGTTCCCTTGTTCTTTGGAATATATGTAGAAACCCTAATAATATTATGTTATGAAATAAACACGATCTATAATTTGATTCATGGACATGTGTTAGTTTTATCTCTAGATATTATGTGAAGTGCACCATGTAATATTAGCCTCCGGGACTCACTACAAGAATCCAAATGATTCATGATGTTTTTTATGACACGACCTAAGAACATCATGGATTCCTGACGTTGTAGAATGTTTCATCACGACGAGCTCGAAGGCCCTCTAGCCTGGTTATCCACGACGTTCCTTGTTTTCATCGTGGAAAATTCGTCGCAGATTTCATCTCGGGCCCTGAAGCCTAGTTTGCCATTTCGTCTGGTGCCAAATTCATCATGAATTTCGTCACTGCCCATGTTCGACTATTTTTCCCCATCGACCGTGTCCTCCGTTCTTCAACCCCACATGTCATCTCGGTGTCCACTATAGTCTCTCACAGTAGTGCTAGGTTTGACGGTGCTTCGTGACGTTTTTGTCGGCCCCAGCTATCAGTGCGCTTAATAGAAATTAAATAACAAAAAAATAGTTCATGAAGGTAGACAGAATCGAACTAGCAACCAATCTGTGGCAGTACCAACTTGCAACTGCTGCAATTGTTCATCAGTTTTGTCCATATCTACTACTTTAGTCTATATATTACATACCAGCTCTCAGTCAAAGGAAATAAAGTAATTCGAAAATAGACAATCAACACAGTATGTATCAACATGGTTGATACATATTGTACATTTCACACAACTATAAAATAGAAAACAATAGAGCATATTTTTATATCATCTTTTACGAGTACGTAGAAAAGCAACAACATGCACATAATCAACCAAATATATACATAGCATATAGAGATAATATTACTTAGCATGTAGAGCACCAGGTTGACAACAAGTTCTTCACCACTACAAGTTCACTGACAACATATTACATTATTGGTTCATCCAACACTAGCATAAACAAGATACTTTTTGGCGTCACTATAGAACATTAACACAACCTGTGAAGCTTTAGCCCCTCATTTAAAAAGGTGAGGAGACACACATTCTCCTCCCTGATTCCAGTGAGTTTGAGAACCTTAGACTAACCCCTTGTTATCTGGGAAGCATCATTCATGCCTTGGAAGAAGTTAACATGCTGAAAAGTAGTCTTGTAGGAGCATGCGAATGGTAAAGCTTTTGGGAGAAAGCAATTGAGGTGGGCATTTCTGTAGCTAGCTGAAAAGTACTATAGAAGAAGAAGAATATTAGTTGTTGGCTAGAGTTCAACATGCATAAGAAAATTTAAATATTGAAATATCAAATTTTAACCATCTTGGCCTTCCCATGGATGAAATTTGACGTGTTCATCTTGCACACATAGTATGGTATAGATGACTTGTGTTGTTTAACTATAACTTTAAGGGAAGCAACTTGGTCAGAAGTCAATTCCAAATTGTTTCCAAACACGAGTGATCATCTAATTCCTCACCCTTTCATCCTTGGACCTAGAAAGAAAATATTAGAAAGTAATAATCTGTAGCTGCATATAAATGTAGCAAAACATGTACTTATCCAATGCCACACCTCTACGAATAAGGATCCTTGGTTTCTCGACTAATTTAAATCTTTTCATACAAGCCTTAGCTCTTCGCCTTGCTACCTTAGCTTTCATCTTACGAAAAACTACAACAGGTTTCTTCACATCGTTATCATATGAGACATTGATGACGACATCCTTAGTTTCACCAACCTTGTAGGCATCATTTTTAGCCTAAACTAGAAATTGCACTAATTATAATGTTTAGTTTTTATGCCATATACAGTAGTGCCAGTAGCAACAATTTTAGAACCTTCTCATGTATCTCTCTGGCCTTCATCCTACCTGCCCCAGAGAGTAAATACAAGAATTAAGTTAGAATACAATTCTAATTAGTGAATTATTATGAGAATCAAATTCAGTGAGTAAAACTAAAGGGTGCTTCTAGTGAACTAGATTGAGACTTTGCCGTAAGTAGCAACATCGACGCGCGAACCACTAGATTGAATACATACACACTACCATATAACAAGGAGGCGACACATCAAACTAGAATGATGCAGCATCTAGAGAATAAAATTGTGAGATAGAACTAAATAGCAACGTCGATGCGATGACCTAGAACAAGGAGGTGACGCGTCGCACTAGAAGGGGAGAGGATTTTTTCTAACACGTCAGTTTGCAGCCTCCGCTACCAATCATCGCCGGGATTTGGTCATCGATGGGGAGGGGATTTTGTCATCAACGGGAAAGGGAGAGGGTTTTTTCTAACACGGATTTGGGGGAAGTTGTGTGGGATTTGGGAGTGTAGTGGAGGGGAGAGGGTTTTTTCTAGCTGCTATGGCAGGTGGGTCCCATGCGTGAGCGGTTTTGGTTCACACTAGCATCGTTTGCAAGGATGACGAATGGGTCCCATGCAAACTGAATAACAACACAATTTTGCTACCACAAAAAGAGCTTATGTTCAGCCAAGTTTGATAGACAGAATAACAACACAATGTTTTGGCTAATTTTCCTAATGAATAACTATTAATTCCACAAGGTAAAGGACATTCATATTGTCAGTTCAAAGGCATGCACACAACCATTAGTTCAACGCAAAGCATGCAACACATACATGCACACAACCATTAGTTCAAGCATGCAACACAAAACATGCACACACGATCATCAGTTCAAAACAAGCATGCACGCAACCATTAGTTCAAGCATGCAACACAAATCATGCACACACGATCATCAGTTCAACACAAGCATGCACATAGGCATGCAGACATCCACCAGTTCAAGCATGCAACACAAAACATCCGCACGATCACCAGTTCAACACTCCATCACCATTAGCTGGAACTAATCTTCGTTAGTATCATCTTGTACTTCATCTTCTTTGTCACTACAGTACTCCTCAATTGTGTGGTCTACTTTAGGGTCACTTTCAACTTCCTCCTCTTCAACAACTTTCGTTTTACCTCCGATACGCTCGAACATTGATGCATCTATGATGCGGCCTCTGTTGATAGAGGGTTGAAATTTCTTGAAAGGCAGAGCCTCAGATACAGTCTCATCGTCAGAGCCTAGAAACTCTTAGTATGCTACATCAGTATGCACCACCTCCTCCTCCTCTCCTTCGGAAACATCAAACTTATGTCTTTGAACTAATTTTTGAACCACCCGCCAGTTTTTGCCCTTGGCTGTGTCTAGCACATAGAACACTTTTGTAGTCTAGGTTGCCAAGATGTAACTATCATCTTTGTACCAAAAAATGGTAATATTGACACTCTGGAAGAGTTTATCATACACCATATCTATATCCTTGCAGCCCTCAAGCTGATACCAATCGTAGTGGAATAACATAACTGATCGTTGGTGTTCCAAATCAGAGTTAAAATGCAGCACCTTGATATCTCTGAGGACACCATAAAAATGGATATCCTTCTCCAAGTGATAACCTTCAGTCATTACTCCACTGTTTTGTGTTCTCTTTCAATTCTCATGGTCAGCGGTGAGGAACCGAACACCATCCACAATACAAGCTGAATAAGTTCTTACTCAGAAGTCTAGGCCACACGCCAATGCAATAAGCTCTTCATCCACAACTTCTGGATTCTCATGTAGCTTATTCATGGTCTGTATGTACCATAGAAGAAATACAATATGGTCAAATCATGCATTGAAATGCTATATATGAAGGATGCAAAAGGAAACTAACATGGTCCTTGAACCATCTTTGAAACCCCTGCTCAAGCCTCCTTTCCATATTGGGCATCCCACGTTCACCAACTATTCTTGGCAAAGTCTAAAATCTATAGAGTAACTCAGAATTAAAATATTTAGGTGTATGGCAATATTTAATTCATAAGTATGGGAGATCAGAACATACATGATATATGGCTTAACCTCCTCGTAGTTGTTTAGGACATACCAAGTCATCTTGTTTAGCTCCCTTTGGAGGGTCAAATTAGTATCATCGCTTCCTCCATAGAAGGTGACATGGCTTCCTCCAATCAATTTCACACCATGGCCAAACACATCACAAGATGATTCATGTTGGTCACCTACATTTCTTGATGGTCGATTGAATCTTGTGACAATATCATCAAGGTATCTAGAGAAAAAAGTCATGCGCTGAGTAGCAATGTAGGCCTCTGCCACTGAACCTTCTGGATGTGACATGTTCCTGACATATCTCTTCAAAGTACACAATAACCTCTCTATTGGATACATCCACCCATAATTTATAGGGACTCGGAGCATCGCCTCATCAGGTAAATGCACAGCCAGGTGGATCACCACATCAGAGAATGCCGACGGAAAGATGTGTTCAAGTTTGCACAGAATTACTGGGATTTCATCTTTGAACCTTTCCAACACCAACATTTTCAAATTTTTACTGCACAATTGCCTGAAAAATCTTCCCAGCTCTCCAAGTGATGTGTAGATATCAGGATGCAAATACTTCCGCATGCTAGCGGCCAATATTCCCTACAACAGGATGCGGCAGTCATGGGTCTTAAGTCCCGTGATCTTGCATGTAGGAACGCTAACACATTTTCCCATGTTTGAACCAAACCCATAAGGAAAAGTGAAGTCCCACAAATATTGATAGAAATCCGTCTTCAGCTCCTGATTCTAGTAATATGGTGCATATGGACAGAGAAGGTCCTTCTCTATGTCTATTGGTTGCACCTGTAGATCTCTCATAATGCCTAGGGCTTCACAATAATACCTAGCCTTCAAGGTGTTCTTATTCTTCCCATTAAGTTCAAGTAGTGTGCCAATCAAGTTGTTGTAGATTTTTCTCTCGATGTCCATCACGTCTAGATTGTGCCAAAGTTTCAATGATTCCCAGTAAAGGATCTGCTTGCTTCCTCTTTTTGCTCCTAGGATCACCTCCAACTCCTGGTTTAAGATACATAACCTTCTCCAGCTCAACTTGTAATTCAACTGTAGTAAATTTGCCTAGCTTCAAGTGGTCATCATGAATACCGACAAGCTCTGTCTCTCGCTGCAAGCGATGGCGCTTTGGGAGGAAATGATGGTGCCCAATGTAGCATATTTTTCTCTTTATGGATTTGGACAGAGGATTTTTTTTCACAATGCAGGCATGCATGATATACTTTTGTTGTATGCCCAAACATAGTGCTGCAAGCTGGGTAGTCATGGGTACACCAAAGAACCGTTGCACAAAGATCAAACATTTTGTTTTGAAATGCATCGTAAGAACGCACGCCCTTCCAAAGATGTTGCAAATTGTCCAACAGAGGCTCCATAAAGAGATCAAAGTCCTTTCTAGGACTTGATTTGCCAGGGATTAGAAGGCAAAGCATGTAGTTTGATGCATCCATACAATACCATGGTGGAAGGTTGTACGGTGATGGGGATATACTAATCGGTGTATGCCTAGGAAGGAGATTCGACTAGCCTTGGCCCATAGCTATTGGGCCTGTAGGTACGGCGACCAGAAGGAGACTTCAAAGAAGGCTCGATGATTGGAAGCTGAAGGCCCAAGACTTTAACTAGGCCCAGTCGGATTAGGTCAAATCCTCCAAAACCTAAACTGATTCAGTGGTAATCCTGTAAACCCTAGCGAGGTGACCCTATATAAACCTCCATAGGCCTCTCAATGTACTTACGTCTTATTAGCCACCCCTTCCAAGTGACTCGCTGCCTAGCCGCCGAGCTCGCCAATCTTGTAATACACTTGCTGATAATACAGTGTAGCAGGAAGTATGTCGTTACCCTACGGGGCCCGAACCTGGGTAAACCCTCGTGTTTGCTCCCAATCTTGCACCGTAGATGGCGACTCGCTCTTGCCCCCAATCATATCAATCGCTACCCCTAGTAGCGACTACTGTTGTCATTCCCGCGATAGTGGAGCCCACTGTGGGGCTTGGCCAGTCAAGCCTGAGATATGTGGCGAGACCCTACATTCTGATCGACCGGCCGATCGCCACCATCCGCATGGTTGCTAGCGGTGGATTCCTCCAGATCCTGCCAAGCAGCTACATCCCAGCATTGTGCCCGGTCACTCACGGCGCGATGATGCCAGTCGGCACCATCAACCTCTTTGTCGGGTTCACGGACGACATCGACCCGGCGGATTGCCTCCACGTGATCTGCTCTATGAGGAGCAGGTCTGCTCCATCACCCACCTTGCCTCCGAATACGACTCAGCCGCCAGCGACACGGCCGGGAGCAACGCGGCTATCTACGACAACACCGACTCGGCGGCCCTTGCTTCGATCGCCATATCCATCACCGCCGCATCGCACGAGAACTCCGTCACGCGAGTCTCCAACACTGAGGACTTCGAGGATCCCTCCATCCTTGGGCTCTTCAACTCCGATTCTGGATCGGAGTCCCCTGACAAGGCGCAGGCCAGATCCAACCGCTACAACACCATCTACATGGCGGGAAGCACCAACGTGCCACGAGATCCCTTCTCCACGTCCCTCCCACCAACGGTGATGGTGGCGGAAATCGAGGAGTACCATCAGCAGCTGGAGGCGGCCAGGATCAAGGAACAAGACGAGTACGACAAGTTTCACCTCAAGCAGCAAACAGTGCATGATCTATCGCTCTACCATTAGCACCGCATCAGGAGTCACCTGAACCCTACCATTTAGGGCTGCTCCATGAACTTCAATGATGAACTCAACCCCACTGGCGCGACCGAGCCGGAACTCTACCGCAACTTGCCATCGGGCGGCAGTCACCCAACAGCTGGGCCACCCGCGCACGGAGCTCCACCACCACCCTGTCGCTCGCCTCCTCTATAACAACCACGGATCCTGATCTCCCCTAGGCGCGCAAATCCAACGGGCTCTATAACATCCCAACATTAGAGCTTAGAAATAAGCTGAACACAGGTTTGTGCATTGCATTCATGCATAGAAAATCCAATTAATTGTCGCGCATTTAAATAAAAACTTGTCAAAGTGATTGAAGCTTCTCTTAACTTGGTGGAGCTGAAGTAGATCATCAAGTTGACTATGATAAGTTTCAATATGACCTTTTCTAGAACTTTATCTTTGGGTAATATAATTTGATCTAAGGGTAGATCAAGTGTAATAAAACTAAGTCAGAACACACTACTTAATAAGGAGCACTAGATCTTCTAAATATCATTACATGGTATTCCATACAACAACTCAAGGATGAATACTTATTATTGTAAAGCTTATATCAAGGTATTATCTACAACAAACCCTGAATACCAAGTTAAGTGTATAACTTAGGTAATGAAACCCAATAACAAAACCTTGATATACTTGTTATCCTTTAGCTTTGACCTATCATATTAACCTTTCAAAGATTTTAAGTAAATTAATTAGAAGGAGGAACTAGCTATGGTGAAGTATGCCATCATTAATGAAATGAGACCCTTAGTGGTGATCAAACCATTTGATGATAGATGAGTCAACTCACTCCTGAGTTAACTAGAAGAAGTACCTAAAACCAAGAGTTAAGCTAGTAGTTGAGGAGCCCTGAGAAAGCTAGTAGTAATTGTGTATCAAATAATAATCTTGTTAAGCCAAGTAGATATAAACTTAGAGTAATCTTGCTTAACAAGACAAGCCTATAGTGAGAGCCCAGTACAAGTCTACTACTTGATTGAGTATAGATCTTGATCAGACAATTAGAAGCCTAAGCCAAGCTTGATCCAAGGTTGGTGGTCATTATTCTTAAGTCACTTGAGAATAGATTACTAGTTGGTAAAGAAGAATTGTGAGGATACCAAATTAGGCAAAACCCTTGTAAGCTGAATCATCTAGCTTGATTATGAGAAGTCAAGCTAGATTATGATGAAGTATATAACATGAACCTAGGGAGTAGTTGGAAGTATAATAGTTTAACCAAGCTAATGCAAGAACAAACTTGTATTATGGGAATAGTACCATACCTATTCTAGAGGATTGTTATCACATATGATGTATAAATAGAATTGTAATCTTGCAAGCTTTGGATATAGTTGCAAGATGGATTTAAGGAAGTTAATAGATGGAGTTAGTAGTAGCTACATTGATAGGTGCATCAATGGTAGTTAATTCTGAGAAGTTATATACTAGGTGAAGAATGAGGGGGTAATGTTGAAGTAGCATGACCATGTCATCATATGATGATGGATATGGTGCAGTCAGATGATTGTCTTATTCAGGAAGGTGTGATCTTTGTGAATAAGATAAGAAAGCTATGTAGAGTATATTTAGGGAAGGAATTCCTTATCTAAAGATAACCTTAGTGAGGTATTAAGGTAAGAATTCTTTAGAAGCCTTACCCAAGACCATATCAAATCAGGACAAGACACATGTCTACTTTATTATTCAAAACCCTAGAACTAAGTTAATAGTTAAACCAATTCCTAGTTTTAAGCAGCTATTGGGAAAGTATCTCGTAGTCAGATAAAACTCCTAAGAGGTGATTAGAATACTAGTTGAGAGTTTATGGAAGAAATCATTGTTTATCTAATTGTCCTAAAACCTAATAAGAACCTAATCTCATAGAACCATCAAGATCACATTAGGAAAGTGTTATGTGGTAATTCTAAACTCTGCAAATCAAGTAGAATTGGATTTGGCGAAATCACCAATTAGGGAGAATCCTGGGATTCAAATCACCATATTATAAACCCAGGATTTAGACCAACATCTATGGTGGTTATTAAAAGAGGTTAAATATATATATTCCATGCTTGTCACTCATCACCATAAATTAGTAGTTTCTTAAACCACTACTAATACCTTCCTTTAATGGTAGTACAAATCATTTCTATAAGATTCTCTTATAGGAAGTAAACCCTAAAACCCGAAATTATATTTACTTTATTAAATAAAAGAATCTTCATATAATAACATATTTTGAATACACAATAAGAAATATAGAGGAATGGGTTATAATTAAACCTCTATCATATATCAATGTCTTACAAAATTTCTGGACATTTTAAAACTTTTGTAGAAATCAAATTGGAAAGGAAATGATAAAACAGAATAAAGAAAAGAATTAGAAACAGAAAAAAATACAGAGTAGACCAAATCTGGCTTGAGGCCCATTTTCTCTCTGCCTATCTCTGCCCCACCGGCCCAACATCAGCCAAATACCAGCCCGTCTCACCTCCTCTCTCTATCTGACAGGTGGGACCGGAGGTGGACCGCGGATTGAGACCAAAATGTTGCCAGGGGTTTTCCGCAAGATGTTTATCGTCATCTTCCCCTCCAGTTGGAAGCAACTCGGTGGCAGAGCCGATGCCGTCCGCCATCGCCGCGCTAGGATTCGCGCCGCTGCCGACACTTCCACGGGGATAAGACCGCCACCGCGACGCCCTTGCCCATCCTCATCCCCATTTTCCCATTCTTCTCGTTCCTATCCTCTTCAGAGAAGTGAACCCGAAACCCTAGCTTGTCAGTTGCCATCGTTCCGGCCATCTATGACCACCTTTCACTTAGCCATAGCCACCGCTAGAAACGCCGTCGTCTCCTCGTTTGTCTCCGGCAAGTCTCGTGGGCAGGCGCATCACGAGCAGCGAGGAATCGAGCCCGGAGTATCGTCGGACACCGCGGCCATTACTGGCGATTCACCATCACCGGTCTTCCCCATGCCTCGCCGACCATCCCATCAGCATCCTAGTGAGCCAACGGTGCTCAAGCACATCTTCAATCTCTTCCTTTCGCCCTAGAGCGTCACCGCGTCGTATGTTGTCATCGGCCGCCGCAGAGGTTGGTCGCCGGAGTACCCCCGATGACCAAAACGGGGCGGCGACACCACTCCCAAGTTTGCTTTGATCTCCTCTATCGCGTAGCACCCTCAGTTCTGCCCCACGAGCTCCAGTCGAGCGATCCTTGCTCGAAAGTGAGCTCTAGCCAGCGCTGACATCACCGTGTCATCATGCTTGTGTCACCCTAGGTTAGTCAACAGGTTTGAACCGGTCCACGCTCATGTGGCATGCTGACGTGGCCCCAGGCCCGCTTGTCATTGAACCTGGGTAGAAATAGGGTTAGTAACAAAAGTTATTTGACTGGTCCACTGCCCATGTGGCGTATGACGTGTCCCTGACCCCACAGGTCAGTGACTTGGGGTAGTAGCAGCCTCGGTATAAAAAGTATTACCGAGTTATTAAATTGTTAAAATAGTATAGATTTAAATATAAATATAATTTCTAGAAATTTAGTAAAACGATTAAATCTTGTTAATTCTATATCTTTTGTTCTATAATTCAGAAAAATGTATATAATATATCAAAATACTCAGAAAAATAAAATCAATAGTTTAAATTTATTATCAAATATTATTGTGTTAACTATTAAATAATTATTAATTAATAAAGATTTTATAAGTAATAATACTTTGAAAATTCATATTTTAATGTTGGTATATAAGAAAAATATAAATAATATACCAAAATTCTTATAAAAACAAAATCTACATTTACAAACTTGTTTCAATTATTTTTGTATCAATTAACTAATATTTATTAAGTATTTATTAAGTGATTAAACTCATAAAAATCATATCTTATTATTTAAAAATCACAAAAATACTTATGATATAACAAAATGATCACAAAATTAAATTCTACACATAAAAATGTCAACTCTCACTTTTGATGTAAAATAAAAGGCAAAGGACTAATAAACCTTATTTAAAATCCTTTTATTTTATTTTAATTCCCTAAAAATATATAAATATTTAATGTTGCCTTTAGCATTATTTTTTTAAAGTCTAACAATGTAATAAAAAGTTCAAATGATGTTTAATTGAAGTTAACATAAGTCTAACCATTTTAAGTTGTACTTACTAAAACTACCATTTATAATTAAGTAAATCTTTCTCTCCAAAAATAGTTTATCAATTATAAAATCCTCAATATTAATGTTTTGACTTATTAAAACCTTTACTATTATTTCACTCACAAGTTAATAAGTATATCCCAAGATAATTCATGAGTGTTCAAGCAATAAAGTTTCTACATTATGAATCACACCCATTCATTTGTAAGTAAATAAAGTAATTCTTTCTTATTTAAAAATTATAATTAACAAGAAAGCCTCAGAGTGTTAATTTATAGTCTAAATACTTTTTACTTTGTAAAGTAATGTTTTCCTCAAAAGTTATTCTTTTAAGAAACATTCAAAGTAATCCTTGAACATTTCTTTAGAAGCTCTAAATGATTAAAAATCTTGTTCAAGAAATATTTGAGATACCATGACCCATTTAAGTGCTTTAGTATTGCATATTACTTGTTGTATTTATTTATTGTTTCACACACTCTCACAAGCCTTAATAAGAAGCACAAGTGTGAAGCTAGTATAAAAGTGTAACACATTCCAAAGAACTCATCACAAACTCCAAACCCTAGATCAGATATGATTATTCCGGGGTTTCACGTTTATCAAACCGCATTACATTACTTATGCATAATTGCATCTTGCTTCTTTTAACATTAGTCCTTACCAGACCAATGATGCTGTTTATAGAATTTGGATCTTCTATTGTCTTGAAGACCGTGAGTGCAGAATCTTGCAATCACAGAAGGCAAGTTCACAACTTGCTCATGTCCTTTGATTATTTTCTATCAAATGCTTGTAACTCAAATGTTGTCATCACCTGCATTTTGAAAAGGACAGAAAATATGATTTTCATAATAATATGATTATGGATTATTTACCAAGTGGTAATAATCTATTGATACAGTTCTAGTGGTAAAGGAACATAATATCTAGGATTTAACAACCAAGGTCGCCAGTGATTCTAGCGCCGTATATTACGCGTTAACCATGAGATTTGGAATGGGACGGAGAAGTCAGCTGTATCTTCTTGCTTTCATATGGAGGCAAGATGAACTTATCGTGACACTGTGATTCCTTGTGTGGATCCAGCATATGGGTGGGCACCCTTAGGCCCCACATTTTTGTGTCTATATTATCTATGAGTGGCTGCTGGAGGTATAGTCGGACCTTTATGGAGCTTGCCAGGGGCATCACCAGCTCGTAGAGTCTCTGGGAACTCACCAGGGTTGTAGCTTGCCTGAAAGGGGGCTTAAAGGAGGTGTAGTCTACCCCGGAGGATCGTGCAGACATATGGGGCCACGGAGAGGATAGTGATTGGCTTGGATCACCTACTGGGCCCCACATCAAGGAATTTTGGACGGGAAAGATCGCCCGATTGTGCAACAAGGAGTTGATCTCTCATGGGTAAAGTAATGCACCTCTGCAGAGTGTAAGAATTATGACATGTTACTCCCTATTCCGGGAAGGAGCTACGAACGCGTCAGGAAAGGAACCCCATGAAGGTTCTGGTCAACCTGTGAAGGCTGTCAGAGATAGTTTTCAGAATAAAAGCAACCTTTAAAGAAATGTTTATGAAAACCTGCATTGCCTATGGCCTATGGTCTGTGGCTGTAGAGATAGTGCATCATACACTTTTTTAGTGAACTTGCTGAGTACGCTCGTACTCAACCATACCTTCTTAACCCTTGCTAGATTCTAAGCCGCTGAAGACGACGTCAACAATAATTTCTGCTCAAGAAACCATCATCGACAGCTCAAGCTCTTCAATAAAGTCAATGAAGTCAACATATATATCAGCTGAAGTGAAGGCAAAGTCTCTGTTTAGATAGGAGTAGAAACTCTAGCCATAAAACCTACTTCTGTAGAGTATTGCATTAGTAGCAATTGCAAGCATTATGGTTCAGATATTAGTCTTTTAGCCAGATAGTTTGGAGTTATTATTTCTGGTTCTTCCTTGTAAGAAGTTCTTTATCTCTCTTTAACCTAGAGTGTTCTCTGGATCTGTTGTAAAGAGTCGAGTTGTAATCTATAGTCATGTCTTGGACCCGCTATGTTTTTGTTGTACCACTCTGAGAGATGTAATACTAGTGAACGGTGTTTCATTGGTGTTATGTCAACGACTATAGTGTACTATATCATGCAGTGGTATGCTCGGTCAATGCAGCTGGTATTAGAGCATATGCTTTGACCTTAGGTTGGTAAACCTAGTAAATGGGTAGAACCTGTAGGAAGGATGTTAGCAACCATAAAGAGTTCTGTATAAATATGATGGATATTGAATTGGGAATAATCTCTTCATGTTACTAGTGCGATGATTCTTTATAATGAAATTTTAAATGAGTACCATGAGTTTTAACTCCAGATGACTAATGATAATTTCTTATCTACAATACAAGAATGGCACCTAGGTATCCACCTCGGAATGTTCAAGTATTGAACAAGACCTTAGATGATTATGAAGATGACTAGACAATCACTCTAAGAGAACTTCTATGGAGCCTGGATTGTAAGTCTCGACTTCTGGTCAAGGTTTACAGTTTTTATGACGGACGGATATTGGCCAAGTACCGTATCCTGATCATGTTACCCAAGAAGTTGGGAGTGCGTGGAGAAATGCCATCGGGAGAAGCCAGGTGTATGGCAACAGCCTATCAGATTGTAGTAGTAGCAGCCATAACCAAGACAAGGGAACAGAATTCCAAGGCACTGGAAGGTACTACCTATACTGCTATACCTCACGAAGACCTTAGTTCTGATTCAGAGTTAGAGCATTCTGCTCTGGTAAGGACTAAACCTACTCTGGCAATAGAGTATATGAATCATTATAAGTCTTTATTGGACACGTTTCATAACACTCATCAAGTGCTAGTTCAAGAGTTAGACACGGTCATTGAGGATTTCACTGATCCTGCAAAGGCTATGCCACGTAGAAAGAAGTTAGTTAAAGAAGTAAAGCACCCGAAGCCAGTCTTTTCAGGGGAGGTGTTTGACGAAATAGAGTTTAATGACCTACACTATGAAGTCTATGCCTATTATCCAGTTGAACCTCAGCAACCAGTAGATCCATGGACCAAATATGAGGAGGAACAGAGAATATGGAATGCACCCAACCCCAATAGTGCCGTTAGAGGTAATACCGGATGGGGAGAACCGTCTTATGATGAAATCATGGGAAACACTATACCCTATGAATCGGGTAAGGGAGTAGAAACCAGTTATAATCATATAGAATCATATGGACCATTGATGGCTCAATACACGGCGCCCAGAAAAGTGCTTGGTGCGTGGTGTTGATGTAGAGCTCGTTGGGAACCCCAGGAGGAAGGTATGATGAGCACAACAACAAGTTTCCCTCAGTTATGAAACCAAGGTTTAATCGAACCAGTAGGAGCAAGGAAACACCTCAAAGGTGTTACTAGCTGAGCTTTGGCAGGGCGCACTACCGGTGCTAGTAGCAACGTGGAGACCCGCACAACACAACCACAGAACTTTGTCCCCAACTTGCGATGAGGTTGTCAATCTCACCGTGTTTTGCGGAAAACAAAGGATTAAACGTATCGAATGGAAAGAAGTAAAAGTTTGCAGAAAGTAAACACAAAGCAGTAACAGTTTATAGATTGTATGTAAAGAAAAAGGACCGGGATCCATAGTTCACTAGAGGTGGCTCTCCTTAGATAGATAACATGCTGGGTGAACAAATTACAGCGGGGCAATTGACAAACACCGAGAAAGCAATACATGCATATACTAATCATCTTGACTCCTTTGAGACCTGATTGGGCATTACAACATAATACATAGACCGCCATCCAACTGCATCTATGACTAATAATCCACCTTCAGGTTATCATCCGAACCCCCTCCAGTATTAAGTTGCAAGCAATAGATTATTGCTTTACGAACTACGTGTAAAGTAAACAATACGATTGTTCTATGAACAAAAGATCATTGTTTTCTCCCTAGTAGCAACAACACATCTAGTACCTTAGAGATTTATATCACTTCCCCAGATTACCAGAGGCATGAACCCACTATCGAGCATAAATACTAACTCTTGGAGTTGCTAGCATCTACTTGGCCAAGATAGCTACTAACAACGGAAAGCATGCAAGATCTCAAATAACAAAGACATGATAGAATCAAAAATCAATCTGAAATAGCATCTCAATATCCATCGGATCCCCGCAAACACAACATGTATGAATTACAAATAGATGATCTTGATCATGAACGGAGCTCACAAGATCTAAACATGAAAGCACAAAGGAGGAGAAACCAGCCATCTAGCTACTACATGGATCCGTAGTCCAAGGATGAACTACTCACGCATCACACCGGAGGCTTGCAAGGTGATGAAGAAGGCCTCCAGGGTGAATTCCCCTCTCCGGTAGGGTGCCAGGAAGAGCTTCGGATCCCCCCGATCTAGGGACAGAGACGACGGTGGCTACAGACTCTTTCATGGATTTTTGATCGGGTACCTAGGGTTTTTGTCTCGAGGGCAACTTATAGGCGGAAGGAGAGGCCGAGGGGGTGCCAGGGCTGGCCTCACCACCCCCTGGCGCGGGCCAGGCTGGGCCGCGCGGCCAGGTGGTGTGGTGGCCTCCTGGTCCCTCTCCGTCTCGTATTCTGGCACTTGATCCCTTTCGGAAAAATAGGCACTTTGGCTTTTGTCCCGTCCAATTCCGAGAATATTCATTTTCTGACTTTCCTGGAACCAAAAACAGCAGAAAACATGCAACTGGCACTATGGCTCTTGTTAATAGGTTAGCCCAAGAAATCATATGAAAAGTACTCCACTGTTGGAACAAAACAAAAGAAAGTGGATAAAACCAAGCATGGAACATCAAAAAATATAGATACATTTGCAATGTATCAACATCCCCAAGCTTAACTCCTGCTCGTCCTCGAGTAGGTAAGTGATAAAAAGAAATAATTTTTGAGGTGACATGCACCATCAAAACTTGATCAAAGTATTTGCAAAACTCAAAGCTGGGATCATAGTACTTCAATCATAACATGAAAGACAAAGTTCTAGCAATAAGCAAAGAAACTATGATGCAACATGAAAAGGAACAAACAAAAGATTCATGAATAACATGCTTTGCAAGACGTTTGTTTGTTTCACATAAAGAAAACATAGCATAAAAGTATTCAGCTTGTCCCTCAATAGAGTAGCAAATATAAATGCATAGGACACCTTCAAAGTTCATAAGAGTGATTAGATACAATAGTTTCAAACAAGCAATAACAAGTTATGCATCAATCAACTAGTCTTGGGACAATGCACATAGAACTAAGAATGGCCACTATGCTCTCAAAGTAGGTGCATAAAGATAGAAGGTGGAGACTCAATATAATGGTGGAAGAAAGGCCTTTTGTAAAAGGAAGTAGGGATTCAAGTCTCATAAAGAGCTTCCAAAAATTATGGTACTTATAGCTTTCAGTTCTCAGTTCCCCTATCATAAGCATCTTGAAGGTGATTAAGGTTAAAGTGACACAACTAAGAGGATATGCTTGACAAGTTATAAACCGAAATCTCATGCCCCTTACTTACGAAGACCGATCCTCATGCTACTCAACTTCAGTCACGAGTAAGCTCTTGTCATTGTAAGTATATGTGTATCATTAAGAGCCGCCAACAGGGTACCCCTTGAACATGATACGGGAGCTTTCCCATAATCAAAATGACAAGGCAAGCAGACAATGAACATCTCAACGATCTTTTTATTTGCTATTTGCATAGGTTTTTATTGAGGATGCTCCATAGAGTGCTCATTATGGTGATGCTGCAAGTTTCCACCATGATTAGGCATGGCTTAGGCTAGCGGCCCAGACGTTTCTCTAACACACATACAAACTCCATGATCTTACAAGTTCCACATTTATTTCACACCGCCGAGATCTGTAAGCAAAAGAACATAATATCAACGGGGTACAAAGTACAAGTGCAATGTTGAAAGCGTTCCCCATGAAACATGGTTCTGCTAATTTCAACTTATAAAGCGCAAGCATATACGCAACAAAGAAGGACCCAATGGTTCAAGTTTATTAGAGGCAAAAAAGTAAAGTGTGCCATCAAGTTCGTGAGAGCTTTAATCACCAGTTTTCTCATAACAAATGGAAGGTAAACAAAAGAATGAATATACTTGGAATAGCATAAGCTAGTAGGTAGGTATGGTGGATTATTTGGAAAAACTTGGTGTAGGGAGTTGGATGCATGAATGGAACTCATAGTTTGTTGTGGAGGCTAGCAAAAGACCGGGAGCGACAAACTAAGAGAGAAATAATGGCCATAATCATGCAGAGCGACAAAACGTCATTGATCAAAGCATAACGTGATACTAAAAGTTGAAAACTAAAGGATCATGAAGGCTATGGTGAATTGAGATAGTCATAACATGGTGTGAGCATGTGCCAAGTCAACCCAAATAAAGCATCAAAGGAGAATACCACTATACTATGCTTTAATATGCTAAAACAACGCATGATTCATCCAAGGCACATTAAGCAATCTCAATTGTTTATAACAAGTCATGCTACAACAAAGAATACTAAGAATAAAGCCAAAACAATATGAAGCATGGCATGATAAAGCATAGGCCACAGTAAAAAACGAGCTCTTTTTCCCACATAAGCATGAACTTTCCTACTCTTTTCCAAAACCAAACCAAACTATTTGCAAACCAAAGTGTGAAAGAGGGGGTCCAACCAACTTATTCAGAAAACTAAGAAAACCAAGCAAAATAAAAACCAAAACGAAAACAAAAAGAAGACGCTCCAAGAGAAACACAACTGTGCACGAAACAATAAAAATGAAGCGTTTGGAAGAAACCTGAAATTTTTATTGATGAAGAAGGGGATGCCTTGGGCATCCCCAAGCTTTGACGCTTGTACTTCTTGGACATTTCTTGGGGTGACATGCGTGGCATTCCCAAGATTGAGCTTTACTCCATCCTTCATCTCATTACTCATTCCTTCCATACACCTGAAAATTTTCCTTCATACAAAACTTCACACAATCTCATTAGCAACATTAGTGCACTTAAGATAAATAAGTCTCATGGTTCAGTTCTAACACCAAATAAACTTCCATTAGAACACTAGCTACTGTAGCACTTCCCTCAAAAATCTCAATTCCCCAAAGGAACTCAAGAAGGAACTAACAAGAAGCAAATGCAGAAAATGGCAGAAATCTGTCAAAACAGACCAGCAGGTAACAACAATTTTTTTCGAAGACCTTCTGTTGCTCAAATCAAAAAGTTGAACTAACGAAAGTTATATAACAACCTGGGGCAGAAGCACAAAAAATTACAGCTCAATCCGACTTATAGAGCTCTCACAGGAAATTTTACGGTGAAGCACAGAAATCTGTTTCGGGACAGCAACTTTCCCATTCATTACTTCACTCTCATTAGAGGTTACTCTTGGCACAAAAAGCAAATAAAAAGGATAAGGAGAGGTTATTACAGAGGTAATAACTTCCAAAACTCAACTAAAACTCTTGGGTTATCTCCCAACAAGTATTTTTCTTTAACGCCTTTAAGTTAGGCATAAGAACCAAAGAAAGAATCAAGTGTTCTCAAATGAAGAAGCATTAAGACCAAATTTTGTTTTCATAGGAGAATCAAAAGAAATCTTTTCTCTCTTTTTAGGGAAGTGTTCCATACCTTTCTTGAGTGAGAGTTGATATTTAATGGTGCCTTCTTTCATATCAATGATGGCACCAACAGTTCTGAGAAAAGGTCTTCCCAAAGTAATAGGACAAGAAGCATTGTATTCAACACCAAAACATAGAAATCAACGGGGACATAGGAATCATTAACCATAATAAGAACATCATTACGACTCCCCATGAGTTTCTTTTTAGCATTAGCATCAAGTGGGACATTCAAATAACAATCTTCAAGAGGAGGCAAATCAAGCATATCATAAATCCTTCTAGGCATAATAGAAACACTACTATCAAGATCACACAAAGCTTTGAAATCAAAGTCATTCACTTTCATATTAATGATGGGTTCCCAACCATCTTCTTGTTTTATAGGAATAGAAGCTTTATGTTTCATCTTTTCTTCTTTAATCTTTATGAGAGCATCAGTAATGTGTTTTGTAAAAGCCATGTTCATAGCACTAGCATTAGGACTTTTAGCAAGCTTTTGTAGGAACTTAATAACTTCAGAGATGTTGCAACCATCAAGATCAAAATCAACCTTATCATCTAAAGTAGTAGAACTATTACTAGCCTCAACAGTAGTGGTGGTAATAGTAGAACCACTAATGTTTCTAGCAATTTCATCTTCTCTTTCCCACTTAGCATTTAATTCAGCTAATAGTCTAACATTTTCATCAATTCTTACTTGTATAGCATTAGTAGCTGCAAAGGGATTCTCACTAGTTTCAGGTTTAGCAGCCATTTTATTCAAAGTAGATTGAGCTTCAGCCAAAGATGCTATATTCCTTTCAGCATTAGAGAGTTTTTCCTCAATAGTTTTATTGAAAGCAGTTTGTTTACTAATAAACTCTTTAAGCATAACTTCAAGTTCAGAGGGAGCACTCTTATTATTGTTGTAAGAATTTCCATAAGCATTACCATTGTTGGGAGGATAGGGCTTATAATTGTTGTTACCAAAATTGTTCCTATAAGCATTATTACCATAAGCATTATTACCATAAGCATTGTTGCCAAAGTTTTTATTTCTTATGAAGTTCACATCAACTTGCTCTTCTTGAGCAACCAAAGAAGCTAGAGGAACATTATTTGGATCAATATGGGCTTTCCCATTAACAAGCATATACATAATTATATCAATCTTATCACTCAAGGAGGAGGTTTCCTCAACAGAATTTACCTTCTTACCTTGTGGAGCTCTCTCAGTATGCCATTCAGAATAATTAACCATCATATTGTCCAAAAGTTTTGTTGCAGCACCCAAAGTGAAGGTCATAAAAGTACCTCCAGCAGCTGAATCCAATAGGTTCCTTGAAGAATAGTTCAATCCCGCATAAAAAGTTTGGATGATCATCTAAGCAGTCAGTCCATGAGTGGGACAATTCTTTACCAAAGATTTCATTCTTTCCCAAGCTTGAGCAACATGCTCATTATCAAGTTGTTTAAACTTCATTATTTCACTTCTCATGGATATAATCTTAGCATGAGGATAGTATTTTCCAATAAAAGCATCTTTGCACTTAGTCCAAGAATCAATACTATTCCTAGTTAAGGAATTCAACCATTCTTTAGCTTTTCCTCTCAAAGAGAAAGGAAACAATTTCAGTTTAATAATATCACCATCTATATCCTTATGCTTTTGCATCTCACAAAGTTCAACAAAGTTATTTAGATGGGAAGCAGCATCTTCATTACCAATACCAGAAAATTGTTCTCTCATAACAAGATTGAGTAAAGCAGGTTTTATCTCAAAGAAAGTATTTTCAGCCACAGGTGGAGCAATATGTGTGCTCATAAAATCATTGTTGTTGGTGCTAGTAAAGTCACACAACTTAGTGTTTTCAAGAGTAGTCATTTTTTTGGGTTTTCAAATAAGAAAGCAAAACTAATTTTTTTGTGTTTTTTTGAAGAACAAAGCAAGCAAACAAAGCAAAAAAGAAACTAAGCAAAACAAAAACAACAAGGTAAAGAGATTGGTTATGAGGGACTCCCCTTGTGAAGATGTCCTTGACTCCCCGGCAACGACGCCAGAAAATCGCTTGATGGCTCAATACACGGCGCCCAGAAAAGTGCTTGGTGCGTGGTGTTGATGTAGAGCTCGTTGGGAACCCCAGGAGGAAGGTATGATGAGCACAACAACAAGTTTCCCTCAGTTATGAAACCAAGGTTTAATCGAACCAGTAGGAGCAAGGAAACACCTCAAAGGTGTTACTAGCTGAGCTTTGGCAGGGCGCACTACCGGTGCTAGTAGCAACATGGAGACCCGCACAACACAACCACAGAACTTTGTCCCCAACTTGCGATGAGGTTGTCAATCTCACCGTGTTTTGCGGAAAACAAAGGATTAAACGTATCGAATGGAAAGAAGTAAAAGTTTGCAGAAAGTAAACACAAAGCAGTAACAGTTTATAGATTGTATGTAAAGAAAAAGGACCGGGATCCATAGTTCACTAGAGGTGGCTCTCCTTAGATAGATAACATGCTGGGTGAACAAATTACAGCGGGGCAATTGACAAACACCGAGAAAGCAATACATGCATATACTAATCATCTTGACTCCTTTGAGACCTGATTGGGCATTCCAACATAATACATAGACCGCCATCCAACTACATCTATGACTAATAATCCACCTTCAGGTTATCATCCGAACCCCCTCCAGTATTAAGTTGCAAGCAACAGATTATTGCTTTACGAACTGCGTGTAAAGTAAAAAATACGATTGTTCTATGAACAAAAGATCGTTGTTTTCTCCCTAGTAGCAACAACACATCTAGTACCTTAGAGATTTCTGTCACTTCCCCAGATTACCAGAGGCATGAACCCACTACCGAGCATAAATACTAACTCTTGGAGTTGCTAGCATCTACTTGGCTAAAATAGCTACTAACAACGAAAAGCATGCAAGATCTCAAATAACAAAAACATGATAGAATCAATAATCAATCTGAAATAGCATCTCAATATCCATCGGATCCCCGCAAACACAACATGTATGAATTACAAATAGATGATCTTGATCATGAACGGAGATCACAAGATCTAAACATGAAAGCACAAAGGAGGAGAAACCAGCCATCTAGCTACTACATGGATCCGTAGTCCAAGGATGAACTACTCACGCATCACACCGGAGGCTTGCATGGTGATGAAGAAGGCCTCCAGGGTGAATTCCCCTCTCCGGCAGGGTGCCAGGAAGAGCTTCCGACCCCCCCGATCTAGGGACAGAGACGACGACGGCTACAGACTCTTTCGTGGATTTTTGATCGGGTACCTAGGGTTTTTGTCCCGAGGGCAACTTATAGGCGGAAGGAGAGGCCGAGGGGGTGCCAGGGCTGGCCTCACCACCCCCTGGCGCGGGCCAGGCTGGGCCGCGCGGCCAGGTGGTGTGGTGGCCTCCTGGTCCCTCTCCGTCTCGTATTCTGGCACTTGATCCCTTTCGGAAAAATAGGCACTTTGGCTTTTGTCCCGTCCAATTCCGAGAATATTCATTTTCTGACTTTCCTGGAACCAAAAACAGCAGAAAACATGCAACTGGCACTATGGCTGTTGTTAATAGGTTAGCCCAAGAAATCATATGAAAAGTACTCCACGGTTGGAACAAAACACAAGAAAGTGGATAAAACCAAGCATGGAACATCAAAAATTATAGATACATTTGCAATGTATCAACATCCCCAAGCTTAACTCCTGCTCGTCCTCGAGTAGGTAAGTGATAAAAAGAAATAATTTTTGAGGTGACATGCACCATCAAAACTTGATCAAAGTATTTGCAAAACTCAAAGCTGGGATCATAGTACTTAAATCATAACATGAAAGACAAAGTTCTAGCAATAAGCAAAGAAACTATGATGCAACATGAAAAGGCACAAACAAAAGATTCATGAATAACATGCTTTGCAAGACGTTTGTTTGTTGCACATAAAGAAAACATAGCATAAAAGTATTCAGCTTGTCCCTCAATAGAGTAGCAAATATAAATGCATAGGACACCTTCAAAGTTCATAAGAGTGACTAGATACAATAGTTTCAAACAAGCAATAACAAGTTATGCATCAATCAACTAGTCTTGGGACAATGCACATAGAACTAAGAATGGCCACTATGCTCTCAAAGTAGGTGCATAAAGATAGAAGGTGGAGACTCAATATAATGGTGGAAGAAAGGCCTTTTGTAAAAGGAAGTAGGGATTCAAGTCTCATAAAGAGCTTCCAAAAATTATGGTACTTATAGCTTTCAGCTCTCATTGCCCCTATCATAAGCATCTTGAAGGTGATTAAGGTTAAAGTGACACAACTAAGAGGATATGCTTGACAAGTTATAAACCGAAATCTCATGCCCCTTACTTATGAAGACCGATCCTCATGCTACTCAACTTCAGTCACGAGTAAGCTCTTTTCATTGTAAGTATATGTGTATCATTAAGAACCGCCAACGGGGTACCCCTTGCACATGATACGGGAGCTTTCCCATAATCAAAATGACAAGGCAAGCAGACAATGAGCATCTCAACGATCTTTTTATTTGCTATTTGCATAGGTTTTTATTGAGGATGCTTCATAGAGTGCTCATTATGGTGATGCTGCAAGTTTCCACCATGATTAGGCATGGCTTAGGCTAGCGGCCCAGGCGTTTCTCTAACACACATACAAACTCCATGATCTTACTTTGAAGATGTATGAATGGATTGTGGAAAAATCAAAGAATACCTCTTACTTTGAAGATGCGCTCGGAGGAGGACAAAAGAATACTGAAGATGGTAATGAGTTTGATAGTCATTTATCAATGGCTAATCTCACTCTTGGTACTTCTACTCAAGGTTACGCACCTATTGGATGTTCTGATGCACCAAAAGGCAGTCGTCAAACTTCGTGCCATTGTGGACAAAGACTCTTGAAGCACGGAAGTGAGTGAAGAAAGTAAGAAGGGAAATAATCTAGAAAGTAGCGTGCTTGAATAATGTTCATATTGGGTAATGCGTATTGTAGTGCTTGAGAGGTTTGCTAGAATAAGTGAGAGTATGCTCACATGAGCAAGAAATCTCTTGTAATATAAGAAGAAAGTGTACAACGGGAGTGTCTTGCTGTGGTTGGGAGTTGTAAGATTTCAAATACATATGTTTAGTACATGGTATATGTTTGAGTATTTCTTGGTTTTTCTTGGATCTTCTTGATTGAGTAGATATGTACATGAAGTTTGACTTGGTAGGCAAATGCATGTGCATCATCAAGTTATTACTTGATGTTATAGACCTAGATAGAAAAGAGAGTTTGTGTAAGGGAGTGACGAGTTCGGAAGACCAAGATGAAGACTTGCAAGAAGAAGGAAGCGACATATAAGGTGTATCAACACTATTTTGAAGGATGGATCCATTCCAACTTATTATTAGTTGGCAATAAGAAGGATTATTAGTATATAAAAGGTGTGGAGCAACATGAAGGAATGAATTTAAGTTCAACCGAGATAGGTGATATGCTCAGAAGCTAATAAAGTAGTCGTCCCAAGTTCATGGAAGTATCATGAATCCGTACAAAGAGGAAGTCTTTGGAATAAGGGTGGTATTCAAGCTCTGACAACTCAGAGAGAATGCCAATAAGAAGTCGAAAACCTATAGGGTAATCCATGCACCGAGGAGGATCCGCAGCTGGTATCCGTAGCTGGTATCCTAGCGGTGTAGTGAAGTAGGTCATCTTTGTGTAATTTAAAGAGTATAAAACCTGACCTAAGATAAGAAAGGCATAAAGAAGTATAAAATTAAAAGCGAACGATTTTCGAGATGTTTTCGCGGCATCGGATTCGCTGGTTAAAAATACTATCCAACAGATTAAAAGTAAGATAAGCAACGTTAGAAGATTCATTTCGGAGATCCACAATTGTGTGGGTGTACCACAGCTTCTTCCGTGAGACCTTATATAGGTAAGATATAAGCTGGATAGAGACCAATACCTTAACTATTGGGTATTATACATGTAGATTGGAGACCATTAGGAAACCCCAAGGGGGAGAGTAAACAATAAACCCTGAAGTGTTGCCCAATTTTTTTGACTAAAGGTTGGAGAAGAATTATTGAGTCATGATGAGATTAAGCATTATTTTCATAAGGTTATAAGAAGCCACCATTATAAAGTATTTCCGAGAGTATGTTCGGATAAAAGATCGAAGGAGATATAATAAATTAAACCTAGTAGAATAGTTGTAAAATAAACAGCTGGTAAGTTGTCCTTAAGAAGGAGGAGAGCCTACTAAAATAGTCTAGTATATAGTAGTAGGAAAATCGTATTGGAAGGGACAAAATGTGTCCACAACCAATTCTAAATAGGACTGTAAGGGCATAAACCCAAAGAGATATAGGAAAATGAACTATATGGTGAAATAGAAACAATAGGATATTATCGGAATGCAGAGGATTCAAGGTAAAAATTTGGAGACGGGATACCACAATTATCCCCTATTGTGATCAGAATGGAATTTGAGAAATGGCGTGATCAATAAAAGTCCACTCCTCATTCCGAAACGCAAGAGAGTACGAACTTCGAGGACGAAGTTTATTTTAAGGGGGAGAGTCTGTAATATCCCAGCATTAGAGCTTAGAAATAAGCTGAACACAGGTTTGTGCATTGCATTCATGCATAGAAAATCTGAATATTTTTCGCGCATTTAAATAAAAACTTGTCAAAGTGATTGAAGCTTCTCTTAACTTGGTGGAGCTGAAGTAGATCATCAAGTTGATTACGATAAGTTTCAATATGACCTTTGCTAGAACTTTATCTTTGGGTAATATAATTTGATCTAAGGGTAGATCAAGTGTAATAAAACTAAGTCACAACACACTACTTAATAAGGAGTACTTGATCTTCTAAATATCATTACATGGTATTCCATACCACAACTCAAGGATTACTTATTATTCTAAAGCTGATATCAAGGTATTATCTACAACAAACCCTGCATACCAAGTTAAGTGTATAACTTAGGTAATGAAACCCCATAACTAAACCTTGATATACTTGTTAACCTTTAGCTTTGACCTATCATATTAACCTTTCAAAGATTTTAAGTAAATTAATCAGAAGGAGGAACTAGCTATTGTGAAGTATGCCATCATCAATGAAATGAGATCCTTAGTGGTGATCAAACCATTTGATGATGGAGGAGTCAACTCACTCCTGAGTTAACTAGAAGAAGTACCTAAAACCAAGAGTTAAGCTAGTAGTTGAGGAGCCCTGAGAAAGCTAGTAGTAATTGTGTATCAAATAATAATCTTGTTAAGCCAAGTAGATATAAACTTAGAGTAATCTTGCTTAACAAGACAAGCCTATAGTGAGAGCCCAGTACAAGTCTACTACTTGATTGAGTATAGATCTTGATCAAACAATTAGAAGCCTAAGCCAAGCTTGATCCAAGGTTGGTGGTCATTATTCTTAAGTCACTTGAGAATAGATTACTAGTTGGTAAAGAAGAATTGTGAGGATACCAAATTAGGCAAAACCCTTGTAAGCTGAATCATCTAGCTTGATTATGAGAAGTCAAGCTAGAGTATGATGAAGTATATAACATGAACCTAGGGAGTAGTTGGAAGTATAATAGTTTAACCAAGCTAATGCAAGAACAAACTTGTATTATGGGAATAGTACCATACCTATTCTAGAGGATTGTTATCACATATGATGTATAAATAGAATTGTAATCTTCCAAGCTTTGGATATAGTTGCAAGATGGATTTAAGGAAGTTAATAGATGGAGTTAGTAGTAGCTACATTGATAGGTGCATCAATGGTAGTTAATTCTGAGAAGTTATAAACTAGATGAAGAATGAGGGGGTAATGTTGAGGTAGCATGACCATGTCATCATATGATGATGGATATGGTGGAGTCAGATGATTGTCTTATTCAGGAAGGTGTGATCTTTGTGAATAAGATAAGAAAGATATGTAGAGTATATTTAGGGAAGGAATTCCTTATCTAAAGATAACCTTAGTGAGGTATTAAGGTAAGAATTCTTTTGAAGCCTTACCCAAGACCCTATGAAATCAGGACAAGACACATGTGTACTTTATTATTCAAAACCTTAGAACTAAGTTAATAGTTAACCAATTCCTAGTTTTAAGCTGCTATTGGAAAACTATCTCTAGTTGAATAAAACTCCTAAGATGTGATTAGAATACTAGTTGAGAGTTTATGGAAGAAATCATTTTCCATCTAATTGTCCTAAAACCTAATAAGAACCTAATCTCATAGAATCATCAAGATCACATTAGGAAAGTGTTCTATGGTAATTCTAAACTCTACAAATCTAGTAGAATTGGATTTGGCGAAATCACCAATTAGGGAGAACCCTGGGATTCAAATCACCATATTATAAACCCAGGATTTAGACCAACATCTCTGGTGGTTATTAAAAGAGGTTAAATATATATATTTCATGCCTATCACTCATCATCATAAATTAGTAGCTTCTTAAACCACTACTAATACCTTCCTTTAATGGTAGTACAAATCATTTCTATAAGATTCTCTTATAGGAAGTAAACCCTTAAACCCTAAGTTATATTTACTTTATTAAATAAAAGAATCTTCATATAATAACATATTTTGAATACACAACAAGAAATATAGAGGAATGGGTTATAATTAAACCTCTATCATATATCAATCTCTTACAAAATTTCTAGACATTTTAAAACTTTTGTAGAAATCAAATTGGAAAGGAAATGAGAAAACAGAATAAAGAAAAGAATTAGAAATAGAAAAAAAATACAGAGTAGACCAATTCTGGCTTGAGGCCCATTTCCTCTCTGCCTATCTACTGCCCCACCGGCCCAACTGCAGCCCAACACCAGCCCGTCTCACTTCCTCTCTCTGACTAACAGGTGGGACTGGAGGTGGATCGCGGATTGAGACTGAAATGTTGCTAGGGGGTTTTCCGCAAGATGTTCATGTTGTCTTCCCCCTCCAGCTGGAAGCAGCTCGGTGGCGGAGTCGATGCCGTGGGGATAAGACCGCCACCGCGATGCCCTTGCCCGTCCTCATCCCCATTTTCCCCTTATTTTGTTCCTATCCTCTTCAGAGAAGAGAACCCGAAACCATAACTTGTCAGTCGTCATTGTTCCGGCCATCTCTAACCACCTCTCGCTTAGCCATAGCCACCGCTAGAAACACCTCCGTCTCCTCATTTTTCTTCGACAAGTCTCGTGAGCAGGCGTGTCACGAGCGGCGAGGAATCAAGCCCGGAGTGTCGTCAGCCACCGCGGCCATTACCGTCGATTCACCATCACCGGTCTTCCACACACCTCGCCGACCATACCATCAGCATCCTGGTGAGCCAACGATGCTCAAGCACCTCTTCAATCTCTTCCTTTCGCCCTAGAGCGTCAGCACGTCGTATGCTGTCGTTGGCCGCCGCAGAGGTTGGTCGCTGGAGTACCTCCGGTGACCAAAACAGCGCGGTGACATCACTCCCAAGTTCGGTTTGATCTCCTCTATCGCGTAGCACCCTTAGTTCTGCCGCGCGAGCTCCAGATCGAGCGATCCTTGCTCGACGTTGAGCTCTAGCCAGCGTTGACATCACCGTGTCATCACGCTTGCGTCACCCTAGCGTAGTCAGTAGGTTTGAACCGGTCCACACTCACGTGGCATGCTAACGTGGCGCCGGGTGTCGTCGGATTGAGGACAAGTATGTCATGAGGGGGTCCTCGGGGCGTGCGGGAGAGAGAGGTGTGAGACGTACGGTGTTCCGGGACGGTGAGCACACAAGTTTACCTAGGTTTGAATCCATCGGCTTTGGACGGACCCTACTCCTGCTAGCAATCCAGTAATACCGCAAACCCGGATATGGGTTACAAGGGTTTCGCCTGTGCAAGTTGAGATTGTAGACTATTGAGGTGTGCCCTAAAGGCTCTCCCTAGGACGGCTTATATAGATATCCGGCCTAGGGTTTATAGGAGAGATCTATCCAGCTACGACTAAGAGTCGGTTACAGAGTACTTCTTGAACTACAAGTAACATTATGGGCCTAAGTCGGTAAGTCTTCTGGGCCTTCCCGTAGCCGGATTGGACTCCGTCCTCTCTCCCTGACTGGGCCGCCCGTGAAGCAAAGCTCTAACCTGAAGTGGGCCACCCTAGTCAGTGAGGAACTGTGAGGATACCCGGAAAGTATATCCCCAACAGCAGCCCCCGAAGGCCTCCAAGATCCAAAGTCGGATTTATCATCGTCTAGCTTGATCTTCGGCTTGTAGAATCTTGAAGGGTTCCTGAAACTTCACAACAAAAAATACGATCCGGGTCTTAAAAATAAGTCGGCCTATCAACAGGTTACTCGGATTTTCCAGCTTGATTTCAAACTAAGCCGGAATTTGGTCTATAATGCCACCTGACACAAGTCATGGTCAAGTCACGTCATCTAACAGACATCCTGTTAGCACGACCGTTGGTGGGTCCGCGGTTCACGGAACCGAGGCGCTGTTTCAATGCATGCGCGGAGATCGAGGCGACGTAATCATCGTGTGGGTTCTTCCCAGTTCCTTCCACGACGCGTGGCGGTTACACTGTAGCATTTGCACGAATCTTGGCGCGGTTAGGTGGATATAAGGGGTTAGGATTTTCTCCTTCTCTCTTCACCTGTTCCCTTGCCTTTTCCTCTCCTCCAAATCTCCCCCGCGCGCACAGAGCTCCTCCGTTTTCCCCCAAAAAACTCCCAACGCCGCCCATCTTAGGTCATCTACCCGCCGGAGAAATGGCTTCTTCTTCCTCTTCCGGCTTGGCGGCAGCAGCAGCGACGGCGGTGACGGAAACGGTGGCGGAGAAGGAAAGCTTCCGCGGGGTCTAGATCCCCTGCATACTCGAAAAAGAGAAGCTCCAGAACGTGGAGAAAGAAGGGCTCTTCCACGCCGGCGACTGGCGGAGCGGCTTCGAGGAAATCGTCCCCCACCCGCGCGCCAGCGAGCGGGTCCACTTCGGTAACCACCTCGACAGAGGTTTGCCGTTTCCTCCCTCGGAGTTCTTCTCCGAGGTGATTGACCATTACGGTGTTCAACTCCACCATCTTCCTCCCAACTCTCTCCTAGAGATGAGCACTTATGCTTCTTTGTGTGAGGGCTTTCTCGGCATTAGGCCGAGTTTGACCTTATTCCGGTATTACTTTCATGTCCGGAGAAATTCTATTACTGCCGGTGTTCCTTATATCACCGGTACCATTAGTTTTTCACTTAGACGCGAGCGCGTATATCCCAAAATCCTAGCTAGTGACTCGGTCAAACAGTGGCCAACCACATTCTTTTATCATAAGGATATTCCAGCTCCCGACAAAGCTACTGCTTTGCCGGCTTTTGTCGACGGAGCTGCCACGGCCCAACCGTCTTGCGACGTGGCCGCTCCGGCTCTGAGTGACAATCTGATCCTCGCTAAGAGGCGGGTCAATATCTGATCAAACACAAGGGACTGAAGGGATCCGACCTAGTCCAATGCTGGGTATCATGCCGGATCCAGCCACTTCAGTACTACGGAGACTGACTGATGCACTCCATCATGTCGTCCAAGAAAGATTCCCTCCACATCAGCCCCAAAACCTACACCACGCAAGGCTATATAAGCCAGATCAAGTGGCTGATAAGGGAGCGAATCGGGAGGAGGATCCCGGAGGTTTCTCTAGATATGCATACGGCAGAAAACCCCGTAGTGCCGGTAAGCTTATCAGTAAACCTTTTATGTGTTTCAATCTTTGAGTTATACTGCAATACTGATATGTTTTCTTCTTTTCAGCTTGCTGAGCTCCCCGAGTCAGAATTTGCTCCGCTCGAAGGATATCCTCCAAAGTTTTGTTAGGAGACAAAAGTGGTCCCATTGCCGGACCTTGCGCTCAAGAAGCGCATAGCTCCGACAGTGGCTGTTGGTACAAAGGAGGTGCCCGTCGTGAAGAGGTAACTTTCAATCACAACTTCCGCCTTTGCACTTTGCTCGAATTTTCTTCCGAGATGTAATGTTTCCGACTTTACTACATTCTCAGAGCAAAACCCCTCATCAAGGGCAAGGGGAAGGGAACTTCTTCGAAGCCCCTACGACAGACGAAGCTTACCATAGCTTATCCTGTTGTGGCTCCTCCGACTCCTGCCCCTCAACCTTCCGCAATGCCATTGATTTCTCCGACTGCTGCAGAAGATCCGACTCCTTCAATAGAGCCTACGATCCTTGAATCGCAAACTGACGTCACCATGGGTGAGTTAGATTTTGATAAGGGTGAACCCTCTTTGGGTAATGATCCCTCGGCAGAAACCTTCACCGAAAACCTTCTCAGCCATCCGGGACTTGCCAAGTTTGGCCTGTCCTAGAAATCTGCTGAAGAAATCCAGCGGCTGGCCAGGCAATGCCTGGAAAAAACTACCTTATCTGCCGAAGAAGAAGCGCAAGAAGTAGAGGACGTCAAGCACTCTAATCTTCTTGAACAAGTGCTTCTTTGCAACGAGAGGATCAGGTCCAGTGAGCTTCCAACCGCTCCAGTGACCCCTCCGACTCTCGCTAAGAAGGTTGCTGTAGAAGTGAACGCGAGTTTGGATAAACTCACTCACGAACAATATGTAAGTCGGAATTCGCACTCCTGTTTTTCCTTTATTTCATATCATATCCTCTAGCCCCCAAGCATGAAGTAAGATAAATAATCCGGGTTTATGCTTCCTTAGGATGCCAAAGAACGAACTAGTGTAGCCCCCAAGGCTCGTGCTGATATTAGCAAAAATATTAGCCCGAGTCTTTAGTAGCTTTCTGACTTTGGGTATTCTGACTTACAGAAAGTATATTCCTATAACCAGGATTTGTTGAAGAATGTCTGTGATAAGCGGAGAGAGGTCAGAGCTCTCCGACTTAAAAATGCTGAGCTAAAAGTTGCCAAGGATGAAGCCGAAGGTAAACATTCCGAGACTCAAACCTTGTCCTTGTGTTTTCAATGTCGAAATTTTTCTTTGAACTATTGTTCTTTTTGACTTACAGCACTGGTGAAACAATCATGTGCCATGATTGAAGAGGCCGAGAACCTCAAGACTTTGGTGGTGGAGAACAAGGAGCTTCACCAAGAGCTGGATCAGCTCAAGGCGAATCATGAAAAGAGCATTGCTCAAATCCTTGAGTCCTCCTCCATGGCTACTGATGAACGTGACTGCAAGATCGCTACTCAAGATCAAAAAATCTTGGACCTCAATAATGAGTTGTGTAGAGAGAGGGACTTTTCCGAGGTGCTCTGGGCTGAACTCCAGAGTCTTCGGTAAGAGAAGACAAAAATTGATGACATCATTTTCGGTACGTTCCATCTGTCTGACTTGTCTTTTTTCTTCGACTTCTTTCAATGTCAGATATCTTTTAATTGCTTTTTTTGTCTATAAGTCCTTTGAACTTGACAGACTCCACCTCCGCTAAGCCCCGCACCCACCGGCTTACCCAAGTCGGTGACCTGCTTCATGACATCCGCCAATCCCTTGAGGACATTGGCGAAGCTCTCAAGATTCCGGATATGCATAACATGTCAGATTTTCAGGTGCGGGACAAGGCAAAGGCGATTCCGCAACTTGTCCAGGATTGGAACATGTCCTACACGCGGACTGCGGCGCAGAACGCTCTCACCATGGTCATGAGCCACCATGGAAACATGGAAATATGGCAAGTGACCAGAGGGTACTGCAAAGTAGATGAAGACGGCCAGGAGCAGGACATTCAAGCCATCATGGACTCCTGCGCCGGATATGGGTGTCACGTGGCTGATTTGACCAGCTACGAGACTCCTTTCTTCACCCGCGTGGACACTCCACCTCCGCCTCCAGAAGATTCAGCAGAAGTTTCCGACGATGAACGCACCATCTCGGATATGGACATCTCAAAACGATATCAAGGCGGTGTATCCAGCGAGCCGGCAGCTCCTTCCTCTCCTGCATCATAGATTAACAGAAATATTTGTGTTATTCTGAAAAACACGATGGGCCTGTAAATATGCAGTACTATAATTTTGCTAGTGCTAAGCTTTTGATCTATTCAACACTTTTGGCTTTAAATTTTTGTGTGTCTTAAATGTTTTAGACAAGCACTTGTATTTTTTCGTCTATACTTATCGTTTATCTAGCTTTCCGCCTCATCCCTTTCGTGAGCTGGCTAAACCTTCTGCCGGAAACTTTGCCGAGCAACGGAGCTCAATCGCTAAACCAGTTTAAACTCGGAAACAAAGCCGGCTTCCAGTACCAACAATTCACTACTCGGAAAATGCCCGCATCCAGCAATCAGACAAATAATCAAAGTAAAGACTAGAAATTTTAGAGTTTATACCCGAAGGTAGCATTTTTAGAATCGGAAATCTAAACCAGAACGAACATGAGCATAAAGTACTTTCACACATTCTGGGATTTTCGACTATGACATGATCATTCTGAAATAACATGGTAAAAACTTCTCAGAAAAAACTTGAGGAAACCAAAACTTTTATTTCTCTCAGAGCATGTACATATATATGATTACAAAGAAGGATAAACTAAGAATAAAAGGAACGTAGCTGAGCAATATTCCATGGTCTGTCTAACTCATCCGTATTTGTACTGCCTCCAGCTCTCTTTCTCTTCTTAGTAGTAGGTCTTTCTTTGACTGGCCTCATGTCAGTTAAGTAGTACGAACCATTGTGCAATACTCGACTAACTAAAAAGGGCCCTTCCCATACTGGGGAAAGTTTGTGCTTTATTTGTTGCACAAGCCGGAGAATCAAATCACCTTTATTGAAAGATCTATTTCGGACTCTCTGGCTATGATACTTGCGTAACTTCTGCTGATAGGCTGTAGATCTCATTTCAGCAATGACGCGAACTTCTTCGACTAAGTTGAGATCGTTTTGTCGAGAAATCTCGGCATCCTCTTCAATATACGCGGCCACTCTAGGAGAAGTATGAATTAAATCACTAGGAAGAACTTCTTCTGCACCACAGACCAAGAAGAAAGGTGTGTATCCGGTTGACCTATTTGGGGTTGTTCTTAAACTTCATATTACAGAGGGTAATTCCTCTGCCCAAGCCCCCGCAGCACGTCGTAGTGGTGCTCTGAGTCTCGGTTTTAGGCATTGTAGGATTAAACCATTTGCTCTTTTGACTTGTCCGTTAGCCTGCGGATGTGCGACTGACGCAATGTCAAGCCGGATATTTTGCTCGTTGCAGAATTCAGCCAATTCTCCCATAGAGAAGTTACTCCCATTATCCGTGATAATGCTATGTGGAAAACCATACCGGATTATAACATCCTCGACAAATCTTTTGGCTGTTGCTCCATCACAACTAGTGACAGGTTTAGCCTCAATCCATTTGGTGAATTTATCCACCATCACTAAGAGATGAGTAAATCCACTTGGAGCTCGTTGAAATGGTCCTACCATCTCAAGCCCCCAGACCGCAAAAGGCCATGTTATAGGTATTGTTCGCAGCTGATCAGCCGGAACATGAGCTTGTTTGGCGTACTTTTGGCAGCCTTTGCACGTCTTGACTAATAGTTCGGCATCTGCCTGAGCTGTAAGCCAGAAAAATCTGTGTCTAAAAGCTTTTTCCACTAAAGATTTGGCTGCAGCGTGGTGAACACACTCACCTTCGTGGATTTCTCTTAAGATTTCCACTCCTTCTTCCGGAGATACGTAGCACTGAAACCCCCCAGAAATACTCCGTTTATAGAGCTCACCTTTAACAATAGTATAGGCTTTTGCTCGTCGGATGATCTGCCGGCTCAGCACCTCGTCCTCGGGTAATTTGCCATCTACCAGACAATCTAGGTAGGGTTGAGTCCAGCTGGGAATTACAGCCAGAACTGCTATTAGAGGTGAGTCGGATTTGGTCGGATATTCCTCATCTACTCCCTTTATTGAGGGAACTTTGAGGTGCTCTAAAAAAGCGCCATCCGAGACCTCTTTCTGTGCAGAGCCTATCCGAGATAGTGCATCTGCTTCCTCGTTTTTTACTCGAGGGATGTGTTGAACCTCAAACCCTTCGAACGATTTAGATAGATTATCCACGACAGCTTTATATGCTGCCATGTGTTTATTTGCATTACAAACATCCGACACTTGTTGAGCAACAACATCCGAATCTCCGTAACACATCAAACGTCAGATGCCAATATCCTTAGCAATCCGGATTCCATGTAGCAGTGCTTCATACTCGGCAATATTATTTGTCGCCGTGAAATGGATCTGCAACATGTATAGAAGTTTATCTCCTTGGGGTGATTTGAGCACCATGCCAGCCCCGAGCTCCCTCGAGCCTTAGACCCATCAAAGTAGAGGGTCTAGTATTCCGACTCAGGGAGGGTCATTTTCTCCTTCGTCTCTGTCCAATCAGCGACAAAGTCAGCAAGGATCTGGGATTTGATTGCTATCCAAGGTTTATACTCAATATCAAAAGCTGAAAGCTCTATGCCCCATTTGGCGACGTGTCCTGTGGCGTCACTGTTGTTGATTATATCTCTCATGGGAGCTGTGCTCACCACGGTAATTGGATGCTCCTGAAAATAGTGTCGTAACTTATGAGATGCTAGAAAAACACCGTAAACCAACTTTTGATAGTGCAGATACCGCTGTTTTGATTCTGTCAGGACCTCACTGACAAAGTAAGTCGGACGCTGCACCAGGTGCTCCTGATTTTCCTCCGGTCTTTCCACCACCATGACGATACTAACGACCTTATTTGTCGCAGCAAGATAAAGCAACATCGGTTCCTGAGGTTCCGGTGCTGCAAGGATAGGAGCAGATGAGAGTACTTTCTTCAGGTCTTGTAGTGCGGCTTCAGCTTCATCAGTCCAAACAAAATCCTTGGTCTTTTTCAGGAGTTTGTATAATGGTGCGGCTCTTTCACTAAGCCGTCTTATAAACCGACTGACCGCAGCGATGCAACCAGTTAATCTTTGTACGTCCTTTAGGCGAGTTGGCCTGGAAATATTGAGTATAGCCTTGATTTTGTCCCGGTTCACCCCTATGCCTCTTTGAGACACGATGAAACCTAACAATTTTCTGGCTGGTATCCCAAAGAAGCATTTCTTCGGGTTAAGCATGATGTTGTATTTTCATAGATTGGCGAATGTTTCCTCTAAGTCGGAAATCAGCGTTTCCTTCTTTTTAGACATCACCGCAATATCATCGATGTATGCATGTACATTGCGTCCGAGTTGGTCGTGGAGGCAACGCTGCATCGTGTGCTAGTACATACCTCCTGCGTTCTTCAGCCCAAAGGGCATCGTAACAAAACAGAAGGTTCCGAAGGGGGTTGTGAATGAAGTTTTGACTTTGTCAGATTCCTTCATCCGAATTTGGTGATAACCGGAATATGGGTCGAGAAAACAGAGGAGTTCCGAGCCTGCCGTAGAATCGATAACTTGATCAATTCTAGGCAGAGAGAATGGATCTTTTGGACAAGCCTTGTTCAAGGCAGTATAATCAACACACATCCTTAAATCTGTGGTGTCCTTTTTAGGGACCATTATAGGATTGGCCGACCACTCATTGTGGATGACCTCTTCTATGAATCCGGCTACTCGAGCCGTGCTAGTTCCTTAGCTATTACCTTACGCTTTTCATCGCCAAAATGTCGTAAGGACTGTTTGAAGGGTTTAGCGTTCGGGTTTACATTTAGAGAGTGCTCGGCAAGTTCCCTAGGTACTCCGGTCATGTCAAATGACTGCCATGCGAAGATATCTTGATTTTCTTGGAGGAACTTGACGAGCGTGCTTTCCTATGCGCTACCTAGGCCTACGCCTATCTGGGTCACCTTGGAGGGATCATCATCCTTCAATAGTGTCTTCTTCGTCTCTTTTGATGCCTTGAACTCCGTATTTGGCTTTTTCACCTCCTTCTTTGTTGCGGGCATCTCGGACGGATCTATTCTCTTCTTGATCTCCTGGTACTCCTGGGCGTGCAACATGACTTCGACAAAGGCGGCATTTCCATCCTCGCACTCTCGCGCTTTCTTCGGGTCTCCCCTGATGGTGATCACGCCGTTGGGACCTGAAATTTTCATCATATTGTAAATGTAACACGGACGAGCCATAAAATCCCAGTAAGCCGGATGTCCGAATATAGCGTGGTACGCGCTCTTGAACGGGACCACTTTGAAGGAAAGTGGTTCCGTCCGATAGTTCTTTGGAGTTCCAAAGGTGACATCCAAAGTAATCTCTCCTAGGGAATTAGCTTGTCTTCCTGGGACAACTCCATGAAAGATCACAAAGCTATGGTTCAGTTGGGTTTCCGAGATCTTCATCCGGCGTAGCGTTTCGACATAGAGAATATTGATACTGCTACCACCGTCCATGAGGGTCTTGGAGAAACCATAACCGTCAATAAGTGGATTGATGATTAAGGCGTATTTTCCTTGCCTGTGCAACTTAGGCGGATGATCAGCGTGGTCAAATGTGATTGCCACTTCTGACCTGTCCAAGTATTGGGGGACAGCCAGAAATGTTGCATTGAGCTCATGTAGAACTACTTTCTTCACCTTTGCTGGTTGAGATCCGAGGAAACTGACATAAGTGTCCTTCTTGGTGGGAAAAGTTTTCTTCCCTTCCGGCTTGGGATTTGAAGCATCAGCTTCCTCCATGTCGGAATCTTCCTTGGTCTCTTTTTCTTTTTTGGGATTCTTCTTTCCCTTCTTCCGCTTAGCTTTGTAGCCCGCGGTGTCATCTCTTTTGATGTCATCATTGAAACGGCATTCGGCGTTGGTGTGGGATGAGCCCCCATTAGCGTCTAAATGATGCAACGATGTAGGTCTCTGACCGTACAGGGCCTCCGATATGTGCCTTCGAAATTTCGAAAGAACGCACTTTGCATGTCATACCAGTTATGGATGGTGTTCTCCGGAAGTTCATTGAGCCATGATCGTGCCGTCTTCCGCAACATAAGTAGGAGATATCGGGTTGCGACCAGGCTGTTTCCACCTTTGGCGATGCAGCAAGCTTGGAAGAAATCCTGTAGCCAGGTATCTGGCTGGGCAATGCCATCGTAGGCTTGGATATGCCTTGAAATAGCAAATCCTTCCGAGAATCTTGTAGCTCTGATGCGTGGTCCGAAGCATTTTGGGCCCACGTAGATATCATCGTTTTCGTAGCACCACACCTCTATGTTGGAGTTGATCTTGTGCCTTGCGTCGTTCAGGGATAGAGATCGTCCCGAATGTCGGCTGTGGCTGCCGTGCCTTGGAGCCGGACTTCGGCTTCTACCACCACCTCCTCCGCCACGTCGTCCTCCTTGTCCCCCTTGAGAGCCGTTGTGATGACTGCTTGGTGGAGAGGGTGGGGCAGCTGGATTGTTTCCGGGTGATCGCCGACCTCCATCCGGAACGTCATTATTACGGTTCTAGGGAAGATCTTCATTATGACGAGCCCCCTGCCGGCTTGGGCCGGCATGGTTTCCGTCATTCCTTCGTCCGTCGTTCCCATCACGGTGAGGGTCAGCCGGACGGCTTTCATGTCTAGGAGGTGGCATCTTTTGACGGTCCTCCTCCTGATGTTTCTCTTTATCTTCTCCCCTTCGATCGTTCGACTCTCGTCAGGGAGGGTTCTTCAGATACAGTGCAGCAATGGCATCTTACTCGGCCGCTGGATCGACGTTGCTCCAGTCACGTGTGGTTCTGTGATGCTGTCCTGATGATCCGGTTCTGGAGTTGTTATCTTCCCGTCGGTTGGAGCGGTGACACTGTTCCGGAACACGCTGGGGCCTTATATCATTCCAGGCCGAGTCCGTGTGACATTGGTCGGATTTCGAGACCAGTTTTCCACTACTGGATTTCGAGCCATCTGTTGCGCCAGACCCTTGGTGAGTAGCTTTATGCCTAATCGAACCTGTTCTGGGCCTGGGTTATTTGACAGGATATCTCGAGCTGCAACAGTGTTCTGTACCGGTGTTGGGTACACCAGATCTCCTTTGCTGTCGAGCCGAGGCATCCCTGGATCTCCTTCAAAGAGGACCCTATTTACTTCCAGAAATTTACCGTCACCTGTGTAACGTCTCCGAGTCTTCTGATGCAATCGAGACATGTAATCCCTAGTTTCCATGCGTTTCTTTTCCTCCTCGATGTTTTTGGCTTCATCCAGGAGTTGTTGACGACACGCTTCTAGGGCTTGGGCCCTTTCGTCCAGTTCTTCAGTAGTAAGTTCTGCAGCTGTAGGGATAGGTGTGGTTAATGCAACATCGATGAGTTTACACACACCTTCAGTGATCACGTGTCCCATCCACCGATTCTTCTTTTTTCGGCTCTTCTGGGATAAGTGCTCCATCCGAGTCTTCCTCATATTCCTCGGCAATCACCTCCTCTGTCACAGGGTCTTTTGCCAGGGTGTTGTTCTTCTTGTTCTTCTTCTTTGTCTTCTTGGCAGCGCCAGTAGAAAAGACGGCTTTGGGTCCGTTTCCCGGAGTTAAGCTTTGATCGGTACTTTCGGACATCTGGACCTCGGGATTATCTCCAACTTCCATGTCATCATGCGCTTTGGGAGAGTGTTCCCCGGATCCTTCATCCATGGCTTCTCCTTCTTCTGCAGCTTTGGAGTTGTACTCCTCTTCGTATTCCACACAGAACTTTCTGAAATCTGCTAACGTCATCGATTCATCCGAGGATGCGAGTACGTCGGCGTTTGTTCCAATTGCCTCCAGCACAGAGTCGCTGTTTTCTCTAGCATTGGCAGAGCAGGATCCGGATCCCACATATCCGACGAAGTGCGACGCATGCTTCCTGAGGTACCTACGGCTCTCGCGATCAGCCATGTCGAAACTTTTGATGGTCTCAAGAATTGCATATGTGCTTGTATCTTGCATTATCATACGTCGCAGTGTGTACCTTAGGAAAGGCCTGTCTGTCCCGGCGTCATCAGAGCCAGAATCAGTGTTGTTGATGAGCCCCTCCTGGATTTCGACTTCCACGGGTGGGTCGATCTGGGATCCGGCTTCTCCAAGGAGATCCACTCCAGATTCGATTTTGACCGCTAGGTCTTCCTCAGGCTCAGATTTCTCCTCTATCTCTGCAACTGGTGCTGGCTGGGTGGTCTTAGGGTTTTATGAGATCCGGAACTCTGCCGCCTCCGCGGACAAAGGGGACCTAGAAGATTCTTCTGCCTCTATCATCACCGTTGGGGTGGGTGGGGCAGGTTCAGCAAAACCGATATAGACATCGATCTCGCCAAAAGACATGATTGTGTAGGCGGTCACGGCCTCCCTAGCCGGAATCCAAGTCTCGTCGAGAACGATGAGAGGGGTGTCGCTGGCGTAGAGGATGTGACCGATGGCAATAGTTTTGCCGATTCCGATTCTTGCAGATTCCACTCGGAATGCAGATCCGAAGCTCACCTGCCCCACGGTGGGCGCCAACTATCGTCGGATTGAGGACAAGTACGCCATGAGGGGGTCCTCGAGGCGTGCGGGAGAGAGGGGTGTGAGACGTACGGTGTTCCGGGATGGTGAGCACACAAGTTTACCCAGGTTCGAATCTGCCGGCTTTGGCGGATCCTACTCCTGCTAGCAATCCAGTAATACGGCAGAGCCGGATATGGATTACAAGGGTTTCACCTATGCGAGTTGAGATTGTATACTGTTGAGGTGTGCCCTAAAGGCTCTCCCTAGGATGTCTTATATAGATATCCGGCCTAGGGTTTACAGGAGAGATCTATCTGGCTACGACTAAGAGTCGGTTACAGAGTACATCTTGAACTACAAGTAACATTATGGGCATAAGTCGGTAAGTCTTCTGGGCCTTCCCGTAGCCGGATTGGACTCCGTATTCTCTCCCTGACTGGGCCGCCCGTGAAGCAAAGTTCTAACCTGAAGTGGGCCACCCTGGTCAGTGAGGAACTGTGAGGATACCCGGAAAGTATATCCCCAACACCGGGCCCGCTTGTCAATGAACCTGGGTAAACATAGGGTTAGTAACAAAAGTTATTTGACTGGTCCACTGCCCATGTGGCGCATGACATGTCCCTGACCGCACGGGTCAGTAACTTGGGGTAGGAGCAGCCTCGGTATAAAAAGTATTACTGGGTTAGTAAATAGTTAAAATAGTATATATTTAAATATAAATATAATTTCTAGAAATTTAGTAAAAGGATTAAATCTTGTTAATTCTATATCTTTTGTTCTGTAATTCAGAAAATGTATAAAATATATCAAAATACTCAAAAAATAAAATTAATAGTTTAAATTTATTATCAAATATTATTGTGTTAACTATTTAAATAATTATTAATTAATAAAGATTTTATAAGTAATAATACTTTGAAAATTCATATTTTAATATTGGTATATAAGAAAAATATAAATAATATACCAAAATTCTTATAAAAATAAAATCTACATTTACAAACTTGTTTCAATTATTTTTGTATCAATTAACTAATATTTATTTTTTATTAAGTATTTATTAAGTGATTAAAGTTATAAAAATCATATCTTGTTATTTAAAAATCACAAAAATACATATAATATAACAAAATGATCACAAAATTAATTTCTACACATAAAAAATGTCAACTCTCACTTTTGAAGTAAAATAAAAGGTAAAGGTCTAATAAATCTTATTTAAACCCTTTTCTTTTATTTTAATTCCTTAAAAATATATAAATATTTACTGTTGCCTTTAGCATTATTTGTTTAAAGTCTAACAATGTAATAAAAAGTTCAAATGATGTTTAATTGAAGTTAACATAAGTCTTACCATTTTAAGTTGTACTTACAAAAACTACCATTTAGAATTAAGTAAATCTTTCTCTCCAAAAATAGTTTATCAATTATAAAATCCTCAGTAATAATGTTTTGACTTATTAAAACCTTTACTATTATTTCAGTCACAAGTTAATAAGTATATCCTAAGATAATTGATGAGTGGTTAAGCAATAAAGTTTCTACATTATGAATCACGCCCATTCATTTGTAAGTAAATAAAGTAATTCTTTCTTATTTAAAAATTATAATTAACAAGAAAGCCTAAGAGTGTTAATTTATAGTCTAAATACTTTTTACTTTGTAAAGTAATGTTTTCCTCAAAAGTTATTCTTTTAAGAAACATTCAAAGTAATCCTTGAACATTTCTTTAGAAGCTCTAAATGATTAAAATCTTGTTCAAGAAATATTTGAGATACCATGACCCATTTAAGTGCTTTAGTATTGCATATTACTTGTTGTATTTATTTATTGTTTCACACACTATCACAAGCCTTAATAAGAAGCACAAGTGTGAAGCTGGTATAATAGGGAAACACATTCCAAAGAACTCATCACAAACTCCAAACCCTAGATTAGATACGATTATTCCGGGGTTTCGCGTTTATTAAACCGCATTACATTACTTATGCATAATTGCATCTTGCTTCTTTTAACATTAGTCCTTACCGAACCAATGATGCTGTTTACATAATTTGGATCTTCCATTGTCTTGAAGACCGTGAGTGCATAGTCTTGCAATCATAGAAGGCAAGTTCACAACTTGCTCATGTCCTTTGATTATTTTCTATCAAATGCTTGTAACTCCAATGTTGTCATCACCTGCATTTCAAAAAGGACAAAAAATATTATTTTCATAATAATATGATTATGGATTATTTACCAAGTGGCAATAATCTATTGATACAGTTCCAGTGGTAAAGGAACATAATATCTAGGATTTAACAACCAATGCCGCCAGTGATTCTAGCGCCGTATATTACGCGTTAACCATGAGATTTGGAATGGGACAGAGAAGTCAGCTGTATCTTCTTCCTTTCATATGGAGGCAAGATGACCTTATCGTGGCGCTGTGATTCCTTGTGTGGATCCAGCATATGGCTGGGCACCCTTCGGCCCCACAATTTTGGTGTCTATATTATCTATGAGTGGCTGCCGGAGGTATAGTTGGACCTTTATGGAGCTTGCCAGGGGCATCACCAGCTTGTAGAGTCTTCGGGAACGCACCAGGGTTGTAGCTTGCCCGAAAGGGGGCTTAACAGAGGTGTAGTCTTCCCTGGAGGATCGTGCAGACATATGGGGTCGCGGAGAGGGCAGTGATTGGCTTGGATCACCTACTGGGCCCCACATCAAGGAATTGTGGACGAGAAAGATCGCCCGGTTGTGCAAGAAGGAGTTGATCTCTCATGGGTAAAGCAACGCACCTCTCTAGAGTGTAAGAATTATGACATGTTACTCCCTATTCCGGGAAGGAGCTACGAACATGGCAGGAAAGGAACCCCATGAAGGTTCTGGTCAACCTGTGAACACTGTCGGACATAGTTTTCAGAATAAAAGCAACCTTTGAAGAAATGTTTACGAAAACCTGCATTGCCTACGACCTATGGTCTATGGCTATAGAGATAGTGCATCATACACTTTTTTTAGTGAACTTGATGAGTACGCTCGTACTCAATCGTACCTTCTTAACCCTTGCTAGATTCTAAGCCGTTGAAGGCGACATCAACATCAATTTCTACTCAAGAAACCATCATCGACAGCTCAAGCTCTTCAATAAAGTCAATGAAGTCAACATATACATCAGCTGAAGTGAAGACAAAGTCTCTGTTTAGATAGCAGTAGATACTCTAGCCATAAAACTCTACTTAGCAATTGTAACCCTTATGGTTCAGATATTAGTCTTTTAGCCAGATAGTTCGGAGTTATTATTTCTGGTTCTTCCTTGTAAGAAGTTCTCTCTCCCTCTTTAACCTAGAGTGTTCTCCGGATCTTTTGCAAAGAGTCGAGTTGTAATCTATAGTCATGTCTTGGATCCGTTATGTTTCTGTTGTACCACTCTGAGAGATGTAATACTAGTGAACGGTGTTTATTGGTGTTATGTCAACGACTATAGTGTACTACATCATGAAGTGGTATGCTGGGTCACCACAGACTCCCACTCTACTCGACCCTGATGGACAACGTCATCGCGGGACAGACCGCAACCACTAACCTCAACCTCATGGGAGAGGGCATGCTGCAGGTCAAATATGCTCAGGCCCTACTCGCTAGGGGCATCGAGCAACAAGTCACGGGGATTGAACCGCGGGGGCGGATGTACTCCCGCTCGACCGGCAGTTGCGTGGGTTCGAGGGGCCGCCTGACTGTTGCCAACGGTGTCAACTGCCCCCACCCGAGCCCTAGCAGCTCCAACTACAGGCATCAAACCCCGCACTCTCCACCAACGAGCCGAGACCTATGCATAACACAATCGCCGCCAATGGTCAAACGATCGATGCACGTACCCACATTATCAACAACCAAGCCTGGCGAGCTCACTAGCAACATGACCTGAGGAACGCCCTCTCCAACCATGGTGACCGCGAGCCTGAGCCTAGGGGCTCCCTCAGTCGAATTGGCCTATAGTGCCTCAGACCAATGATCCATGGCGAGAAGTACCCCTCAACCTTCAAAGCGCCAAAGGACATTGAGAAGTACGACCCCACGTATGATCCATTGGTGTGGATCGACACATACTTCATGGCAATGGGGATTGCCGGCCACACAGACCTACTCGCCGCTCGCTACCTCCCCTTGATGATGGAGGGAGCGACTCGCCAATGGATCAACACTCTTCCCTAGAACAACATCGAATCGTGGGAAGACATGAGAGACTCCTTCGTCAGGCACTTTTACGAATCCTACACCTGCACCACCACCATTGAGGACCTAGAGCACTGTATCTAGGGACTGTGCGAGTCATCTCGCCACTAGGTCCAATGGTTGCAGGACATATGGATCAACGCCTCCGGCATCCACCCGCACACATCCACTACTTCAAGAATGCGTGCCGGTATGAACCTCTGGTCGCCAAGATAAAGAGGGTCTACCGGACGCTCGACAACATCCCCGACCTCCTTGAGATCGACAAGTACTACGCGGAAGAGGACCCCAACCAAGACTCAGACAACGAGTCGGGAGGGAGACGCCGCTCCGGTGGCCACGACAATGGTAGGCACTGCAAGCTATGCTACAGCAACACCCGCCTCACCGGCAAGCGTCACGGTGATAGACGAGTCGACTTTATCGCCAACGCCAACTATGGGCAGCATGACCCCAAGAACTACCGCTGCGATGGTGGCAACTACCGCGACAGAGGAAACTACCACACCAACAATGCATCGAGGCCGAAATTTGACCTCGCTGCTCTGCTTAACCAGCCAAGCGTATATCACAGCAGGGAGGGGAAGCCCGCCACTCACACCACCGCCATCTGCCACTCTCTCAAAGAGATCGAGAAGGCAAGGTGAGCCAAGGAAGGAGCCAAGGATGACCCGCCAAGGGATAACGACAATAATGGCGGATTCGGCCACGTGGCCAGCTTGCTGCATACATTCACCAAGCTCGGTACCAAGCGCGAGAAGAAGGTGCTCGCCCGCGAAGTTACCGTAAACATGGTGACATAAGTGAACATTCTACGCTTCCTCAACTGGTCCGAGCAAACCATCACCTGGAGCCACGAGGATCACACTCCAAGGATCGAGTACCCTAGGCGAGTCGCTTTGGTGGTCAAGCCCAAAGTGGCTGACTACTGGCTCCCCAAGACGCCAATGGATGGTTGGAGCTCCATCAACATCCTATACCTAGACACCTTTAGGAGACAGCAGATCCCGCAATCGATGGTCGAATCGACCCTCACAACCTTCCGCAGCATCGTCCCCGGTGGGAAGGCATATCCAATCGGCAAGGTGATGCTGCCAGTCACCTTCGGCATGCTAGCCAACTTACGCACCAAGCGGATTGTCTTCGAGATAGTGAATTTCTATAGCCCCTATCAGATGCGTCCTGGGGTGACAGGCATTCGCCAAGTTCATGGCAACCCCCCACTACGCTTATAATATGATGAAGATCCTGGGGCTGCGGGGAATCATCAGCGTCCACGGCGACCCTGACATGGCCATGGAATGTGAAGACAATGGCGCCAAGATCATCAACACCATCATCACCGAGGAAACAAACCATGCGAACATGCTCACAAAATTCGCAACTGTCATCGACAAGGACAACCCAACGATCCTGAAAAATCCCACCATGGCCAGCTCCGTGCATGCAACCTTCGAGGCCTCCACGCACACCCGCAAAATCGAGCTCGTCCCAAGCGACTCAAGCCAGAAGGTCACTGTGGGAACCAACATGAGCCCCACATAGGAAAGCATGCTCATCGAGTTCCTACGTGAGAATCTTGACATCTTTGCATGGAAGCCATCTAACATGCCTGGTGTACCGAGGGAACTTGCTGATAACAAATTAAACACTGACTCGATGGCGCAACCTGTCAAGCATTCGCTGCGGCCCTTCAATGAAGAACGCCATCGTGCAATCGCCGAAGAAGTGCAGCGGCTACTCGCCGCAGGATTCATTCGGCCCATCAAGTACTCCAAGTGGCTGGCCAATCGAGTCCTGGTTTAGAGGAAGAACAACACTTGGAGGATGTGCATCGACTATACCAACCTCAATAGAGCCTGCCCAAAGGAGGAGGTCATCCTCCCATGCATCGACCAGATCATCGATTCGACCACTGGGTCCGAATTGCTATGCTTCCTCGACACATACTCCGGCTACAATCAGATCAAAATGGCCATCAAGGATGAGGAGAAGACGGCCTTCATCACGCTATTCAGAGCCTTCTACTACACCGCAATAACGTTCGGCCTCAAGAACGCTAGCGTGACCTACCAACGGTGCTTGCAGGAGTGCCTAGCGAGCCAAATTAGCCACAACATGCATGTGTACATCGAAGACATGGTGGTGAAATTGACTCACCAGAGCGACCTACTTGTTGACCTGGCCGAAACTTTCATGAATCTACAAAAGTACAAAATCAACGTCAATCCGGAAAAGTGCACATTCGGCGTGCTCACCGGTCAGCTGCTGGGGTACATGGTCTCCAAACAAGGCATCGAGGCCAATCCCTCCAAGAGCAACACCATCGCACAATTTGGGAAGCCTGAGTGCCTGCGAGACGTCCAGAAGCTAGCAGGCCGAGTCACGGCCCTCAGTCGCTTCATCCCCTGGCTCGGTGAGAATGCAATTTCCCTCTACCGATTGATGCGGAAGAACCCCACATTCGTATGGTACAGCGAGGCTGACCGTGCACTCGCATCAGTCAAGGAGGTGCTAATCGCGACCCCAGTACTCGCTGCTCCCATGGATAAGGAGGCAATGCTTGTCTATGTTGCGGCCTCTTGTTGAGTCGTCAACACCGTGATGGTTGTCGAATGACCTAAAGGGGGGAAGGAGCATCCCGTGCAGCTCCCCGTCTACTACATCAGCGAGGTCCTCACCAATTCGAGGCAACGCTACCCGCAGTACTAGAAACTAGTCTATGCAGTCTTCCGAGCCCAATGGAGGCTCCTTCACTACTTCCAGGAGCATCCTATTATGGTTGTTTCCTCCACCCTACTACATGACATCATTTACAGTTGTGATGCGACTAGGCGAGTCACCAAGTGGGCAGGCGAAATCGGCATCCACAATATCAAGTATGAGCCACGCAAGGCCATCAAGTTGCAACCCTGGCTGACTTCCTTACCTTTTGGGAAGAAGCGCAATATCCCATGACGCTGCCATACCTCCACTACTAGTCCCTCCACTTCGACGGATCCAAGAACTCGGATGTCGCTGGGGCCAAGATAATTCTCACGTCCCCCAAAGGTGACAAACTCCGATACATGCTACAACTCAACTTCACGCCCTACACCAACAACATGGCTGAGTACGAGGCTCTCCTCCACGACATGCAGGCCGCCAAGGAGATGAACATCAATCGCCTCAAGTTCTACGGCGACTCCGACCTCGTCGACGCACAAGTCGCTGGCACCTGCGATGTAGTCGCCCCCAACATGATAGCACACCGCCACGTGGTGGAATAGCTGGGGGCTACTTCGCTGGCTACTCCATCGAGTGGATCGATCAACAAAAGAATGAAGAGGCCAACACGCTCTCACGCATCGGATCGGCTCGCCAAACACCACTACCGGGCAACTTCCTCAACATCATTGACAGGCCATCGATCTCCCCTCTAAAGGAGATCGACATCGGGATACCGCTGCAGCCCGAGTCCGCTCTAGTCACCGTGGTCATAGAGCCCAGCGACTAGACCGCATCCTACGTCGCCTACCTCAAACACAAGGTCCTACCCAAGGATGAGACTCATGCATAGATGATTGTGCCCCGCTGCAAGTATTTCCTCATCATCAACGGCGAGCTCCACAAGCGCAGTGTAACATGTGTGTACCAACACTGTGTACAACCAGAAGAGGGTCGCAAGATCTTACAAGACATACACGCTGGTGACTGCGGCCACCACACTGGCGCAAGGTCGCTAGTAGCCAAGGCCATGCACCACGGTTTCTACTGGCTGACCGCACATGCTGACACAATCGACATTGACCAACATTGCGTCGGGTGCTAGAAATACGCCAACCATATGCACATCCCTGGTTCGGGGTTCAAGACCATCCTCATCACCTGGCCATTCACCATTTGGGGAATAGACATGGTGGGTCGGTTCAAAACCGCCCCATCAGGCTACAGCCACCTCCTGGTCGTAGTGGAAAAGTTTACAAAGTGGGTCAATGCGAAGCCCATCAAGAAATGCGATGGCAAGACCGCCACCAAGTTCCTCTGCGAGCTGATCTACCGGTATGGTTATCCGCACAACATCATCACTAAAAACGGCACCAATTTCCCCAAGAGCACCATGGCTGACTTCTGTGAGGAGCATGGCATCTGACTTGACCTTGCCTCAGTCGCCCACCCCGAGTCGAACGGCCGAGCCGAGCATGCCAATCAGAGCGTCCTCCACGACCTCAAGCCAAGACTGTAGACCCCCCTCGAGCGGACGCCAGGATGATGGGTTGAAGAGCTCCCCTCCGTACTATGGGGCATTCGCACCTCCATCAACCGGTCTACAGGGTTCACCCCCTTCTTCATGGTGTACGGCATAGAGGTTGTCATGTCGACTGACCTAGAGCACGACTCACCCCGAGTCATCTACTATGCGGAAGATGACAATGATGTCACCGTCAAAATGAGGTGGACATGTTCGATGAAGCACGCGACCTGGCTCGCTCCCGCACCACCATCTATCATCAAGGTCTCTTCCTCTACCACAACAGCCGAGTCCAGAATCGTACCTTCCAGGAGGGCGACCTTGTCCTACGACTCATCCAGGACAAGATGGGCATGCACAAGCTCTCTCCCCCATGCGAGGGGCCATTCGCCATAGGGTGAGTTCTAGGCAATGACGCCTACTACCTCATCGACATCCGAGGTGACGGCCAACTCGACGTCGAGCGGCCATGGAACGTGAATCTCCTCCAAAAGTTCTATGCATAGAACTAAAACTTGTACTAAGTTGTACCAATGATGAATAAAATGTTGTCCGCACAAATTGTGTCCACTCACCATTTCTTGTGCCAATTGCACTCGTACATTCAGCAATACGCTAACTGCGATAGTCGACCCTTGGTTGGGCGACCGACACGGCTAAGTAGTACGGTCCATGGGCATCGAAAATCAGACGGGCCTTGCACCGTCCATGAAAACGCCAACCTAGAGCCGCCATCAGAGTCACCTAGCTCGACTAGCTCTCCGAGCCAAGACAACTGGTTGTGCTTCTCACAACACCCTGTCCTCCTCATCCTCGCGCACAGTGACTCGAATGGTTAAGTACCACACTCGGGGACTTGTTCCAAATCGAACCCACACGTGGCTCAGGAACACACCAAGTAGGAGAGCGTGTCATGGATTCACCAAGCGACTGGTTCTCCGAGCCAGGAGGAGAGACGCGCTAACATGGCCTCCGTCCTTCCCTACCTTGGGCTTATGACTCGAACAGCTAAGTACCATGCTCGGGGACTCGCCAACCAGAACCCGAATGCATTCAGGGAAAATGCCAAGTACAGTGTACCCCTTAGGGTCACCACATGATTCACTCCAGGAGTCATGGGAAGTCTACCCAAGCTACTAAAACAGCTTCCAACCATAAACACCCGTATTGTCCATGCTAACCACGCGCCCGCGACTAACTCTGTTAGGCAAACATTCTCGGGGACTCGCACCGTTCCCTCGACTGCGTCACGCACAATACATGAGAAACCAACACGTCACATTAATACGAGCCGAATAGAATTTTCGCAAAAGACTTGCACTTCGATTAGCTATCAAAATATTTTACAAGTACTTTGCTCTCGGCCACACCGGCCATTACACAATTTTTTTACATGATACTATAGGGGTTCCGCGTATGAAAACAATAAATTTTTACCCTACGCCCTTGAACCCCTAATGTTGCCAGGACCTATCTATTAATAATGTAGTAACGGGAGGGGCTTTTCGCGAACTTACCCTTGAAGACTGAAAATCATTGTCAACGCTCAGGAGAGCGTGGTTGATGTAGACGAGCCTAAGCCGACCTCAAGGTCATGATGAAGTCCTTACACTCCTGTGGCTCCAACGACTTGAGTTTCTCAAGTGTGACAACTCGCGGGGAGTTACACACGTCTGGTTCCTGATGATGACTCCTGCTTCCTCGATCCAGCAACAGTTGTGGAAGTAGAGCTCCTGGATCCGAATCCCGCAGCATGACGGTGCTCCACGGTGAAGATGTCTCTCGGTTGCGTAGTTCGAACTTGGGACCATGGTCACGAGAGAGAGAGAGAGAGAGAGAGAGAGAGAGAGAGAGAGAATATCAATTGGAGGTCTCCCCAAAAGTGAGGAAACCTTTATTGAATAATGTGTGAATTTATCTGGCCAAATACCCCCACTATATATAGGGGGAGGGGAGGTACTACCTCCCTCAAAGTCTCGGGGTGGGACTAAAGGAGAGGAGAGGGGGAGGGGGTGGCGCCGCTGGGCACCCCATAGGCCCTGCGCGCACGGGGGGGGGGGGGGGGGGGGGGGAGGCTGGCCCACTAGGGTGTCGGCCACCCCCTTTGGCCGTTCTCCCTCTTGCCTTTCCCTAATGGGCCCTCTTCCCTCCGGAATTGGCCCATTAAGCCTTTTGACCTTGAAATTGATTTTCTCTTTTATTAAATAATTATGAATAAATGATTAAATCAACATTTAACATTCATTCACATATTATTCAATCTCCATGGCTATGGACCACCTTCCACCTCCACTCCGGACATCCTCCGGACTTACCGAAACCCTTCCGGTTTTCTCTCTACTATTCTTCGGTGATTCTTATGATCCTATAAACACTATCTAAGCATCATCAAACCCTTAAGCGTGATATCCTACGGTTCGGGAGCACTCTAGACATGGTCGGGATACTCCCGGACCAATGATCGACAGAGGGACCTGTATGGCCATGTGACCCCTATGCAGTCCACAAAGATCTTTTGTCGTTTGAACCGGGACAGTCATGTCTTATTCCCTTTGTGTCTCGACACTTGCCCGAGATCTCATCAATGACATCACCATGTCATGTTTGATATCATTACCGAACAATACTAGTTGACTTGTTCGACAAGTGATATCCCTGTGATCAAATCACACGCTGTGCAGCTGTTGGATATAACTTCTCCGAGTGGGCCCTTGAGTATCTTTCCATCACGTGGATGGAAAAATCCCGCTCTTGACATATATTGCCTCTACGGTTCCTCCGAGTACCTAAACACACTTTTATAATCACGTTATTACCAAGTGATGCTTGATGCTATCTAAGCACTCTCAGGAGACAGTGATTGATATAGCCTCATGGTCTAAGGAATAGTCTATGAGGATCCATTTCTAATCATCGTAACTTGCACTTCATGACATGATCGGGTCATGATGTTTAGGTTGGGTATTAGTTCATCATCTCATTCTCAGAATGAGTTGACTCCATTTCCAACTGGCATAAATGCCACATGATCAAGAAACTTGATCATCTATTGACCACTGAACCAGTGACTAGAGTTTCACTAGGAACCCCTAGTTGTTTATATATCACACGTGTATTGATGTTTCCACTCAATATAGTTATAGCATGATATAAAACTTAATCATAAACTTTATGAAATATGATAATAGTCCTTGTTACTATTTGTCTCTAGGGCATATTTCCAACAGTCTCCCACTTGCACTAGAGTACAAATAAACTAGCTGCATTTGTTCTTAATCGTTGGCACCATATATTCGGTACCCTGAACATGCTTGCTCATGGAAAAGGTTGAGTCTTAGGCCTATACTTTACAGTCCCAAATCCTTTGCAACTTACTAATGTCATCTTGATTGACATTTATACTTTATCATCACATGATAACATCTATGTGTATGCATCGTCGCTATGGCAGCAGAACGATGCCTGATTCCATGAGCCTACAGTGACTTTAGATCAACCTCAAGGGATTTCTCATGGGCACTGTTCCCTGGGACACATCATTCTACGTTAAAAGTGAACTAGCCCCGCCATAACATTATACAACACTTTAGATGGTACCCTTATCTATTATTATAAATGTTATCATCGAAACACGAGTGCACCCTATGCAACTTTCGATGTTTTTGTTCACCTCGCTTCCTACTTGACTTTAATCGGTATTTACAGGAGTTTCCAACATATTCCCTTATAACATAACCCTTTATGCTTTAATATATGTCATCCTTTATGGATCTGGAAAATATGTCTGCAGTTCTCTATTAGACACTGCGGACAAACTTAGCTCAACATTTCGTGATTCAAACTTAATCACTTTTAAACATTTCTTGGATCATATATTATGTTAACTTACTATCATGGTTTTGTAATATAGAACCTATGTCTCAATATAGTGGATGATGATCATCCTTTTCTTTCTTTCAACCATTAATGTTAAACTTAATACTATTCCTAACTTGAGTTATTAAGGACCTATTCCTTAATTAACTTCTATTCTGAAACCCTTTTTAGAATTCCTCAAGGAATACTAAATAATATCACAATACACTTATTATCAACCTCTACACCTTATAAATCATTATTTATCGGTACTTGCGCTTTTATTCTTAACACACTTAAGAATCACTCTATAAGCTCCCACTCAAAATAAGTTCCTAACATATTTGGGTATGAGTCACTACTCTTACTCAAACTATGTTCCTACATATTTGAATTTGAGACTTATATTGCTCCCACTCAAAAATATGTCATTCACATATTGTTTTAGGAAGACTTTTATATCTCCCACTCAATTTCATGCAAATTGCATATCCACACACTTTTTTTGAACAACATCAAAAAATCCTTTGATCAAATATCAAACTTGGATATTTGTTATGAGACACTAGTACTTTACCAGTTTTAAATCTACCAGACTTTGAGCACACTTGAATCAAATTCATTTGAATTTGTCCAATACTTGAAAAATTGTGCTCTTATCATTTACCCCTTTTCCACTATGGCTTTGTAGTCATTTGGGAAAATTCCAAGTAACTCCTTTACTTTGTAAGATTCAGCAACGAATTGCTTTCTAATCTCAAGGGAATTTTTCTTTGGGATTTCTCATAATTCTAGTTTACCATTATTTCCATAGTAGTTCGTAGGTATGTCATATTCTGAGAATCATGAAAAATGATTCACAAATGTCTCCATACAAGATATGGGTTACATTTTGAATCCTACTTTATGTAGTGAAAACACCAGTGGGGAAAACACAATGATCATTATCATTGATTCTTTCCTTTTGTGAAGAGAATCATTCAGGAACATTTTCCATTGCGCTTCTCAACACTCTGATGCAGGGTTTTGAATCCTCATCATGTTTTTCACTATCTTCCATTTGCTCCATAATCGAGAAATCTCACTGAATGTGAAACTTTCTAAAAAATGTACCAAAATCCAAGCAATACTAATTTTGCTTGCCTTTTGGTTTCAGCTATGGATTTCGTATTCAAAGTTTCCAATGAATACTCTACAAGGACTTATTCGCTATTGTTTGGTTATATCGAATAACCCCAAAACTTTTACGATGATCCATACTAGATATGGCGATGATCTCATGAATCCAGATGGTTCACTATATGTTCTAATTGAGTGCAAACTATTTCTAACTAATGGTCTCTACATCTACACTACAATGATTTATTTGGCGCCATCTATTCACCCACTTTGATATCTAATATCACATTGTGATGCTTTGCATTTTGACGTTTCAAAACACTTTGCATTCCACAATTTCTTCTATGCCAATCTTATAAAGTTGAATTTCATTACTATTGATGAAATCATAGTAATTAGATTCTCTTTTATATTTATTGATGAAACACTTTGATCATATCAAATAGTTTCATACTCATGTTTCCTTTGGTAAACTTCTTTATGCATTTAAACAATGATATAATGATAATTACCATTTTTTTTAAAACATAATACATCGAATATGTATTTACTTTTAAAATTCATTAAACCACTTTGTATTCAAGTAATACACGGCGTTCAAGTTATTTTGCCGAACTTAGGCATGATTTATATGTCACAAGAAATCGAATGGCTTTCACATATTATCATATAACTTTGACTTCAAACAATGGTTTCATTCATTAATGAACATATCATTAAGTTGGGTATTTTACGGCATTTCAATATTTTAAAAATGTTCATGCATTATCAATTAGTTTCAAACAACAAGGATAATTCATATGTAATGAAACAAGATATGAACACAAATAGAAATCATTCATAAAAGTGGAACAACTGTTTGTTACAAACTGATATGAATAACCGTCTCACAAAGTGTGAGACACACTAAAGAAGTTCACAATCTTTTGATTACAATAGTCATCCTAAAACATAAACTAAGTGATAGATGTTGAGGGAGAGTGTCATTGGCCATCATCATTATGCTCGCCACCAACACACAATGTCTCCTCCTCTCCAGCAACCACCTCTCATGCAGAAGGACCTGTTTTCAGTAAAACAGAACACGTATCAAATATACTTAACACTGCAAATGTGTTTGCAAGATTATAACATTTATAAAATTGTATATCAAATATATACCTTTGTCATTGATGACATCAGCGACAACGGGTTCAACCATCACATCTCTCAAATGCGATATGAACTCATGGAAATCCTATGTTTCTGCGTCGCCTCTCATAATGCAAGTCCTGACTTGTGCTTGGTAGCTTGGTGGCAGCGACCGTAGCATAACGCCTATTGCAAAAGAGCTTGCGAACTAGTTGTCTAGGATGTATGCCAGAATCATGTATGCATCATATATGCTCAACAAGTGATCGTCCAGTGAGGAGCCCTCCTCCATCTTTATGGAGAGGAAATCCCCCATCAGCTCATACTCCCATATGCGCACTTGTTCCACGAAATGTGATCTTAGATGTGCCATAACCGTTCGGGGATTAAGACTTCCCACAATCGGCCACAACCCATCTTGCATCTCGAGGCGCATCGTTACTAATATGAATGTGGCCATCACACGACGACGGCAGCGGATATCCCGTTGCTCCTAGGTCTCATGAAGATAGGGTGGCTCCAAGTACATCTCGTAGATCATGTAGTCATCCACTTTGTTCTCGCTAAGGAGATCATGAAGGCGCATGACCCATGCAGAAAAGTTGGATCCATCTAACTTGAGCTCTTCTCCTTTTAACCAATTGTCAATAGGGAAGGTAATCTCGGGGAGAACCATTTTCTACATTTATAAATGCAAAACGAATTTAGACTAAGTTTATAATTAAATGAGTTAATAATAACTCCACTCAGAAACACCTATCCCCTAAAGGGTTCCAAGTGATAACATGACCCCTTTTGCCCACATCTCCCCTGATCATCATGGCCATCAATGTGGGTTCTAGGGTGGACGCTATATATCGATCACATCAATTCATGCGACTCATGCTCGATCTTTCGACCATCCGTGTTCTGAGGCCATGTCTCTATAACGTGCTAGGCTCACCAACTCAACCTTAGTGTATTTGCTGTGCAACATGGCTTACACCCACTGTATGCGAACATAGATATGTCTGACACCCGATCATCACGGATCGCCTCATACCGAAGAACTTTCTTGGTGGTGCACACTAAGGGGAACACAATCATTGGTAATTTTAACAGGGATCATCTTATTAGGCTACCGTCGAGTATCTAATACTAGCACACAATAAGTTATACAAACAATAACATTGAATGTAAATGCGATGTGACATGGTTCTTCATGTCATGATCTACATCCGTCGTCATCGGATTCTGGCGCCGTAGACACCAGGGTACCGGTGTCTTTCTGGCATGGTAGTCCATCACCTCCGTGACTATCTACTACTACGTAACATAAGATAATAACTTTACCTTTGCCACAACCATATCACAAAGCAACGCCCCTGCAAAACAAAGTTAGACGCCTCTACTTTATCTTTGCATGTTTTACATGGCTGAATGGGCTTTCGGACAAGAACCGTTCTTACCTACGAACTGTCACCACAACGCTGATCAAGTAGTTGTCTATACTACACCCCTTTCGGGGCCCTACATTGCAAATGGCATACCAACTAATGCGAGAGAGACATACACCCCCTAAGCCACTTTATACGGTACAAGCCGTATGTCAAGCATGGACCAGTCTCACGAATGAACGCGTAAAGTCAGTTGGGGGCCGCTGCATCAAGCATTACTACGGTATACACAAGTACATGTGGGAGGGTAACATCTAAAAGATCAACACCTACACGCTACATCTCGTGTGTTCTTCCCGTACTAGCAGTACTATGCATAGATCTAGCTCTAATACCACTGTAGGGGTTCCGCGTATGAAAACAATATATTTTTACCCTGCACCTCTAAACCCCTGATGTTGCTAGGACCTATCTATTAGTAATGTTAGGGGCTTTTTGTGAACTTTCCTGAGGTGATCCAGCATACCACTGCATGATGTAGTACACTATAATCGCTAACATAACACCAACGAAACACCATTCACTAGTATTACATCCCTCAGAGTGGTACAACGGAAACACAGTAGGTCCAAGACATGACTATAGATTACAACTCGACTCTTTACAAAAGATCTAGTAAACACTCTCGGTTAAAGAGGAGGAAAATAACTTCTTAGAAAGAAGAACCAGAAATAACAACTCCAAACTATCTAGCTAAAAGGACTAATATCTCAACAATAAGGCTTGCAATTGCTACTAATGCAATGCTCTATAGAAGTAGGTTTTATGGCTAGAGTATCTACTCTTATCTAAACAGAGACTTCGTCTTCACTTCGCTTTATGAATATGTTGACTTCATTGACTTTATTGAAGATCTTGAGCAATCGATGATGGTTTCTTGAGCAGAATTGATGTTGACGTCATCTTCAACGGCTTAGAACATAGCAAGGGTTAAGAAGGTACGGTTGAGTACGAGCGTACTCAGCAAGTTCACTAAAAAGGAGTGTATGATGCACTATCTCTAAAGCCACAGACCATAGGTCATAGGCAATGCAGGTTTTCGTAAACATTTCTTCAAAGGTTGCTTTTATTCTAAAAACTATGTCCGACAGCCTTCACAGGTTGACTAGAACCTTTGTGGGGTTCTTTTCCTGCCACGTTCGTAGCTCCTTCCAGGAACAGGGAGTAACATGTCACAGTTCTTATACTCTGCAGAGGTGTGTTACTTTACCCATGAGAGACCTTAGCTTTGTTGCACATCCAAGTTATAGGCTCGTCCATACTTCCTTGGTATGGGGCCCAGTCTAAGATCCAAGCCAATCACTGCCCCCTTCACGACCCCGCATGTCCCCTTGGTGTACTCCATGCCCACATCTTGAATTACGGAAATTGTTAGTACATACTGTCAAATGCCAGAACTATCGTGGGACGTTGAGGGCTCCCACCCATATGCTGCATATCCTCTACGAATTACCAATAAATGCACGCTATGAGAATAATAACCAGGACCTGGCCATCTGGATGCATGCGAGAGGAAGAAGATACAACTGACTTCTTCGTCCCATTCCAAATCTCATGGTTAACGCATAATATACGGCACTAGAATCACTAGCGACATTGGTTGTTAAGTCAATAGATTATTGACTTAAATAATCCATAATCATATTATTATGAAAATAGTGTTTTCCGACCTTTTTGAAATGCAGGTGATGACAACATTTGAGTTACAAGCATTTGATAGAAAATAATCAAAGGACATGAGCAAGTTGTGAACTTGCCTTTTGTGATTGCAAGATTATGCACTCACGGTCTTCAAGACAATAGAAGATCCAAATTCTGAAAGTAGCATCATTGCTCCGGTAAGGACAAATGTTTAAAGAAGCAAGATGCAATTATGCATAAGTAATGTAATGTAATCCGATAAACGCGAATACCCGGACTAATGTCTATGATTTGGGTTTTGGGGCTTGTGATGACTTCTTTGGAATTTGTTGCACTTTTAGATTAATTTCACACTTGTGCTTCTTATTAAGGCTTGGAAGAGTGTGTGAAATAACCTGCAAGTACAATAAGTAGCATACAAGAGTAAAGCACTCAAATGGGGCATGGTATCTAAAAGATTTCTTAAGCAAGATTATTAGTAAATTAGAACCTTTATATAAATGCTGAAGGATTATTTTTAATGTTTCTTAAAAGAATAACCTTTTAGGAAAAGATTATTTTACAAGTTAAAAGCTTTTAAGTGTTTAACATGCAAAGTATAAAAGTGAAGTATAATAATATTCTAAGATTGAGGGGAATTGCTATTTAGTAATTATGATGGGATTTATTATGTTAAGTTATTAAAGTTTAAGGGACTTATTATAAGATTGTTGTTTGAAATGACAAAACAAATAACTTTTGAAGAAGAGAGTTCCATGTTAAAGTTTAAACATTCTTTGTGGTTAATCGAATGTGATTGATGTCGCTTGCGCTTATTTAATAAGTTTGGAATTGAAATGTTTTACGACTTAATTTGGAACATACAAAAGTTAAGTATAAAAATAATAATATACTTCAGGCATTATGCATGACTTGGTGTACCAAAGTTAACTTTAAAATATAAGTAGACCTAGGGTGTGATGTTTTAAAGTATTAATAACTTTTAAGTGTTGTAACAAGTATGTTTAAGACTATGAGATCATTCACTTCCTATATAAGTGAATGGCGAGTTTAAACCTGATTTGTTATTATGAGATAGATTTGACTTAATAAAGAAAGTAACTTTGGCTAATATCACTTAATGTGTTGAGTTTTCAAAGTCATGTTAAGCATGGTTGAGTTAAGAGGTAACGATCATTTACTTTTATCATAAATGATTGATGTGTAAAACTTAGGTGAACTTGTTGGTTTACTTGGATTTAAGGTTTTATAAGAGTTCTTATTTGGTTAATAGTTTTCATTTTAAGTTTTGCATAGATCCAAGTTATGGTCTTAAAACTAGTATTTGAACATAAAAGATTTAAGGTTTTATATCAAATTATGATTATTTTTTTATTTAGGAAATGTTTCTAAAGAATTTATAAAATAGGAATTTTATAAAATAAATAAATATTTATTAATTTAAAATCTTAAAAACTTTTGGGCTAACCTATGTTGTATTTTTCTAGTAAAATATATTTATTCAAGATCTTAAAAATGAATTTTATTTATTTTTAGGTAATATCCTAATTTTTATAAAATTCAACAAAGAATTAAATGTTTTTAAATATTTGTTTCAAGGTTTATTTATAAAAAATAATTTAGTATTTTTTATCAAATATTAGTTTTATTTTCATATGAAAAAATGAGTTTTATCCAATTTTAGGACCTTTTCTAGATTTATGAAATTTCACTTAGGATTTAAGGGTATTAATATTTATTTGCATTTTATTAAACTTAAATAAGTAAAATTATATTTTTCTTAGGTAGATATTATTTTTGTGGTCTTTTTGATATATTATATATTTTTATATATTTGTGTATAGTTTTCTAGAGTTTAGTGTGTTTATTAGTTCATTTGGTAATTTACTTAATATTATTTTTTTAGTTGATTTCTTTCTTTTTAACTAGGCCTAGCCGATAGACCAGCCCAGCCCGCACAGAAACCCACCGGTTGGGCTTAACCCAACCGCGTGATCTCTGGCCTGACCGCCCTAGCCCACACCATTCTCTTTCTCTCATACGTGACCCTCGCTCCGCTTCCCCCTCAGGCGACTCCGTGACACCTCCGTGCTGTCTCTCACCACCGTTAGCTCCCGGCCATCTCCGTTGCTAGCGATAGGGGGCTTTGGTATGCCTCGCTAGGATCTACTGCCTACTCCTATTCGATTTGACCCTAACGGTTTCTCGTGAACACCCCCACACCAAGAACCCTAGCCCTGCCGTTTGCGATTCTGCGTTGCCATCTTCGACTCTCCAGCGTCACCACACACCAGCGAGGCACTGCTCTAGTCCTCTTCGTCATCTCTAGACCACCGCCAGACCAGCACCGCCCCTAAGGTTCACCCACGTGGTAAACCCTAGTTGTGAGGGTCGACGGGGTCTTCGACACGACTCTGAGCTGTTGCAGCTGTGGCTACTTCCCCTCATCGCCTATGTCTCCATGCCGCCGGCTTAGCCTGAATGATGACCTCAATCTTGTATTGTCGCTTTCCCTATGGTGAAGTGGTACTACAGCTTCTGCGGCGGCTTACTCCCATCTCTGCCGCTGGAGGGAAGGTGCGACAGCGCAACCCCAACGCCGACTTCTTTGCCTATTACATCAACCACGTGTCTGTTCCAGGTAAAGCTCCTGTGAGTAGCCTTTAGCTGATGGACTACTCTAGGTAGGTTTTAGATTATATTGTGGTGTTTCTAAGATTGAGCTGTGGTGTTTATTTATGACTAAGTGTGATGCTAGAGATCTCCTGGACATTTTCTAGTGGTGGTGATAATATGGTAATTTACTAGGATATAGAGGTGGTGCTGGTTATTGTGCCCAAGAGATCTTGATGATCTACTAGCAATTTGAACTTGTCAATTGACTGGTTACTAGCTAATAGACAACTTCACTACTTGTATTGTTAATTGTTTCAGTTTGTAACCAGGCTGAACTTGGTTAATTACATCGAAGACCTTGTGTGTGTGAAGTGTACAAGGGCATCTGATAGATTTCTTGTGTTCATACATGAGTTCTAGGGCAGGTTCTTGATCAGTACTTATGCTGGAATTTCTTCTTAGTCTCCTACTCGATTACTTGGTCAATTCCTTGGTCAAGTTTATAGAACTACTTGGTGTGCTATAGATTAACTTACTATTTTAGATGTAACTGTGAGTTCTTGATGATCCTATGATCAACAAAAATGATATGGAAATATTTTCTTAGGTCTCCCAGTTGATTCTTTATATTATACTCGCTTCCTATCTTTTCTCTCCACTGTTATAGGATCAAATGGTAATGTTCTTACTACTAGTTGCTTTACCCTATAATTTCTCCCTTGTTTACTTAATTGATTTGGTAAGAACAGATTCTAACTTACTTTCTTGAGTCTATCCAATTATGCATTGAATAAGGCCCATGTTTTTTTTCTTGATAAGAATGGATACTGATTGGTGGCTTTAGTTCTCTACTTGTCAGGGCTTGATATTTCTCCTATGATTCCACTTAAGTTAGTGGCTTCTACTGTCATTATATCTAGTGATGTGGTGCCCCCTTGAGGTGAGTGCACAACAGTGGATCTAATAAGCATGACCTGCAGCTATGACCCTGCCAATGATGCATAGGCTGAGTCTGCTGTTGGATAAGAACAAATGCTTTATGCTGCCTAACTATCCCTGTGATGATCTTTGCATACCACTATATGCATATCTGAGGATATCTTTTCACCACACATTATTTTCCTAATGGATCTGGTAAGAACATATGCTATGAAGATGGATAATTACCTATTACTGTGAAGGTTTCTTGGATCTTGTTGGGGATGGCTGAGTGGTTGATCCTGACCAGCTTTCATGAATGTTTGTGGCTTGCTCCTCTGTCTCCTTCTAGTGCAGCTGTTGCTGCCCTTTTCTTCACATGAACCTCCTCTTCCTCGAGTTCCTGATGTGAATCTTGATCACATCTTTCCTTGCTACTACTGCTTGTGTTACTTCTTTGAACATGGCAAGAATATGTGTGGATGAGCTTGTGGAAATGGAATAGTTTATGGTGGGTGTGGAGAAATGGATCTGAGGAGACATATGGATCACCTTCTAGCTGAGCTGCTACGGTTGGTTCCTTTTTGAATACTACGTGGTGCTGCCCTGAGGTTTTGACAGCACAACAGCTGCATGTTGTAGTGTAAGCTGCCTGCCTGTCTATTGCTAGGTGTGGATCATATCAAGTACATCCTAATATTTGTTGGGGGTTTTACCTTTTGCCTATTACTAATCTGGTGAAACTTGCCCCTGCCTGTGATGTTGGACTGAGGCCAAAGTCTGATAAGAACAGATACGGAATGGCCCCTTTTTAAATACATACTCGATGATGAAGTCATGATCTAGCATCTCTAGGCCAAATCTGAGAGTATAACTAATAAACTAACCCCCTGTTTATCATTTATCTTGTTTGTCTATTTCTTTTGCAGGGACAAGGATATTGAAGATATAAAAGATGAAGGAAATAGATAGGAAATTTAGTCTATCTTTTATTCTGTGTGCTTGTAATTTTCTTTATCCCTAACGTAAACTTTGTATTATTCTTATTCTCATTTATTTATTCATTATTATCTATAAAGACAATGTAATATTGTTTATTTTAAATAATAAAGTTAATGTTTCCTTCAATTGCAAATTTTGCACATTGTAATCTTTAGTAATGTTGTTTAACATTCTTTGGAGAATAATTACTAGTGATATTTAATTCATATGGTGGGGTCTCTCATGTATGAGCGTTATTAAACATTATGGGATTGTGATATTCTTTTTTTCTGAATAAAAAATCCAATGTCTTGTTTAAATCCAACATAATCTGGTGATCTATTATTACTTCCTAGGCCTTAGTTTATTTCAACTTCACTTTTCTTTTTGGTACAATCAATCTTGTAATATTTATGTAACATTAATGAATTCAATAACTCACTTCTTTATTTTTGAATTCAAATAAATCACTTGAATCTTTAAATTTAAAATGATTCCCCCCAAAACTGAAAGATACAGTAGAGGTCATGTCAGAATCTGTCGCACTCGCCCGGATGTTTCCATCGGAACAAGAGAGATCCTGATCCCTCACTAGCTTCTTTAGTTTGCACGAAAATTCCTCGAATTTTCTTATGCATGAATGCAATGCACACACCTCATCTTAGCTTATTGCTAAGCTCTAATGCTAGGATGTTACATTACCCTTGAAGACCAAAAAGTGTTGTCAATGCTCAGGAGAGCGTGGTTGATGTAGACGAGCCAAAGCTGACCTCAAGGTCGTGATGAAGTCCTTACACTCCTGCAGCTCCAACGACTTGAGTGCCTCAAGTGTGACAACTCGCGGGAAGTTACACATGTCCGGTGCCTAACGATGAATCCTGCTTCCCCAATCGAGCAGTAGTTGCAGAAGTAGAGCTCCTGGATCCAAATCCCGCAGCACGATGGTGCTCCGTGGTGAAGATGTCTCTCATTCGCGCAGTCCGAACTTGGGACCACGGTCACGAGAGAGAGTGAGATAATATCAATTGGAGGTCTCCCCAAAAGTGAGGAAACCTTTATTGAATATTGTGTGTATTTATCTGGCCAAATACCCCCACTATATATAGGGGGAGGGGAGGTACTACCTCCCTCAAAGTCCCAGGGTGGGACTAGAGGAGAGGAGAGGGGGAGGGGGTGGCGCCTCCGGCCACCCCATGGGCCCCGCGCGCGCGCGCGGGGGGGGGGGGGGGGGGGGGGGGGCTGGCCCACTAGGGCGCTGGCCACCCCCTTTGGCCCTTATCCCTCTTGCCTTTACCTAATGGCCCTCTTCCCTCCGGAATTGGCCCATTAAGCCTTTTGACCTTTAAATTTATTTTATCTTTTATTAATTAATTATGAATAAATGTTTAAATCAATATTTAACATTCATTCACATATTATTCAATCTCCGTTGCTATGGAACACCTTCCACTCCACTCCGGACATCCTCCGGTCTTACCGAAACCCTTCTGGTTTTCTCTACACTATTCTTCGGCGATTCTTCCAATCCTATAAACACTCTCTAAGCATCATCAAACCCTTAAGCGTGATACCCTACGGTTCGAGAACACTCCAGACATGGTCAGGACACTCCCGGACCAATGGTCGACAGAGGGACCTAGATGGCCATGTGACCCCTGTGTATTCCACGGAGATCTTTCGTTGTTGGAACCAGGACAGTCGTTTCTTATTCCCTTTGTCTCTCGACACTCGCATTGCTCGAGATCTGATTAATGACATCACCATGTCGTCTTCGATCTCGTTACTGAACAATGCTACTTTACTTGTTCGACAAGTGATATCCCTGTGATCAAATCACACGCTCCGTAGCTATTGGATATAACTTCTCCGAGTGGGCCCTTGAGTATCTTTCCGTCATGTGGACGGACAAATCCCGCTCTTGACATATATTGCCTATACGGTTCCTCCGAGTACCTGAACACACCTTTATAATCACTATATTACCAAGTGACGCTTGATGCTATCTAAGCACTCTTGGGAGATAGTGATTGATATAGCCTCACGGTCTAAGGAATAGTCTACGAGGATCCATTTCTAATCATCATAACTTGAACTTCGTGACATGATTGGGTCACGGTATTTAGGTTGGGTATTGGTTCATCATCTCAATCTCAGAATGAGTTAACTCCATTTCCAACTGGCATAAATGCCACATGATCAGGAAACTTGATCATCTGTTGACAAATGAACCAGTGACTAGAGTTTCACTAGGAAACCCTGGTTGTTTATATATCGCACGTGTATTGATGTTTCCACTCAATACAGTTATAGCATGATATAAAACTTAATCATAAAGTTTATGAAATATGATAATAGTCCTTATTACTATTTGTCTCTAGGGCATATTTCCAATAGATACAGGCATAGCCAGTTACTCTGCTGCAAACGAAGAAGTGGCCCCCTCCATGCCCTTGGCCCCGACGAAGGGCTTCCACTAGTTGATGGGATACGTCGTCAATGACCCTCTAATCGCTGACTGAAAAGGACGATCCAACTTCAAGTCATGGTGCTCCGGTGGCTTGTCTCCGGTGGCAACCAGACTCTCCTGATAGGGGAGGAGCTCACTCATCGCCAAGACACGCTCCGCGTAAGGGGCGGCCTTAGCGTTCAGCACCAGCATGTCAAAAATCTAGAAAACTCTGGTCGCCAAGGCATACCCGCTGGTGACATTGTCGAGCTCGAAGTCCTCAGGGAAGTGCGCCAGCCCAAGGCTCAACGTAGCAGTTGCCCTGTGACAAAACACGGAGCACATCATCCACCCGACAATGGTGGGAACCTCCTCCAAGTAACTCTACGCCGCGGTGAATCCCTCATGGATCACTCTGATGGGCGAGATATCTTGAAGGATAGCTCACACGCACATCGTCGATGCCGGCACGTTCTCTAGCACCACCTTGACGCAGTCCTTGGCCCCGTACCGATGCATCGCTAGATCCGTGGCACCTATCATATCTGCAAAACGTCAGTACACGTGGTCGATTTAGAAACCCAGTCTCTTGGGGACTCCGTCAACCAGATCTTCTATCAAAGCAAGAACGAAAACAACTCACCAAGGAGCCGGTGGTAGTTGTCGATGACATACTTCTCCAAATCAGAGAACTTCGCCTGTAACTCCACGATGATGGAGTTGGACGCCTTGCAGTCCTTCTCTGACTCCTCTAGTGCCGACTTGACCTTCTCCACCTTCACCAACACCACCTTGGCCTTCTCCTCCGCCGAGGCAGCGGCCACCTGCGTGACCTCCAGGTCGTACACCAGCACATAACCCTCGCGAGCATTAGCGAGGGCGGAGGCATGATTACCTGCGCACTAGAAGTAGTCCATTAATGTAACACCCCTAGTTTTATTAAATAGTAATTAGATTATGTTTGTGCATTAATGAGCATCATCATCTTTGCTAAAGAAAAATTCATGAAAGAAATAATCAAAAAACCCTAATTTTGCTCCCTCTTGGAAAACCCTTTCAAATGTTTTGAATTTCGAAAAGTACCAAAATTATGGAACCCAAATTGTTATAAAGGGTTCCTGCAATATGTTAAATTCTTGCAAAAGTTCTTGTATTTTGGAAATGTCTAAAACATATTTGAAAATGAAAATTAAAACAAATAAAAAGAAAATAGAAAAGAGAAATATTTTTACAGGAAAAAATAGAACCCTAAGCTATTCTGGCACGTAGCCCATCTTCCTCTCTCTCACTCCCTGCCACCTGCGCTGCAAACCCCGACCCTCTCTCTTGCTTTGGTGCAGCCCACCTCGGCCAGTGTGCATCCCAGTCTAGCCCATACCGCTTTGGCCCTCTTCTTTCTCCTTCGTCCTTGTTGATGATGACACGAAGCTGTTGCCTGGTAGCTCCCCCGCCACTCGCCGGCACAGCGATGCGCGCTGAGCGCCAAGATCAAAGTCGCCTCTTGCCGGTGCCTATAGGGACCCCGCCTCTTCCTGGAGAACCCTAGGCGAAACTCTGCCCTCTCATTCTTCCTCTTCCGCTGTTTCTGGCCATCTCGGGCCAAGGTGAGGCCACCGTTGAGCTCCCTGTGCTGTCCTCGGTTGCCTCACGGAAGCAATTGAAGCCGTGCGCCCTCAATAGAGCCCTTCGACCGCCCCTTCTCTGACGCCGGCCACCATTGATTTGCCGTATTCCGACATTCCCCGGCCTCACCGACCCCTCCATCGCGACCCTGGTGAGCCACCAGTGCTTAGGCACCTGTAACAACCTCAGACCCTACGCTCTAAGCTCATGCCTGGATGAACCAAAAGTGGATAACGGATTTTACAGCGGGGGCCCAGGGCCACCCACGTGTAGGCCCGTCGACCGCCCTAACCACTTCCAAGATCATCGGGACAAGAGCGAGTGGCGTAGGCGACAAGCGAAGAGATCAGATACATACACAAGTGAGTATGTATGCAAGCTACCTTACAACAGTTCTCAGAGCCAAACCATCTAAAAGAAATAGAAATATTGCAACGCCATACGGCAAGATCCAAATATCCTAGATAGAGATAATAGTTTAGGATAGCTACTCATACATCAATCAACAGAGTATCAAGCGGAGTGGTCGTTGCCAACATCATCTGTTTCCTCCACCCAGTATCCATCTTGCGAATACACCTGTTCATCTAAATCAAACAATTTATCGTGTGAGACCCTAGGGGTACTCAGCAAGTCTTTATGCCTCTAAAGGGGACATATGCCTAGGGACGCAATTGCAGCAAAAGATAATAACTAACAAGTATATAGATACTCGCTAACCATCCGCCCAACCAATGATAGGCGGATGTCCGTTAATTAGAAACAACAGTTATAACAGTATAAAGTAACAGATCCATCCTCCTTCTCGCTTACCAACGAGAAAGCAGACAAACAAACCATCCGTTGCTAGTTTTATTAATCATTCCTTGAGTATTGCACTAACTACTAGTCAGATATTTAGTCAAATTAAAGACGGTACTTTAGCTATGCTTGTATATGATCGAGAAACTGTGCTCCAAGTCGTCCATAATCGTGGACACGGCTTTGAGATAGATTTAGCCTGCAGGGGGTGCACAAATAGCAACACACACACGATCAACCTCGGAAAAACCAAATCAAAACCCAACGAGGCTTTCACGACAAAGCAATCACAAGATTCCTAAAATATTTTAGGGGGCCACCCCACTAAGCTACCCACAACGAAGTTGGTCGGCTCCGAAACGGACCCAGGGTTGGTGACGACGCCTGTAAACGGCTGGGCCCCGAAAGTGTGACTGGGCTTGTCGATACCGCGAAAACGTGGCACGATCCAAAATAGTACAGGTGCTCCACGCACAATCTTAAATAAAGCAGTAAAGCATGGCATAGGTACAGGATAGTAACAAAACCCCAAACTAGTTTGTGGCCCCAAGAAATAAGAAATGAATCGAGCTCTAGCTAAGGGGATTCATGGTCACATATGCGGATAGTGCGATTGTCAAGGAATAGGTATCAAGTACTCGGGGTCGTACAGGACACAAGTGAGCATGAAAAACCAAATAACAGATATTGCCCACCGGTGCCTCTTTCATTAGTTATCCCATTACTACTCAGGTTAAGTTGTTTAGGTACCTCATTAACCATCACACACTCACATAACCTACACATGCTGTTCTACGACTCGCTTGGCTTAAACAACTCCTGTAGTAGTGGCTCATGGGATGGAGGAACAAGTTCGGTGGGGTTTAAAAGTAAAGGCTATGCAGTACTTGGGATTCAATTTAATGCATTCGCGACTCCATGATGCAATAATAAGATAGAAGCAATAGGTACTATATGTATGCAAGCATGTGGTAGTGCTTGCCTGGTAGCTCACTTGAAGCGAGAGATGGATCTGGGTAGTACTCCTGGGATTCCTGATAATTCCCCTGCTCGGCGTCTATTCGAAAAGAGCCAAACAAACAAGGGCCAATATAAATAAAGTGCACAAGCATATGAATAGAATGCGACAAGCAACCAAGCATGCCATGATGAATGATGCACAATTTATAGGGTATAACATAGCATGGCATGGGTGAGGTGTGGGGTACAAGAATAAAGCATTTTATTAGGCTTTTAGTCATGTTTTGCTCCCATAAACATTGCTGTATACTTAATATTTACATGATGCATGCTCCAATTCATGTCATAGAATGCATAAACAGAATGGGCTCGTCGAGCTGATTGATTTAGACATATTATTTGTCAAATTTGGAGTTACATAATTAAAGTTATTAATTAATTGAGGAAAAAGACATATATTGCATATTAAACAATTTCGAAAATTTAGATTAGTCAAACATTATTTTGGATGGCATATTTGAAATCCTCACATTTTTCTGATTCAAAAACATATATTATCTGTATTATTTGGAATTACAAAAATAAAGTTATTAATTTCTGGCTGTGAAAACATAAAAGCAATTTTCTGGATTTATTTTATTAACAGAAAAGGTGCTGGGACTTTCTGTACTGAGGCATAGCTAGCAGCAGACACAGACGTGTGGGCCAGGCGTTGAGTCAGCGCCAGCTGACACAGCACCCATGGGGAAAATGTTTCTCACTCGGGGGTACAACACCCACAGTCACTGATGGTGGGACAGAGACTGCAGGGCCACCTAGCGCGCGGCCAACGGGGGTTTGGCAGCTGGCCGGGGGAGGGTCCTGCGCGTGCTCGACACAACTCCGGGGGGGGGGGGGGGTTCTGCAAAAAGGCAAAAACAGCCTGGGACTGACGAAACTGAAGAACACCCGCGTAAACGACTAGTTGGCTTGATGTTCGGATGTCGATACCGAGGAAACCAACCAAGATCTCGCGGAGCCGCAAAAAGGAAAACTAGAGAGGGGACAAGGCTCTACAAGTTTCGTTTAGAGGGAAACTCCGGAGGAGGGCTGTGTTGGCCGGGCTTCGACGAGGAAGAAGGGGTCTGCTGAGGAGCTGCTGTCGCTGGTTGTCGTGCACGCGCGCGCGGGCGGCAGAGCAGCAAGGAACGACGGCGAGCGAGCGGCCGGGAATGATTCTGGTGACGGCGGCGAGTGGCAGGGAGTAGGGTACACAGAGGCGGAGTGGTAGGGCACGATGAGAGCACGCAAAGTTCAGGGGTTTCTAGGGGGTTGCAGGTTGTTGCTACCGACCGGGTGCGTGCGGGTGCGGCTCAGGTAGACGCAGGGCAGCAGCGGTAGAGCCTAAAGACGATGGAGGTGAGGTGAATGGGATGGGGAGCTCACCGGGGGTTCATGGGCGTCGACGGTGTGGACGTAGGGTGACCGAGATAGCCGGAATTGACGACGAATGCTGGAGACCGGAGAGGGGAAACGGCGACCGTGTCGTCGATTTGGGGATGCTTCGGTTCAATTGACTTGATGAGGAGATGGAGGACTCCGAGGCGGTTCTCTGGGCGGCGCCGGCGAGGGTTCAGAAGCACCGGAGCAGCGGCGCCATGGCGAGGCCGAGGTGGTGGCGTGGAGGAAGGCAGGAGAAGGACGGATTGCGGCGGTAGGGAAGGAGGGGCCTAGGGTTCCCAGGGTCTCGATGAGGATAAGAAGGGGATGCCGGGCTGCTGTAGCTTTCGACGAAGGGAGACGGCGACCTGCCTTGCTTAACGATCTCCGTCTGTAGCGTTGAGAGCGAGAGGGAGACGGCGATTGACGGAAAGACAGAAGAAGAACATGAGAGGGGGGGGGGGGGCTCTCGGTCGAAGCAGTACGACCCAGGCAGAGAGGAAACCACCGGAGCAGGTTGGGACGTTGCGGCCGCCGAGCTGGGCCAGGCAGGTGGCCCGAATCCCGCATTGCGGCTGAAATTCCCTGCTGCTAGCGGCAATGCTGCTGCAACTTACTGAATCTGAGACACCTGCTACTGCTGCTGTTTGCTAAACTGAAACACAGACCAGATTCAAAACTGCCCAAGTTTTTAGCGAAGCAAAAACCCAGCTTTGAATATCAAAGGACATCTGAAAACAGGGAGAACATCTAGAAATACTAGGATCGGTAGAACATCCAAGATTGATAGTTTTGAACATATGTAAAAGAAAAAGAAGGCATATGGAACAAGAATTTAGGGAGTTAGCACAAAGACGATTTCTAGAAAAATTGTACTGTGTTGAAGACTGCTTTGCTAGGACATTAAATAGAGAGGCAGGAAACACCTCAAATGAGATAAAAGGTAGATAAGGACGGTCTGAGGAGGATGTCCACATATAGATTCCCTTTGGGCATAAATACTGGAATGGAGGTGTAGGTAGGAAAGAAAATAACGGATAGTAGAGGGAGGGAGAGATGATCACTTGTGTGGAAGATGCCCATGTTGGTCAAATCCACCAAGATTCAAATAACATCGAAATAAACTTACATGAAAGAAATAAGGGAGGAGGAATGATGATGTTGCAGGGGCCATGCATGATCCATAATGACCAAGTACTAGTTGTGAAGACAAATAGAGGATATTGTGGCCATATCTCCCATACATGCATTCCAATTTGAGTTTATACCCCATACAAAACCACAATCTTGCATATCATATAAGAATAATTATCATATGCACATACATGAAACTAAATGGCCTTAATAGTGTGTATTTTCCACTAGATCAACTTGGAGCCAAATATAGCATCATACATGAGCATATAGTAACTAAAACCATATGGGAGATTAATAGAAGCGTTTCTACTCACATGACATGCAAAGGTGGCCATGTGTCTCCTCATAATTGATATTGTGAAAACAATAGAGATCATATATGGGAGCATGTAGAATTAGAAGTGGATCCATCCTATTACATATGAGCTAGACAAATGCCAAAATAAATGCAAGTGCCCACATGTAGTTTGGATGGCGGAATTTATAAGGCGATGACAAGAAAGGTGGTGGAGTGGAAAAGATATGTCTCCAACTCAACTTGGGCATCAAACAATTTATTGAGAAGCAAATACAATATATTAAGATGCAAATACAAGTGATACAAATGCATATGACAGAAGAACGAAATGAAAGGGGTTTTATATGATGCTCAAATGCAATGTGGCATGATGACATGAGCATGATATAATTATGTTGCAACAATTATATATAGGAAGGTATCATTTTATTATTAGACCATGTAGCATTACAGATGTTAGACAGATGGGATGCTACAGCACCTCTCCGTTTCCTCCCTCTCATTCTCTATCATCCTCCCCATGATCACTTGCCGATGCCACCGCTTTCCGCCGTCGTATATTCTACTTCGACGACCTCTAGGAAGTGGTGCCGCCAGATTCTGCTTGCCCGTGAAGAGACGCATCCAGCGTGCCCCTCGGCACATCCCTGTGAGCTCATGATCGACCGGTCGATCGACAATCTACAAGGATTGGCCATGTATGACGTTAGCATGACGCCATGCCTCTGTCATAATCCCTTTTCTTTTTTAATTCCTGTAATTATTTTCTATAAATAAGAAATATTTTCCGAATTAGGGTTTGCACCCCTCAGACCCCGTTCAAATTGCTATGCCTGCTTTAGGGTTTCATTTCAATACAATTTAACTTGTAATATCATCAACCTTGCTTGAGCATTGCATTGATGCCCTGTGTTGATTCTTGCTTTCCTTTCTAGTGTTTTTATTTCTTCTCGGTAGACCTCAGAGTTAATGTGAGCAACGAGATGAAGTCCAATATTGAAGATCAAGATTAACAGCATCGAAGGTTATAGATGTACAAGTTTATTTGATGAACCCTGAAGATCTATATCCGAGTATCAACTGGCAAAGGCAAGCAAAACCCCACACATGATATAATCCTATGATTTCAAAGTACTTTAATTCTTACCATGTGCATACGATTCCAAAGTCTTTTATCGATAGATAGAGTAATCCTATTTGATGAATGGTCCCTTTGTAGCCTATATTCCTTGATCCACTGCTCCTAGCATAACTAGGGTTTAGCTTACGAGCTTCGCTAGTGATATTTATACCTGTTGTGCTTCGCCAAACTTAGTTGTTACCACTGGTCCATCCAGTTGATGAATGAGAGCTACGGATGAACCTAGTATGACATGATGACATTGTATGATTGGAGATGAAAGTTAAATATGCTAAGGCTTGTATCGGAGGCTATGTGTTGCGACCTCGCATCGTTGAGGATCCTAAGTCCCTGTGATTAACATGCTAGTCCCTGGATCAATAGCTAACACTTCACAGTCGATGAATATCATGTAAAACACAAGTCATTATTACACGAATAATCCAGAGTATAGTTATTACAACTTGCATAGCTTATAGCTAGCTCAATTATAACAGCGGAAACTAAGTAAAACTTGAGTCCATCAACGCCTCAGGCTAGCTGCGTGAAGACCCGCGATCCCTACGCACCTTTCAATCTTCGGATTCTGCACATAAGACGTGCAGCCAACAAGTTGGGTCAATACTTTGAATGTATTGGCAAATTACACCAAGGAAAGAGTAAGACTAGCTCTACATGCAAGGCTTAAGAGTAGGCTCTGGGGTTCATTTGCGTAAAGCCAATTATATTAATGTAATAAGAAGAGAGGAAGAAAATTTTCCCTACTTTTGCAAACTTTGATAAATAGTATAGGGTCGAATGGAACACGTGGATATTACTCACCAAGTGCCCAATCAACCTAGCACTTGGATATTACGCACCAAGTTCCCAAAATCCCACCCAATGGCGATATTACTCACGCCTTGGGGTTTATAAAACATTAAGTTTGGAAAAGAGAGAGAGGAAGATCTTCCAAAGGCTCCATCCTTCAGATGCTCAAAGTTGTTTTGTTTTCGTAAACACGACTGATCGATCAGATTGCAATACTCTCGAGAGGTTGTGCACTTTCCCCACAATCCATGATCAAGTCCTTTTACAGACAAGACCATGGCGAAGCCTTCCCTTAGTAGCCCCTCTACCAGCTGGATCCAACCGTGCCAAGAACCTCCAAATGTTGGTACCCCGGTGAGGTTTCCTACTAAGTACTAAGATAAGACAGAGCCCATATGTATTGTGGTTGCACGGGATGCTTCTGAATTCTGAAACATGGCAGACTTCTTTGATTCCTGGGCGGCCGTCCTCCACCAAAAATCCCCCTCGTTGTCCCGACAACCATTCCGCCCAGAAGAAAACTTAGTTTTATTTTGAAGGGGGTTTTGGAGAAGAAAAGTTCGCTCGAGAGAGCTCTCGTACTTAGAAAATGTTTTGAGTCTTTCGAACCCTCCCAACGGCACTTGATATGTACAAGTATATAGCATAGCAAGCATAACTTAGAAAAACAGGGTAACCTATTGGGATGGAAAATCCTAAGCATAGAGCTACTCATGGCATACTACAAAAGTCACCGCACTTGCAAAATATTTTCAAGTAGATCTACCAAAACAATCCTACACATGCATACTACTATTTTGAAGAGCAAAACATGCATAGTATTCAAAAACTGGGACATAAACATGAACAAGTGGTGTAACTTGCCTTGATCCGAGCAGCAATCTACACAACAGTACTCCTCAGCGCACTCCGAGCAATCTAACGAAACAAACATGGATCCAATCACAATTTTCACAAAACAAAGTCACGAAGTCGAATATGCATGCATGCAACATGGTAATATGCAAAGATGGATTCGATTTCGACCAAGGGTTCTAATCAGGGGTGTTGTTGAGTTGGGGATGTCATTAGAATCGATTCCCCACAGGTTTGAAGTATTTTGGGTTAAACCCTGAATATCCAAGTTCAAAACTGGATCTACAACTCCAATCTACCTCGAGACAGATCTGAACACCCTAAGCATGATAAGACAATTTTCTACAGAAGGTCTCGTCGATACAAAGCCAACGCAACAAGAATCAACTAAAACAGAGCTACGGATAATTTTCTAGAATTAAAATACTCTAATCTAATCTTTAAGTCCTACTGCAAGATTGCTGTTGCAAAACAGCAATATTATTGTAGATCTGTGTTCTACACGAAAATATGAATCCAACGGTATATTATACGCAATTTTTGGACTAATACTCGAATTACTATGGATTTTACAATATTGGAGTAATTTCTGCCTAATTAAAAGAAAAATAAAAACGTCGCCAGCTACGCGGTGACACGTGCCGGTGAAGTCCGGCGGAGCTCCAGCGAGAGATTGGCGGAGGCTCGGCGGCGGTGGGGTGGAAAAAAAGATAGGGTTTCGCGGGAGGCGTGCCGGGGTACTTATAGGCGGCTTTGCTTGGCGCGGGGGTCACGCAATCGGCTCCGATTTGGCCGGAGTCGGTTGGCGCCGACACCGTGTTCGTCCTGGACTCGGACGGAGGTGGCGGGTGACGGGAGGGCCCGGTCGGTCAATAGGTGAGGCTGGAGGCGGGCTGGCTACTGGCGGTGGCCCACGTGTTGCGCGTCGCCCACCCCGCCATGCAGGCGGTAGGTAAGCCCGGGCTGGCTCTGCCGGCCCGGTTAGGTTAGGTTTCCATTTTTTTAATTCTTTTTATTCTTTTCTGTTTTCCTATTTGTTTTATAACTTTTGCAAACGGACTCCGAATTAAATGAAATTTGTTTCTAAAATTTTGTAAAAAGGAGAGAATTAGAATGAGATTATAAAAATAACACTTTTGCAAAGGTTTAGGTGGATTGAAATTGTTTACCCCTTTTAGTCTTCTATATGACTATGGGGTTTTGGAAAATACCTGATGCAGTTTTTGATATGTGATGCCATGATGCAATGATATGATGCATGCTTCTAGTAACATCTGTAATGCAAAGATTTGGGATGTTACAAACCTACCCCCCTTAAGAAGAATCTCGTCCCCGAGATTCAGGTTGGTTAGCAAATAGGCGTGGGTGCTCTTTCTTCAGGTCTTCTTCATGTTCCCACGTGGCCTCTTCCTCAGAATGGTGATTCCATTGAATTTGGCAAAACCTGATAGTCTTGGTGCGAGTGATTCTCTCGGCTGTCTCTAGAATCCTGGTGGGTTTTTCCTCATAGGTGAGATCGTTTTCCAACTGAACCGTATCCTTTAGTGGTGTTTCAGCCATTTCCGGGTGACACTTCTTTAGTTGCGATACATGGAAGACATCATGAACTGTTAGCACTTCGGGCAATTCCAACTGATAGGAAACATCCCCTCTACGACCCAAGATCTTGTAGGGCCCTATGAATCGGGGTGCTAACTTACCCTTGATCCCGAATCTCTTAACTCCTCGTAGTGGCGAAACCCGGAGATACGCACGGTCTCCCACTTCATAGGTCACATGCCTGCGCTTGGAATCCGCATAACTCTTTTGTCTGGATTGGGCTATTTTTAACCTGTCTTGGATCTGTCTCACTTTTTCTTCGGCATCCTTGATCAGTTCAGGTCCAAACAAACTTCGTTCCCCAACCCCACTCCACAGCAGCGGAGTCCTACACTTTCTACCATATAGAACTTCAAATGGGGCCATCTTGATGCTTGTTTGGTAGCTATTATTGTATGAGAATTCCGCATATGGCAGGTTATCATCCCAACTAGACCCATAGTCTAGCACACAGGCTCTTAACATGTCCTCCAAGATCTGATTAACTCTTTCTGTCTGTCCATCAGTTTGTGGGTGGAAAGTAGTACTAAACTCTAGCCGTGTCCCTAGAGACTCGTGTAGCTGTCGCCAAAACTTGGAGGTGAATTGGGTACCTCTATCAGAGACAATCCCCTTGGGTACTCTGTGAAGACTTACGATCCTTGACATATAAATCTTGGCAAGTTTAGCACTCGTATAGGTGGTCTTTACGGGAATAAAGTGGGCCACCTTTGTGAAGTGGTCGACCACTACCCAGATGGAATCATACCCAGAACAAGTCCGCGGTAGTCCTGTGATAAAATCCATGCCTACCTTGTCCCACTTCCAATCGGGCACAGGTAGTGGCTGCAGCAGTCCTACGGGTTTTTGATGTTCGGCCTTGACTCTGTTGCATACGTCGCACACGAAGATATATTCTGCAATTTTCCTTTTCATGTTGTTCCACCAGAACCTATCTTTCACATCCATGTACATCTTTGTATTACCTGGATGGATTGAGTAAGGCGAATCGTGAGCTTCCTGAAGGATTAACTTCCTGATATCAAGGTCATCGGGAACGCACAGACGCTTCTCATACCAAAGTGTTCCCTGTTCATCCGTATGAAACCCTTTTGCTTTGCCCTTGCTTATATTAGCTCTTATCTCTTCCAACTCTTTATCCCCCTTTTGGGCCTCTTTGATTTGGTCCAGAAGCGTTGGCACTATCTCCATAGTTGCTAAGTATCCCTCTGGAACTATTTCCAACCTGAGGTCCTTGAATTGTTCACACAAATCATTTGGGAGTTCTCCCACGGTAAGTCCATTTACATAGACTTTCCGGCTTAAGGCGTCAGCCACAACGTTGGCCTTTCCAGGATGGTACTGTAGGTCCAAGTCATAGTCCTTGATGAGTTCAAGCCATCTCCTTTGCCTCATATTTAATTCCTTTTGAGTGAAGATGTATTTAAGGCTCTTGTGATCTGTGAACACATCACAATGTTTGCCCATTAGGTAATGTCTCCATACCTTGAGCGCATGCACAACTGATGCTAGTTCCAAATCGTGTGTGGGGTAGTTATTCTCATGGTTCTTAAGTTGCCGAGAGGCGTAAGACACTACTTTTCCATCTTGCATCAGTACACTACCAAGTCCTTGTCGAGAAGCATCGCAATAGACTTGGAAATCCTTTTGGATATCGGGGAGACAAAAAACTGGTGCTGTTACCAGGCGCTTCTTTAACTCATGAAAACTTGCTTCACATGCCTCGGTCCATTGGAACTTCTTCTCTTTCTTCAGCAACTCTGTCATAGGCTTTGCTATCTTAGAAAAGTTTTCAATGAACCTTCGGTAATATCCTGCAAGGCCCAGGAAACTCCTAATATCACCCACATTCTTAGGAGACTCCCATTCTGTAATGGAAGCTACCTTACTTGGGTCCACGGAAACACCTTTAGCTGATACAATATGACCAAGGAATCCCACTTCTTTCAACCAGAACTCAGACTTGCTGAACTTGGCATACAACTTGTGTTCCCTTAACTTTTCCATAATCAGGCGCATATGCCGCTCATGTTCCTTCTCGTCCTTGGAATACATGAGTATGTCATCAATGAATACCACAATAAACTTATCCAAGTACTCCATGAATACCTTGTACATCATGGTCATGAAGTATGTAGGGGCATTGGTTAAACCAAACGACATAACGGTGTATTCATACAATCCGTATCTTGTGGTGAAGGCTGTCTTGGGTACATCCTGTTCTCGGATCTTTAACTGAAAATAACCTGATCGGAGATCAATCTTAGAGAACACACTAGCTCCCTTTAATTGGTCAAACATGTCGTTAATATTGGGTAGAGGGTACTTGTTCTTGATTGTCACTTCATTCAACGACCGGTAATCCACGACTAGTCTCTTGGTTTTATCCTTCTTCTCCACGAATAAGACAGGTGCTCCCTAGGAGGACGCACTTGGTTGAATGAAGCCTTTGTCCAATTTCTCTCTAAGCTGTTTCTTAAGTTCCTTCAATTCATCCACATCCATCTTGTACGGTCTCCTCGCTATTGGTCAAGTACCGGGCATCAAGTCAATGAGAAACTCGATGTCTCGGTCGGGAGGCATCCCTGGCAATTCTTCTAGAAACACATCCGGATACTCCTTCACGATTGGCACATCCTCCAAGCTAACTCCCTTAAGTGAGTTCACTATACTTCCTTTGAGTGCGAAAGCTGACTTAAGGCGGATCCTTTTCTTATCCGGGGTCATGAGTGCGATAGTCCTTTTGGCACAATCTATGACTCCCACATATTCGGTCATCCAATTCATGCCCAAAATTATGTCTAAGCCTTGTGATTCCAGAACGACTAGGCTGGTGGGAAAGGTGTGCGCCCCAATCCTTAGTTCTAACCCACGGCATCCAGAGTTTGCCACTATTTCTCCTCCAGGAGAACTTACCCTTAGGGGAGTACTAATAGTCTCCGTAGGTATCTTGCCCCTATCCACAAATACCCTTGATATGAATGAACGCGATGCACCAGTATCAAAAAGAACAACTGCAGGGGTGGAGTTAAGCTTGAACTTACCAATCACGGGGTCAGGTGCCTCACGAGCATCCTCCACGGAGACATGATTCACCATGGCTTTGACGAACGGATTCGGCTTCTTCCCATTTCCGTTACCATTGCCATGGTTGTGTCCGTTGCCGTTTCCATTACCATTCCCATTCTTCATCTTTTCGGGGCAAGTAGTCGCATAGTGCCCTGTCTTGTTACACTTGAAGCATGTCACTTCACTCAGATCCTTCCCATTGCCATTTCCATTGCGGTGTTTATGGCCATTGTGGTTATGTCCTCCATGACGATGACCGTTGTGGTTGTGGCCATTGTGGTTGTGGGGTGGTGGTGACGAAGTGCGTTGCTTCTGATATGGGGCAGAGTTGTGCTTGTGTGAGGTGGAGTTTCTCTTTCGGTTCGCTATACTCCTTTGCTTTGCTTCAACCACCACTGCCCTGTCTAGGAGTTCCTGATAGTTATCACACTTCAGAGCCACAAGATGAATAGATATTTCATCATTAAGTCCCCTTAAGAACTCTTCCTGTCTCTTGGCATCAGTGGATACATCATCAGGTGCATAACATGCCAGCTTTTTGAAAAGGTCCCCATACTCGGAGACAGAGCGGTGTAGTTGTTTCAAGTCGCGGAACTCACGTCTCTTAAGTGACATGACTCCTGCGGCTACGTGATGAGTACGAAAGGCCGCTTCAAACTGGTTCCAGGTGATAGCTTCAATATCAGGGTGGGTGACCTGGTAGTTATCCCACCATTCAGCAGCTGGTCCCTCAAGTTGGTGCACGGCAAATCGCACCCTATCAGCTCCAACAACTTGGATGGTGTCTAACTTCTTGTTGGTGGTGCAGAGCCAGTCATCTGCCACAATTGGCTCAGAACTACTTGAGAAAATTGGAGGGTTCAACCTCACGAACCGAGTCAAGCAATCCTATTGGGGCGGTGGAGGTGGCGGAGGCGGCGGGTTGTTGTTGTTGTTGTTGTTGTTTTTCATGTTTTGAGTGAGGAGTTGGATCAACTGATTCCAGGAGTTCAGAAGTTGTGCTATCTCTGGGGGCATGTTGTTATTGTTGTTTCCACGTCTCGCCATCTAAAGGGTTTGGGAGACAAGTTAAGAAATAGATAGAAAGCCTAAGGAATAAACTCCTACCCTTATGTAAACAAGAGAAAAACACACGAAAAAGCAAGACACACCAAGCACATAGTTCCACACACTCAACCAAGTTTATCTACCCAATATAATTTTTGGTACTCATTATAATCGCGAACAACATTTGACTATAGAACTAAAGGTGGTCCAACTACTCTACTCATCATCCACTTCCTCATCCTCAATGATGAAGCCTTCCTTTTCCAGTAGTGACTTGTATAACTCCATGTCCCTCGTCGTGGCTTCAAGCTTCTCCTGAAGTTCCTTCACCTCCTGTGGCTCCGGTGTAGCAGATTCGAGCCTCTCTTGAAGTTCCTTCGCCTCCTGCAGCTCCTGGGTAGCAGATTCCAGCCTCTTTTGGAGTTCCTTCTTCTCCTTCTGTAGCTTCTTGATCAAACTTGACCCCATAGTCACGGGCGTGATCTTCTCCTCTAAGCTCCTCTTAGCTTCTCGCAGGTCCTTCAACATGGTGGCAAGGTTCTTGAACTCCATCTCGTTCTTTGCGAGCACTAGACTTTGCTCCCTAATCCTCTTGTTCTTATCTTGCACCCTCTTCTCTTGATTAGCGAACCTCTTGTCTTGGGCGGTGAGCTCCCCTCCTAGGGACTTGATCTTCTCTTCCAGCTCCTCGATCTTCTTGTCCTTCTCCTTGACTAGGGCTCAGAGCTCGTCATTCCTCACGATCTCAAGGCAGCTCCCCTTCTGAAGGTCATTGATGTGGAACTCCAAGTCTTGATATTGGATCCTTCGACGGTTGCATGTCTTCCTTTCCTCCGGGGTTAACTCGATTGGAACTCCCTTCTCATCACGTCTTCCAAAGAGTTTGATGTAGTGGCCTTCAACCTCTTCATGGTGGCGTCCGCAAAGGCGTCCAATGAGCTCCTGCAAGCAGATGCTAAGTCCTTTCTCCATGGAGTCGCTGGTGACGTTGAGTACAATGGCCTCCGTCTTGGGTTCTGTCTGACTGCGCCCTAGTTGGATGACTTCAATCGCCCAACATCCTTCCTTGTGCATCTTCCTCAACTCGCTTCCCTTGATTAATGGCACGGGTAACTATAATGTCTTGATGATGTCCAGAAGGCATTCCCCAAAGCGCAAGCACTTGATGTCTTCAGCGGTGTCATAGTAGAAGGCCGTCATCTTTGGGTTAGGAGAAAGAAAATTAGGCACAAGGTGATAAGGAAGAGAAATACTAGAAGAGTGCAAATGACTTAGAATAATATAGAAAGCAAAAACACACATGGTAAAGGTGGTTTCCAATCCTAGGGTCACGTCCTACAGGCAACTTTGTGCTCTGATACCATCTGTTGCGACCTCGGATCGTTGAGGATCCTAAGTCCCTGTGATTAACATGCTTGTCCCTGGATCAATAGCTAGCACTTCACAGTCGATGAATATCATGTAAACACAAGTCATTATTACACGAATAATCCAGAGTATAGTTATTACAACTTGCATAGCTTATAACTAGCTCAATTATAACAGTGGAAACTAAGTAAAACTTGAGTCTATCAACGCCTCAGGCTAGCTGCGTGGAGACCCGTGATCCCTACGCACCTTTCAATCTTTGGATTCTGCACATAAGACGTGCAGCCAACAAGTTGGGTCAATACTTAGAATGTATTGCCAAATTACACCAAGGAAAGAGTAAGACTATCTCTACATGCAAGGCTTAAGAGTAGGCTCTGGGGTTCATTTGTGTAAAGCCAATTTTATTAATGTAATAAGAAGAGAGGAAGAAAATTTTCCCTACTTTTGCATACTTTGATAAATAGTATAGGGTCGAATGGAACACGTGGATATTACTCACCAAGTGCCCAATCAACCTAGCACTTGGATATTACGCACCAAGTTCCCAAAATCCCACCCAATGGCGATATTACTCATGCCTTGGGGTTTATAAAACATTAAGTTTGGAAAAGAGAGAGAGGAAGATCTTCTAGAGGCCCCATCCTTCAGATGCTCAAAGTTGTTCTGTTTCCGTGAACACGGCTGATCGATCAGATTGCAATACTCTCGAGAGGTTGTGCACTTTCCCCACAATCCACGATCAAGTCCTTTTACAGACAAGACCATGGCGAAGCCTTCCATTAGTAGCCCCTCTACCAGCTGGATCCAACCGTGCCAAGAACCTCCAAATGTTGGTACCCCGGTGAGGTTTCCCACTAATTACTAAGCCAAGATAGAGCCCATATGTATTGCGGTTGCACGGGAAGCTTCTAAATTCTGAAACATGGCAGACTTCTTTGATTCTTGGGCGGCCGTCCTCCACCAAAAATCCCACTCGTTGTCCCGACAACCATTCCGCCCAGAAGAAAACTTAGTTTTATTTTGAAGGGGGTTTTGGAGAAGAAAAGTTCGCTCGAGAGAGCTCTCGTACTTAGAAAATGTTTTGAGTCTTTCGAACCCTCCCAACGACACTTGATATGTACAAGTATATAGCATATCAAGCATAACTTAGAAAAACAGGGTAACCTATTGGGATGGAAAATCCTAAGCATAGAGCTACTCATGGCATACTACAAAAGTCACCGCACTTGCAAAATATTTTTAAGTAGATCTACCAAAACAATCCTACACATGCATACTACTATTTTGAAGAGCAAAACATGCATAATATTCAAAAACTAGAACATAAACATGAACAAGTGGTGTAACTTGCCTTTATCTGAGCAGCAATCTACACAACAGTACTCCTCAGCGCACTCCGAGCAATCTAACGAAACAAACATGGATCCAATCACAATTTGGACAAAAAAAGTCACGAAGTCGAATATGCATGCATGCAACATGGTAATATGCAAGGATGGATTCGATTTCGACCAAGGGTTCTAATCAGGGGTGTTGTTGAGTTGGGGATGTCATTAGAATCAATTCCCCACAGGATTGAAGTATTTTGGGTTAAACCCTAAATATCCAAGCTCAAAACTAGATCTACAACTCCAATCTACCTCGAGACAGATATGAACACCCTAAGCATGGTAAGCCAATTTTCTACAGAAGGTCTCGTCAATACAAAGCCAACGCAACAAGAATCAACTAAAACGGAGCTACGGATAATTTTCTAGAATTAAAATACTCTAATCTAATCTTTAAGTCCTACTGCAAGATTGCGGCGGTGGGGTGGAAAAAAGGCTAGGATTTTGCGGGAGGCGTGCCGGGGTAATTATAGGTGGCTTTGCTTGGCGCGGGGGTCACGGAATCGGCTCCGATTTGGTCGGAGTCGGTTGGCGCCGACACGGCCGACGCCGTGTTCGTCCTAGACTCGGACGGAGGTGGCGGGTGACGGGTGGGCCCGGTCGGTCAGCAGGTGTGGCTGGAGGCGGGCTGGCTGCTGGCGGCGGCCCACATGTTGCGCGTCGCCCACCCAGCCAGGCGGGCGGTAGGTAAGCCCCGGGCTGGCTCGGCCGGCCCGGTTAGGTTAGGTTTCCATTTTTTTTATTCTTTTCTGTTTTCCTATTTGTTTAATAACTTTTGCAAACGGACTCCGAATTAAACGAAATTTGTTTCTAAATTTTTTAAAAAAGGAGAGGATTAGAATGAGATTATAAAAATAACACTTTTGCCAAGGTTTAGGTGGATTGAAATTGTTTACCCCTTTTAGTCTTCTATATGACTATGGGGTTTTGGAAAATACCTGATGCAGTTTTTGATATGTGATGCCATGATGCAATGATATGATGCATGCTTCTAGTAACATCTGTAATGCAAAGATTTGGGATGTTACACCATGTTGGGTGTGGTTTTTGCAGCCCCATACTTGCCACCACTAGGACCTGAGTTCTTGCCTCTTGAACCAAGATGAGTGTACAACCACACAGGGGCCTAGAAACCCCCTCGACCAACTAACTTGCCTAGTAGATCCATGAGTCACATAGTTCGGGTGTTCCATTCGACATATGCATTTTGGTTATTCTCGAAGGCGGTGTAGGAGGTGCATTCATACAGGTAGTTAAGTGTGGCCGAGAACAAGAGAGTCATGACCTCCATAATCTTAAACCCTGCACACATATCTAGGGACCAACTTCGGGACTTCACCGTTTACGGCGGCATGTCCTTAGGGCATGACTCATGGTCTCGGCGAAAGCAAGGTAAAGGTCGTGTCTAACCTCTCTCTGCCGGCCTTCCAAGGTAGAGGGCTAACGATATCTAGCATTAAGAGGAGGTTGGTACATGTGGGTAAAGTTGTACACCCCTATAGGGTATTAATCTTTTCGAAAAGCCATGTCCACAGTTATGGACGACTTGGGAACAGACGTGATGATCATAGAGAACTATAACCTAATCGTAAAACTTGGCAAGTAAGTAAAGTGTGCTCTAAGGATGCTTCCTCAGGACCGAGGGGGTGATCCTAGTTGCTAGGTTCAACTGATAAAGATTTGGTGGATATCAAAGATGATCAAAGATAGAGACATCGCTCTCTTATCCCCTTTCAAATGTTCTACTTAGTCAAGCTTCTCCTCTCTCTTTTACAAAGAAAGTTAGCTTTATGCAAAACAAACCCACCAACCATAATTCTTGCGGAGTACACCATGTACTCAACCTTTCTTTGTTGATACTTTTGGAGCAGGTAAGTGTCCCCGTAGAAGAAGAGTTCTTTACAGCATCGACATCGACGAATATCTTGTAGTTGTCGGTCGGCAGCCTAGAATCTATGGATTGGGATGTCATCGTTATGATTCAGGCCTCTTAGGCCACTTGTTAAGTTTGCTATACTTAATAGCAGAATTTTCCTTGCGTTGTTTGATGTTTGTGGTAAGTGACCTCTGCTTGTAATATTTTGGATCTTTGCTCAGTTACGAGCTTGCTGTAATAACTTTTGAGTCGTAGGGTCACTTTAATGTTATTGATTCTTTCTTTGTATGCTTCTGAGATTTAGGTTAGGCTTATTTTGGACAGAGGTCTAGGATTTGTCTAGCCCTAATCCCGAGGGTGTCACAGGTTTTGGTATCAGAGTAGTACCGATTGTAGGAAAACCTTTCTATTGGTCGATGTTGAGTCTAGTGCTTGTGAAAACTATTTGAAAGTTGAAAATTATTTGCAAAAACTCTAGTATGCTTCTTTTTCTCCTTATCCAGTTTCGCTCTAACTCTGGGTTATCTCATCTTGTGTTGACTTCAAAAAAAATTCTACCTCGTATCGTATTTCAAAGCTTAGGTGCCTTTTTGAGACATGTCGTTTCTCAACCAGTTGACATAGTGCCCATTTCTCCAAAGTTAGATGTGTGTGTGTGTGTTACTTGTTTCCCTTTGCTCTTCTTCAGCCGAGAGATTCCTTTCCATCATGATCTCTCTATCTTATGGACCACAACATCATGTTGATGGTTCCACAGTGATCTATTCTAGGCCTCGAAGTTTCCTTTCGTCTCGTGGCCTCCTTTTCGTTTGTTTGGGTATTTCAGAAGTTGTTTCTTCTTCTGGAAGCTCCCTTGTGATTACTATCTTGTAGTACCCTTTGTGCTACTAATATAGTAGTTATTCCTTTCTTTGGGTTTTAACCCTTGGACTTGAACGAAAGATCCCTGATCGTGCTAGATTCTGGTGTTGTGAATCTTATACATGAAGCTGACCTTTAACTCAAGATCCATTTTATTGATATCTATTTTTAATGTTTACACATTACCTCTGGATGACTAACTTCTAGTATAGCCTTCAAGCTTGTTTATTGTCATGATTAAATTACAACAAACAAGGGACTTCCCCTACCACCAGCTATGGAAGATGTTCCTTAATGGAACCAAATAGATCACGACAAGAGTACTCCTTGTGAGTCTCACTTGTATACTCGTGACTCTGCCTTTGGTCCATGGAAGATTGTTGACTTATGCATCCACATCTCGGGATTCTGTCCTGAGCATGCTCTTCCTTCTCCTTGTTGTTTTCCGACCATTGTCTACCAGTTAGTAACCGAGTAGTAAATGTGCATCAGTGTCTTTCAATGGAAGATACTCTTGTGGTTTGCCAATACAAACCATTTTGGGATGTTAGGAGAAACAAACTCCAGTACCTCATCATATCTAGGACCAGGTCAAAGTGTTATAATCCGCAGATCAAGGGCAATGATTAGCTTCTACATGTTCTACCTTAAAGTATCACACTCCTTTATACTAAGAGGTCATGCTAAGTTTCATGACCCTCTTAATGAAGTGATACTATTATACATCCTTAACCACCCTTCCTTCGAGCTTTCACACTCATGATTAATGTGTGTGCATAATGATGTGGCTATCCAAGATTCGTGGTAATTATTAATGCTTTGAACTCTAAGGATATTTTTTTCATTCTTAGTGTGATGGTTAACCTATCACTAAGTGACATAGGTATGATTAATTAGGTCCCTATGATTTACTACCTAGGGCTTGCGGAAATGCTTATGGCCATGAAGAGTCAAGATGAAGATTCAAAGAAGCAACCGACAAAGAGTATGGTTGTATTAGGAAAGAGGAATAAAGATCGACATAGAGTTGGCATTGTAATCACGTAACCTCTACGCATATAGTTTTGAGACCTGCCCTATTATATATAGGACTGGAGAAGCATAGGCAAGCCTACCGAGAAATCCCCAAGCGATTTGTAATCAAGCAATCTCTCAATATTCAGGCGACTTTGATCTCATTGTTTCCTAATTTCAGACGAAATCCCTAGCGTTCTCTTTTCCGCAAAACCCTAAGTCCTTCTTTATGGACATTGACGAGATCTTCCCTCATCAATTGGCACCATCTGTGGGAAACTTGAATGCTGGAACCATGCATTTGGTAATTTTCACCAAGCAGCAACCCCACAAAAGCAAATCCACGCCTGCCCACCCCTGTGACAGTACCCACCAATTTCAATGGAGGATCCGATATGATCATCAGAAGTTTCCACTTCCAAGTCGAAAACCCTCAGGAGCCACGCCCTTTGGCCCTTATAACATCAGAATAGTGGTTGGAACAAACTATGCTTACAGCGATTCCGGCATCATCTATCAGATCCTCCATGAATATCACGGTGGAAATCAAAGCACCCGACGTGAACAAGCAAGATGAGACCGATCTGGGGGACCTTGATGGTCTTTATGGCAATCTCTCCTTCGGATCAGACTCCCCACCAACTCCACCACACAGAACAAGTCCAACAAACTCTGAATCCGAAGAAAGTAGCGAGAACATCGACTTTGGAATAAGGATGGCAGAAATATACCCGGAGAAGAAGTTCATGCACTTCATTGATCAACCGAGTACCTCCCCCAATTCGGATGATGACACCACAAGACCATATACGACACGTCACCAAGTGTGCATGATCAATGGAGCCACCTCGACACCACGCGACTCTAACGGTCACCCTATCCTCGAACCTAATGATATTTTATCGGATGACAATACAGGAAATCACAACAACTAAGGAAATCCTAACAACGAATGAAATCACGGAAACAGAGGAGGTGCAGCGGATAACCACATAGTCTCAGGAGGAAGAGCGGAACCAGACAGGGAAGAGACGGACCTTTCGGCTACCAGCAACGGCATGGCAAAAGGCCAGAGAGGCAATTGCGGGTGCAGTCCTAATGCCAGCAGTCACCTCACACGAAGATTTATTAGCATATCAATACTTGCTTCACCACAAAAAGAGAGACCTACTAATGATGTAGAGGCAACTAGACGAAATAAAAAAGCTAGCCGACGAATCTAGCCTATGACGAGCACAACTCAGCTCGACCCGAAGGTCCAGAAGTGTAACAGGAGGAGTACCACCAGGAAGGGGAACATCTTGGCTGCAGAACAGCCCCGAAGCGGAAAGAAACGAATTGATCCAAAACCTCGATCTATCATTCATGTCAGTAGATCAAGCAGGAAATATGAAAGCAAAAACGACCCAAGCAGGAATTGTGGCCGCACAAACATACCTGATCACAACACAACCTACATCCGACGTTCCTCATGCAGCTCTTCACTGCTCTGCCCTAATGAACCTTGGCATGGTGGGAGCAGTGCTCACATAAGCAGAACAAGGACCTACGCATCTACTCAATAGATCACCATGCCATCACAACAGCCCTGGACACACAGGACACATTAGGCAATCACAATCACCACCTTAGGAGGGTCCTTCAGGATTAGAGCCACGAAGCAATACAAGAAACAAATACCGCAGCCGAAGAGAGCACGATGATGACAATGAAGATGACTACGAGTTATGAGGAGCTAGCTGTTTTACTCAGCGGATTTGAAAAGCCTCAGTAAGGAAGGATTTTAAACTTCCACACGACCGTCAAAAATACGATAGACTCCAAGAACCCGAAGATTGGCTAGCAGATTACCTGGCAACTGTCAAGCTACAGGGTGGCTCAATAGCCACAACAATGCAAAGCTTAGAATTGCACCTCACTGGCGCCGCAAGTTCATGGCTCAGATAGCTACCTGAAGATTCTAATGGCAGCTGGAATAACCTCGAAGACAAGTTCATCGGACACTTTCATTGCACATTCAAATGACCCACGTCTTTAGAAATTATGGGCATGCAAATAGAATCCCGAAGAGTCAATAAGAGCGTTCATCCAGCGATGGAACATCATCAAAAATACATCAGAATCCATCTCTGACAAAAGAGCAATTGATGCCTTCAATGATGGCCTCCGTCGCCGAGAATTCATAGAAGAACTAGGGCGAGTAAAACCTAAGACAATCTCACAATTAATGGACATAGCAAATCGAATGGGCTAACGGATAAGATGCACTACATAACAAACGAGCGCGGTCACCCGAAGAAGACAGGGATAAATGCAACAATTATAGGAGGTGACGAAACAATGATGGAAATACAGGAGCAAGATACGCCATGGCTAGTTTTTCTGGTGAAGGCAACAACAGGGGTAATGACTAAAATGGAGGGTACCGCCGTAAAAGGGACGAAGGCGGAGGAGGTTAATCAACACAAGGATACCAGCCAAGAACTCAGGACCCACCCATGTCTGCAATGGAAATACTGGAAGGGCCCTGTAATATGCACTTTTACATCGATTTAGCAGGAAGAAGATAATCCAACCACCTCATGAAACATTGCCGAACATTCTTAAAGATGCAAGAGCTGTGCACTGCAAAAGCAACCGAAGCAACAAGAGGATACACATCCACGCCTAGCACGTTAGCCATCATTGCGCCGCCGGACAACCACAAAGCACAACCAATCAAAATGACGATTACCCTAGGTCAAAAGGGGCAATGTCGATGATTCAAAAAGGGCATCCAACCAACAGATCTCATAAGCTAATCACAAGACAAGTCAATATGGGGGAATGGAGCCACAAACCACACCCGAATATCTCCACTGGTCAGAACATGAAATCACATTCAACAGAGTTGTTCACCCTCATCACGTACCAAGACCAGGCCATTCGGCCTTGATAGTAGAAGCACAAATTGGCGGATTCAACATGAGTAAGGTCTTCATGGACACAAGAAGTAGCATAAACTTGATTTCCGCCAAAACTCTTAGGATAATGAATTACCCTCTGGCAAATTTTACACCAACAGAAACATCCTTCCACGACATCATACTAGGTAAAGCCGAAATTCCTTTAGGTAAAGTTTTCCTTGACGTTGTGTTTGGATGCAAACAAAATTTCAGGAAGGAAAAGCTCGAATTTGAAGTCATGGACTGGCCATCATAGTATCACGCGATCCTAGGACGCCTGGCTTTCGCACGATTCATGGAAGTTCCTCACTATGCATACCTAGTCATGAAAATTCCAGCACCAAAGGGAATCATATCAATAAAAGGGAGCTTCACATGTTCCAATAGTTGTGATCGGGAATTCAACAAAATTTCTGAATCTTTCGGGATGGCAACCGAGTTTGAGCAGCTCAAGATGACAACAACCAAAGAACCTCTCGCAGTAACATGGGTCAACCCCCACCAGGCCTTCGACACTGCAAAGGACACTAATGAAGTACAGATCCACCCCACTGATCCGAGGAAAACAACATTTGTGGTCTCCAACCTTGGTCCCACATAGGAAAGCGCACTCATCTAGTTCCTCCGTGAGCACTAGTAAATCTTTGCATGGCTACCTTCTGTCATGCCGGGAATACCCAGGGAACTCGCTATGCATGCATTAAATTTGGATCCAAAAGCAAAACCAGTCAAGCAATCACTTCATCGTTTTGCAGAACCAAAGCGACAAGATAATGGAAAAGAGCTACATCGCCTCAAAGATGATAATTTTATAAAGGAACTAAAGAAAGCAGAGTGGGTCGCAAACCCAGTATGCATCCCAAAGAAGAACACCCAAGAATTACGGATGTGCATCGACTTCACAACATTAAATAAATATTGTCCAAAGGATCACTTTCCGCTGCCGTGAATCGATCAAATAATCAATGCAACTACAAGATGTGAACATCTTTCCTTTCTAGATGCATACTCAGGATAATACCAAATTCGGATGAAGGAGGAAGATCAGGTGAAAACAACATTCATCACACCTTATGCCGTATTTTGTTACATAACAATGTCGTTTGGCCTAAAAATCGCAGGGGCAACATATCAACAGATGATGCAAAGTTGCCTGGGAAACCAAATTGGCACAAATGTACAAGTGTATATTGATGATGTCATAGTTACATCAAAACAAAGCTCGTCACTTATCAAGGATCTCGAAGAAACATTCAACAACCTCGACAAATTCTGCATCAAGTTAAACCCAACAAAGTGTTCCTTTGGAGTCCTAGCGGGGCAACTTCTTGGATACCTGGTATCAGCAAGAGGAATTGAAGCCAATCCCGAGAAAATACAAGCAATATTAACAATGAAAAAACCAACAAATTTACGAGGACTGCAATAGCTGGCCGGGCGAGTAGCAGCGCTTAGCCGTTTGATTGCTCGATTAGGAGAAAAAGCATTACCGTTCTATGCCCTTATGAGAAAATCAGATAAGTTTGAATGGACCGAAGAAGCTTTGCATGCCTTTGAAGACCTCAAGAACACGCCCTCGACGCCCCCCATCATTGTGTCTCCAGGAGAAAAAGAGACATTACTTCTTGACATCACTGCCACAAATCAGGTGGTTAGTACGGTCCTAGTTGTGGAGCGACCCGAAGAAGGAAAAACTCATGGTATTCAGAGGCCCATTTATTTTTTGAGCAATGTCCTCTCGCCATCCAAACAAAGGTACCCACATTACCAAAAACTAGCATATTGAGTATTCATGACAGCACGAAAACTACGCCATTATTTTTCAAAACATTCGATCATAGTGGTCAATGAGACACCTCTATCGAACATTCTTAATAACCCAGAAGCAACTGGGCGTGTGTCCCTATGGGGCATCGAATTATCCCCTCAGGACATCACGTATGAGAAATAAAAAAGCTATTAAATCGCAAGTTTTGCTAGATTTCATCATGGAATGGACCAAGTTACAATGTGTGGGTCCACCTGATCTTTCCAGTGCCTAGACAATGTACTTCGATGGATCAAAAAGAACAGAAGGAGCAGGAGAAGGGGTCATATTAATATCACCACAAGGCGAGAAGATGCAACATATACTTTGGATGAGCTTTGCGAACGCATCCAACAATGAAGCTGAGTACGAGGCCCTATTGCATGGCATGCGAATGGCAAAGGCTTGCGGTGAAACTCATCTCAGAATCTTCGGTGACTCTAACATCATAGCACAACAAAAAATGAACACGTGTGATGTTGTCAGTGATAATATGATTGCTTACCGAGATCTCTACAACATCATGGAAACTCGGTTCAATGGATGTGAAGTATCGCACATAGGAAGAGCAAGTAATGAAGAAGCCAAAAATTTGGCAAACATCAAGTCCTTGTGCTTACTAGTGCCACCTGGGGGTTTTTGGGAAGAAATATCTGAGTGTTCTATCAATACAAAAAGAGTATCTGAGGTCATAGCTCCTAACACGGGAAAAAAGAATAAACCCCGAAAAAATATTCGGGGGCTTCATCAGCCAGTACAAGGATAGAGGAAACCTTCGAAGAAGGACTAGAAATTGATGAAGTGATGATAATTGAACCTACATGGATGCAACCATACATAGCATGTATGTCTTAGGGATAACTACCCGAAGATGTGACAGAAGCCCGATGAATTACTCGGAGATCGAAAGCCTTCAATATAATCAAAGAAGAATTATACAAAAGAAGTATCTCAGGTTTGTTATAGCGATGTGTTACACCCGAAGAAGGAAAATATATACTCAAAGATATACATGAAGGAGTTTGCGGTCATCATGCCAGCAGCTGAGCAATTGCCACCAAGGCATTCAGGGCAGGATTTTATTGGTTTACAGAAGTTCAAGATGCAAAGGATATAGTCATAACATGTGAATCATGTCAATGATTAACAACAAAACCAGGAGCACCAGCAACCGAATTAAACCCTATACCTCTAGCTTGTCCTTTCGCTCAGTGGGGGCTTGATATGGTGGGTAAACTTCACAAGTCATCTCCAGGAGGACACGTCTTTCTGCTTGTAGTGGTCGACAAATTTACTAAATGGATTGAGGCAATGCCAGTCACCACTCAAGATGGAACTTTGGCTGTGAATTTCATAAAATCCATAGTATTTCGGTTTGGCGTACCAAACAACATCATCATGGACAATGGAACCAACTTCACATCCAATGAATTTAAAGAATACTGCAAGGAGATGGGAATCAAAGTAAGCTACGCTTCAATGGCTTATCCGCAAACCAATGGACAAGTGGAAAAAGCCAATGGCTTAGTAACTGTTGGCCTTAAGAAAATATTTCTTGCACCACTCAATAGAGTGAAAGGAGCATGGGTTGATGAGTTACCTTCTGTTTTGTGGAGTTTGCGAACCACCCCCAATACTTGAACACAAGAAACACATTTCTTTCTAGTCCATGGCGCTGAAGCTATCTTTCCAGTCGAAGTTTCACATGAATCTCTTAGGGTAGCTGCATATGATGAAGAAGAATCAAGAGAATCACATGAAGATGACGTTGATGTACTAGACGAAGCTCAAGATGAAGCCCTGCAAAGAGCTACTATATACTAGCAAAACTTGCACAATTATCATGGGCGACGATTACATGCAAGATCCTTCGTAGTAGGAGATCTTGTTCTTCGACTCAAGCAAGATGGTCGCTGAATGCTAGAATCACCTTGGGAAGGACCCTACATCATTCAGAAGTTATTCCTGGAGGTGCGTATCGTCTAAAAGACAAGAAGACAAGAGTATAGTATTCCAATCCATGGAACGTTGTACAACTATGACGCTTTTATGCTTAGGAGATCCTATGTTTACTTATAAATTCAATAAAGCCTATGGCCCGGCTTTTTAAAGACAAAATACTTCGGCCTACATCCAGATAGCAATCCACTAGTATAATGTATCCATGGTTACGCCATATATGTGTAAAGATAAGTTCTTCATACCTTTCAATTTTGTTCATATAAACTCGAAAGGATGATTTATATGTTTACATGATTTAACATCAGTTATGATCCTATGTCCAGATAAATGCATCCCCATAGCCTTAGAGGCTACTCCCATCGGGAGCGCTGTCGCGCACCTGATAAAAAAATAATGGATGCCAAAAAAGAAGGGCAATCATCGCCCAAAAATAATTGTTAGTTTTACATTTATGTATCCTCTGAAGGTTAATCCCATCGGGAGAATTCATGGAATATCAAAATATACTGCAAAAATTCAGAAATATAGTAGCCTAGTAGGGCAGCTGACAAAAAATATATAAATCTCGGATCACAGCTAAATGCGATAAAACTCCAAATGTTGTGTTTAGAAACATGAAGATAAGACCCTGGGATTCGTCCTGTGCGGCCTGGTAACCACACAAGAATGCACTCTGCTAGTATTTTGTCCGTATCTATGATACGATGAAAAATCCCGACAGACGTGTTGGGTACCCAATAAAATAAAATTGGAACTCAGTATTCGATAAGACCTCAGTGGCTCAAACTGAGTTACACTTGTAACAAATTCCGAGTTCAGGCATGGGGACTTGAATTTGATGTAGGACAACTTTGCTTTTTCCTAGGAGAAATTAACTGATTCCCGATCCATCGGATGCATCAGGATTGTTGTACCAAATCCCTACAAAGCTTAAAAAATAGTGAAAGAAAAAGAACTAAAACATTTTCTTGAGACTCAACCTGAATCTATGGTTCGGGCAGAGTCTCAGGGGCTATTGACATAGGTATGATTACTTAGGTCCCTATGATTTACTACCTAGGGCTTACGGAAAGGCGTATGGCCAATGAAGAGTCAAGATGAAGATTCAAAGAAGCAACCGACAAAGAGTATAGTTGTATTAGGAAAGAGGAACAAAGACCGACATAGAGTTGGCATTGTAATCATGTAACCTATCCGCATACAGCTTTGAGACCTGGCCTATTATATATAGGACATGAGAAGCATAGGCAAGGCTACCGAGCAATCCCCAAGAGATTTGTAACCAACCAATCTCTCAATATTCAGGCGACTTTGATTTCATTGTTTCTTGACTTCCGACAAAATCCCCAACGTTCTCTTTTCCACAGAACCCTAAGTCCTTCTTTATGGACATTGCCGAGATCTCCCCTTGTCACTAAGCAAAGGATGATTGTGCTACCAACTACGTTATTCTCGTGCACTCTTTTTCGGTTAAAGAGTTAGGTTTGCGCCAAAGCTCTGAGGCTATATTGTCTTTCTAGAACTATCGCCATGTTGCCACATGACCGTGCTGTCAAGTTCCTGAGCAAGCAAGTTCTCTAAACTGCTCCTTTTTCCAAGAATCCGTATTGGATACTCCTGAATTAGTTGGTTGAGCTTAAAAAATAACTTGGAGAATTGTAAGACAAAAGTTCTATCAGACTTGTTCCACCTAAAGGGATGTCAAGTTTTGTTCGCGCTAAAGAAAGATAGTTTTTCCTTCGTGGAAATATTATCATCCCCACCTTTGATTTGATGCGGGCTATCATCAAATCAAACTTGGTCCCACGGACTATCCTGATGATGTATTCAGTCGTGATGTTTCACTTGGGTATATTTTCATGTCCTTCGGTCTAACCAGTATCGATGTCTAGTTCATACAATATATGAGTCCATGTTTTTCGAGTATGTTGATAAGGCATTAATGTTGGAAACTATTTGAGAACCATCTTCGTGTTATCTCAAAGCATGTGTTCTAGATGTTAGAAGTGACCTTCTCCGGTTCACGTGTAATTGTTGAACAATGTCGCCATGAATTTGATAAGTATTATCTTTATTGCCTCGAGAATCGTTTCAAGTCAGTAAAGCATGTGCGAAGTATTCTTGATATGGTAGGTTGATACCTTCCCATCTCGAGAACATTCTCTGAGCACGTTAAGCTATTGATGACTTATGATGGAAGAGAAGAAGTTCTTGAAACACTTCAATGTATTCCTAAATGTTTTCCAATAAGGATGCATTTGTGTTCCATTGCAATCAATTCATATAGGAGCAATCACCTTTTGATAATTTTCTAACACATGGGTTTTGTACCCTAGCTCATTTTTTTGGAGCTTAACAATATAGTCCGTGTCTTGAGAATCTAGTAACTTTACCTTCCTGTTAAATGTTGCGAACTTTCTGTTCGGACAAGCATGCTAGGTCTAAAGTATCATTCCACCTAACCAGAGTTGAATCTCAAGCAGACACGATGGTTGGTGTTATTCAAGGTTTTTGAGGTAGGTCTCTTCGAAAATTTGGCAAGATTGATGTGATGGTTGATAGAAATAACCAGAAGACTTATTGCCATAATATCTTGATTCAGCAATAACAACCACTCTTCATGAGGTTTCTTCTATGACCTGTTATAGGAGTTGCGCTTATGGTTTCCTTTGTATCCGAAGTCCGACCTTTACTTGATGTCTACTTTCTCGAACATCAAGGAGAACATGTAAAAAAGTGTTTCTAAATGTCTCTCGGTCGATCCTATGAACCCTTTTATGTTGGCAAGCGTCTTGTTGTGCCAAGTAATTGAAGTCTGAGAATGAAGTTTCTTTTTCCTCGTGGCATCGCGAATCTTCTTATATATCCATCTTAGTGGTGTGAAGTGATATCATGATCATTGGCAAAGATTTTGATATACCTGGATGAATAAAGAGTTTCCTTTAGTTCCTCTAACCTGTTCGAAGAGCGACTATGATTTCGATAATCAGAAGTTCCTCTTGTGACATGTTCTTTATGACTTATGAGTCCTCTCCACCAAAACAACCTTTCTGTCTTGACCTTCTGTTGAATGAAGAGTGAACCTTCTGTATCAAAAGTAGTTCAATAGCTGGGTTATTCATATCTTTGTACCTTGGAAGCTCTACTTAAGCCATTAGTAGAGGTTCATCTTCTAAAGTCTGTGGTTGTGTTCTTTCCGTTGTATGTTCTCCTTTTCAGAAGCTCAAACTCTTCTTAAGTTCCATGGTCTCAATCCTTATGAAGACCAGTTATGTACCACCTTGAAACCATCTCCTTTTGTTTCCTCCGTTACTTTGCCATGTTTTATGCTCGTTAGCTCCAAATATGTTATGAAACATCTATCCATGAGTTGACCATGAAATACTCTATTTGTGATTTTGTGTCTTTCCCTCTCTTCCTTAGTGTGTGTAGCTACCTCAAAAAACGAAGTGCTTCATTCATTCAATAATGGTGGCATGGATCAACCTCGTTGAAAACATCGTCCAAGTCTAGTGTAACCCTGTTCCTTCTATGTTCCTACCTAGGAATCTCGGGTAGGGATTCTGTTAAGGGGGATAGAACTATAACACCCCTAGTTTTATTAAATAGTAATTAGATTATGTTTGTGCATTCATGAGCATCATCATCTTTGCTAAAGAAAAAATCATTAAATAAATAATCACAAAACCCTAATTTTGCCCCCTCTTGTAAATCCTTTCAAAGTTTTGAATTTCTAAAAGTACCAAAATTATGGAAACCAAATTGTTATAAGGGTTCCTACAATATGTTAAATGTTTGCAAAATTTCTTGTATTTTGGAAATGTCTAAAATAGATTTGAAAATGAAAACTCAAACAAATAAAAAGAAGACAGAAAATGGAAATCCTTTTTATAGGAAAAAAATAGAACCCTAAGCTATTCTGGCCCATAGCCCATCTTCCTCTCTCTCACTCCATGTTGCCTCCGCTGCAAACCCCGGCCCTATCTCTTTCTTTGGTGCACCCCACCTCAGACATGCGCAACCCAGTTTGGCCCGCTTCTTTCTCCTTCCTCCTTGTTGATGACGACACGAAGCAGCTGCCTGGCAGCTCCTCCGCCGCTCGCCGGCACAACGATGCGCGCTGAGCACCAAGATAAACGCCGCTGCCCACTGGTGCCTATAAGGACCCCGCCTCGCCCTGGAGAACCCTAGGCGCAACTTTGCCCTCTCCTTCTTTCTCGTCTGCTGCAACAACCAAACTCTAGCCACAACAGTTGTTCGCCACTTATCTCTGGCCACCTCGGGCAAAGCCAAGGCCATTGTTGCCGTGCTATCCTTGGTTGCCTCGCGGAAGCAATTGAAGCCGCGCACCCTCAATCGATCCCTTTGACCGCCCCTTCTCCGACGCCAGCCATTGACGATTTACCAGACTCCAACATTCCCCGGCCTCACTGACCCCTCCATCGCGGCCTTGGTGAGCTGCCAGTGCTCAGGAACCTCTCCGTTTCCTCCCTCTCGCTCTCTATCTTCCTCCCCACAAGCACCTCCCGACGCTGCCGCTTTCCACCATCGAATCTTCTGCTCCGGCGACCACCAGGAAGCGGTGCCACCCGATTCTAGTTACCGATGAAGAGACACATCCAACGTGCCCCTCAGCACATCCTCGCGAGCTCAGGATTGGCCGATAGATTGACAATCTGCAAGGATTGGCCATGCATGATGTCAGCATGACGTCATGCCTATGTCATAATCCCTTTTCTTTTTTAATTCCTGTAATTATTTTCTGTAAATAAGAAATATCTAATAGGTGGGTTCCTAATGTCAGGTTTTTAATCTTTTTGGAAATGTTTTCTAAAATTAATAAAAGTCTGACATGTGTCCAAGTTCAAAAAATGATTTAAATATTCCAAAAATGTTTAATTGTTTTACAAATAATTTAAAATGGATTAAAATTGGGAAAAATCATAACTAATTCATTTTAGATCAGTAGAATATGTATAATATACCAAAAGGTTCAGAAAAATGGGATCTACAAAATAGACTCATAATCATGCGTTGTTAAGAAACTTAGATGACACGTTTAATTAGAAGAACAAACTAACCCCTCTCGTATGTATCCGGGGTTTCTCCGAATTAGGGTTTGCACCCCTCAGACCCCGTTCAAATTGCTATGCCTGCTTTAGAGTTTCATTTCAATACAATTTAACTTGTCATATCATCATCCTTGCTTGAGCATTGCATCGATGCCCTGTGTTGACCGTTGCTTTCCTTTCTGATGGTTTTGCTTCTTCTCGGTAGACCTCGAAGTGGAGGTGAGCAACAAGATCGAGTCCAATATTGAAGATTGAGATTAACACCATCGAAGGTTATCGACGAACAAGTCCATCTGATGAACCCTGAAGATCTATATCCGAGTATCAACCGGAAAAGGAAAGCAAAACCCCACACATGATATAATCCTATGATTTCAAAGTACTTTAATTCTTGCCATGTACATAGGATTCCAAAGTCTTTTATCGATAAATAGAGTAATCCTATCTAATGCATGGTACATGTGTAGACTAAATTCCCTGATCCACTGCTCCTAGCATAACCAGGGTTCGGCTTACGAGCTTCGCTAGAGCTATTTATACCTATTGTGCTTAGCCAAGCTTAGCTGTTATCACTGGTCCATCTGATTGGTGAATCAGAGGTGCAAATGAACCTAGTATGACAGGATGATGTGGTATGATCGGAGATGAAAGTTAAACATGCTAAGGATTGTATGGAAGGCCACGTTGGGTTGTGGTTTTTGCAGTCCCATACTTGTGACCACTAGAACCCGAGTTCTTGCCTCTTGAACCAAGACGAGCATACAACCACACGGGGGCCTGGAAACCCCCTGCACCAACGAACTTGCCTAGTAGATTCCATGAGTCACGTAGTTCAGGAGTTCCATTCGACATATGCATTTTGGTTGTTCTCGAAGGCGGTGAAGGAGGTGCATTCATACAAGTAGGTAAGTGTGGCCAGGAATAAAAGAGGCACGGTCTCCGTAATCTTGAACCCTGCGCACATCTCTAGGGACTAACTTTGGGACTTGATCCGTTACGGTGGCATATCCATAGGGCGTGACTCATGGTCTCGGTGAATGCAGGGTCAAGGTCATGTCCAATGTTCTTTGCCGGCCTTCCAAGGTAGCGGGCTAACGATATCTGGCATTAAGAGGAGGTTGTTATGTGGGTAAAGTTGTACACCCCTGCAGGGTATTAATATTTTCGAAAAGCCGTGTTTGCGGTTATGGACGACTTGGGAATGAACGTGATGATCATAGAGAACTATAACCTAATAGCAAAACTTGGTAAGTAAAGTGTGATCTAAGGATGCTTCCTCAGGGACCGAGGGGGTGATCCTAGTTTGTAAGTTTAGCTGATAAAGATTCGGTGGATATCAAAGATGATCAAAGCTAGAGATATCACTTTCTTATCCCCTTTCAAATGTTCTACTTAGTCGAGTTTCTCCTCTCTCTTTTACAAAGAAAGTTAGATTTATGAAAAATAACCCCACCATCCATAAGTCTTGCAGAGTACACCCTGTACTTAGCCTTGCTTTGTTGATTCTTTTGTAGTAGGTAAGTGTTACCATAGAAGAAGAGTTCTTTACAACATCGACATTCACGAGTAGCTTGGGGTTCCCGGTGGGCAGCCTGGAATTTATGGATTGGGACATCATCATTATGCTTTAGGCCACTTAGGCCACTTGTTAAGTTTGCTATAATTAATAGCATAATTTTCCTTTCGTTCTTTGATGTTTGTGGTCACTTGACCTATGCTTGTAATATTTTGGATCTTTGCTCGTTTATTATGTTACTGTAATAACTTTTGAGTCGTAGGGTCACTATAATGTTATCGATTCTTTCTCTATATGCTTCTGAGATTTAGGTTAGGCTTATTTTAGATAGAGAGTTTTGGGATTTATCTATCCCTAGTCCCGGGGGTGTCACAATTAAACACCAAGCCAAAAAACAAAGACAGATGACAATTCCAGATATGAACATGACTTACTCGTAGAAGACCGTAGCTGGTTAATCTCCTGGGTTGCCACCTGGTAGTCATGCTGGAGCCAGTCAACCTCCATTCTCCGATCATTTGACTCCCTCTTCTTACAATCAGCAAGATCACACAAGTGTCAAATCACTGCTAACCAGCGACCAACCCTCGGGGACTAGGGACACGTGAAATTCGCAAGTACCGACTTGCTGCTAACCAGCGACCGGACCCTCGGGGACTGGGCATCGCACTAAAAGGTGAAGATAAAAGCCTCTAGTTGCTACTACCTGATACGTCCATTTTGCATCACTATTCTATATCATAATTTACTATTATTCATTGATATATTTCATATTAAGAGATGATACTTATGTTATTTCATCCGTTTTTGCATGGTTGATGACTTTTGGAGCATGGAGTACTACAGTCAGGATTCGGATGGAAAAGGTGCTGTTTGGAGGCAAAATTCACGAAGATCAGAAAATCTGGGAAAATATACAGAATATCCTATTTTTCCAGAAGATGAAGGCTGCCAAAAGAGGGAGTGAAGATGGGCCACATGGGGCCCACACCACCCCTGGCGCGGGGCCACCCTAGGCCATGCCACCAGGTGGTGTGGCCGCCCTGGCCCACCTCTGGCTCTCCCCTCTAGCGTAGATATTCCTCCCAAAACCCTAAGACTCGAGGAGCGACCACAGAAAGATTCCTCCGCCTTTGCGGGGCGGAAAACACCGAGACAGAAAGATCTCTCCGGCAGATAGAATTCTGCCGGGGGAATTTCTCCCCGGAGAGGGGAGATCGTCGCCATCAACACCACCATCAAGATGGACTTCATCGGTATCATCATCATCACTGCCACCATCATCATCAGCACCCTCATCACCATCTCCATATTGCTGTAACAATTGGGTTGAATCTTGCGTAGTTCTTAGGGGAAACTTTCCCGGTGTTGATTACTCTTTGTAGTTGATGCTATTGAGTGGAACCATTGAATTATTGTTTATTTTCAGGTTGTTATACATCATTATTCCATCTCTGATCATGATCCATATGATGTCTTGTGAGTAGTTCATTTTGTTCTAGAGGACATGGGAGAAGTCATGTTGTTAGTAGTGGAGTTTTGTTGAGAAAGATCCAATAGTTTGATATTTAAGTTGTGGTGTAGTTCTTCTAGTGGTGTCATGTGAACATCAACTACATGACACTTCACCTATATGGGCCAAGGGGAATGCATTGTGTATTTGGCTACTAATTGTAGGGGTTGCCGGAGTGACAGAAACCTGAACCCCCGTTAGGAAACCATTGCACAAGGGACGTAAGGGTCTTAGAGTTTAAAGCTGTGGTTAGGTTTCTACCTTAATTACTTTCCTGTACTTACAAATGTTTGCAAGGGATATAATCACAAGTATGTATTAGTCCTAGGAAGGTCGGTACATTAGCACAGGTTCACCCACACAACACTTAGCAAGCTAAAGAAGATTAATCAACTATATGAAGCGAAAGCACTTGACAGTCTTCCCATGTGTCCTCGAGAATGTTTGGTCATCTTAAGAAATACAACCGGCTTGTCCTTTGCTGCATAAAGGATTAGGCCACTCGATGCATTTATTCTTACTGTCTTTTATTTACTTGTACTTTATTTACTTGCATTATTAAGAAACCCCTAAAAATCCATTTCCTAAGTAATTGTAGAGAATTCCTGATCCATACCACTAGCCAACACCTTCTACTCCTCGTTGGGTTCGACACTCTTACTTATCGAAAATACTGCGATTCACCCCCTATACTTGTGGGTCATCAAGACTATTTTCTAGCGCCGTTGCCAGGGAGTGAAGCGCTATTGGAGAGTGGAACTGGTAAAGGAAACTTCTACTATGAGTATTGTTTACTTCTATTAGTTGCTTTATTTTTGTTATGGATAATTCACTGAGTTTCTTATTTGGTAATGCTACTACCACTGCTAAGGTAGTAGATGAGCCACCACCTTCTGAGAATGATGCTTTTAAAATACCTACAAGAATTATTGATCGTGTTATGGATAACTACTATGCTGGGGATGGAACTGTCCATCCCGGTGATCATTTACTCTTTATACACGAATTATGCGGGTTGTTCAAGTGTGCAGGTATTACTACAGATCAAGTTAAGATGAAGTTATTCTCATTATCACTAAAAGGAAGAGCTGAGGAATGGTATAAGCTGCTGATGAACGGTCAAGCTCTGGAATGGGAGGAAACGATGCCTCTCTTTTATTCAAAATTTATCCTCCTAGTGAGATTCATAAAGATCGGAATCAAATATACAACTTTTGGCCTCTTGATGGAGAGAGTACAGCTCAAGCTTGGGGGAGATTGAAGTTACTAATGCTCAAATGTCCCATTCATGAGCTCCCCAACAATATTATTATCAATAACTTTTATGCAAGGCTCCCTCTACATGACAAGGATTTATTGGATGCTTCTTGTGCTCGATCTTTCTCTTGCATGGAAGAAGAAGCTATATGGGATCTTTTAGACCGTATTCAAGACAATGCTGAAGCTTGGGAGAATGACAAAGGTAGAAAGTCAGGTATAAATTATCATTGTGAATGCATTTAATCTTTTATGGGAATTGATGACTTTCAAAATATTAAAAATTCTTATGGGCTAGACTCTCAAGCTATTGCTTCTTATTTTAAGGCTTTTGATTCCTACATTGAAGTGCCTAAAAAGAAGTGGAATAAGTATCATGAACCTTATAAAGATATTGCTAAGTGTGTTCCTCTAAGAAATACTGAAGTTTATACTGCTAATCATGTTTTGCCTGAACCTTACATTGAGAAAATACCTTTCCCAGTTAAGATGAAGGAACATTCTATGATAGCTAGTATGGTTAATGAAAGTACAAATGAAGCTATTGAACCTGATAAACAAATGGTTGATGAACCTATAATAGCAAATGTGAAAGACTTTGTTACTAAGTATATAGAAGAGGGACACACTATCCTTGGTAAGTATACCTCTAATATTGTTTCACAAAGTAGTATCATGAGAGCTAGTATTCTTATGTTTTCCGTTAGAATAAGTGATCATTGTTATTCCTTGTGATAGTTATATTGTTAAGTTTATGCATGATACTGAAAGTTACTATGAGAGAGGGAAAAGTGTTCTTAAGTATCTCAATAATATCAAGTTTCCTCGTTTTATGCTGAAAGTTGTTATGTTGCACTTCTTTTGCCTTCTTATGCAAGTAGCCTCTGGTTTCAACAACTTGTTTGTTTACAAAATTCCCTTGCATAGGAAGTGGGTTAGACTTAAATGTGTGTATTTTTGCTTCATAATACTCTCTTTCACTTCAATTCATATTCCTATGTGAGCATCTTCAAAATCATCATGCCCATCTTAATGGCTATAAAGAAAGAGCTTTTTGGGAGACAACCCAGTTTATTTTTGCTTTTAGTTTGTTTTTGCTTCTTTGAGTCTTGGAAGTTATTACTTAGGTAATAACCTCTCCTTATCCTTTTTGTTTGGTTTTTGTGTAAAGATCAACCTCTAATGAGAGAGAAGTAAGATTTGGGGAAGTTGCTGTCCCGAAACAGATTTTTGTGCTTCACCGTAAAAATTCGTGAGAGATCTCTGTCTGCCGGATTGAGCGATAATTTTTGTGCTTCTGCCCCAGGTTGTGTTTTAACTTTCGTTAGTTTTGCACTTTTTGATTTGAGCAACATAAGATTTTAGAAAAAATTGATCTTTACCTGCTGGTCTGTTTTGACAGATTTTGCCACTCTTGCATTTGCTTCTTTAATTGATTCCCTTTTTGAATTCTTTTTGGGTCTTCGGAAGGAGTTGCTACAGTAGCTTATGTTTTGATGGTTTTCAGTTGAAGTTGAACTCAAAAGGTTTTTATTACTTCACTTATAGTAATGTTGCTAATGAGAACTGTGTGAAGTTTTGTGTGAGAGAAATTTCCAGGTAGTGGAGATAGTGGTGTAATAAGGAAGTGAAAGGTTTTATGACTCAAGTAATAAGTGTATGAAGATGAAGATATTAATGTTGTTCAAGTGGTGACTCCAGAAGAATCTACTAGATACCAAATTCAGAGACCTACAGAGTCTGTTTCAAATAGGTAAAAGTTCTGGTATGAAAAGATCCGCGAAAGATCTGTCAAATTATATGTTTGTAGTTTTTAGTCAATAAGGGAAGCTACAAAGTGAAAGAGGGACGGAAACGGAGCCAGGGTGGCTCACACCACCCTGTGCCACGGGCCCACCCCTAGCCGCGCCACTAAGTGGTGTGTCCACTCTGGACTCCGCCTCTGACTCGTTTTCTCCTAGTACCTTCCTTTTGTTGTGAAACTTTGTAATATATAACCCCCCGGATCTCTCGAGGTTCGTATATTGTGTTTTCATCGTGTTTTCGTTTCGATCTGTTTTTGACAGGTAGAGTCCCAGATTTGGAGCCACATTGTCTTCCTCTGGATCAGCCAAGGAAGATTCCTGAGAGGACATCATCAACCCCTACATGAGAGAGTTGAAGATTCATCCCAAGGAGTTGTTGCTTGAAGACGGGGAGGTCCGAATAAAAGAGGTTCAAGGCCCTAAGTGTGAAGGAAGTCTGGAGGACATGATGGAAGCACTGGAGTAAGAAGTTTTTAGGTACAAGAAGATGGCAGAACATGAAGTGGATATCATCCATAAGATTTGTTCCAAACTCATCGCCGAGCACCAAGAGGAGACTGCTGAGCTCAAAGATGAAGTCCTCTCACTCTGCCAAACAACCAACGAACTACAAGCACAGCTCTACGACGCTCAAAATCAAAACTATGAGTATGAGGTTAGATTTAAATGCATAAGTGCTGCTGCAAGTTTCAGGATGCTGGAGACCACGATGTCCTTTGTCGATGGGAAGCCCTTGCCCTGGAAGTCGGAAGATGATGAGAGGATACCACCACCACCGAAGGAGTAATTCGTCATCAGGTTTGGCATCCCCTTGGTTTGTTCCAAGCTTGGGGGAGTGCCGTAGTATCACATCACTATCTTCTATCTTTTTACCTTTTTAGTAGAGTCATATCATGAATAGAGAAGTTATAATGTAGGATGGTTTGCATTATGGAAGTGTCCCCTATCTCGTCAGATATGTATCCCTTGGTGTGAGTTGCCGTTATGGAATATTAATGAGAAGTTCTATCATTTACTCTTTTGCATATCTTATATTAGTTATCAATTCATGCTTATAAGATTGATCTTGTTGTTAGTATTGGTATCACTTTGGGATCATTGAGTTAATTTAGTTTGTTTTCGCAAACCTGGCTTGGTCAGTAGCAACACTATTTTTGAGAGTTGAATGAAAAGATAAAAGAACTCTAAAGAAAAAATAATTTCATCATCTTTCTTCCTCGATTTGCTCATAAGTTTAGTATTCTCTAGTTAAGATCTTTTGTGCTTCCAAGGAATATTGCATGTTTGTTTTTATCACTTGTATGCTTGTTTGTTTGTTTCCTTCAACTCTTATACTTCCTACCCAGCCTTTCTAGCCAAAAACTTGTACTGAGAGGGAATACTTCTCATGCATCCACTTCCTTAAGCCGAAAACCATGCCAATTGTGTCCACCATACCTACCAATTAGCATTATTGCTATTCCAAGTAAATTATTGTTTTTATCTACCTTCCAAATTAAACTTGTTATGTGAAAATTAGTGATTAAAGCTCTCACGAACTTGATGGCACACTTTACTTTCTTGGATTTAATAAACTTGAACCATTGTGCCCATCTATGTTGCGTATATGCTTGCGCTTTGTAAGTTGTGAATTAGCAGAACCATGTTGTCATGGGCAACGCTTTCAACATTGCACTGGTACTTTGTACCTAGTTGATCTCATGTTCTTTTGTCTATGGATGTTGTTAGTGTGAAATGAAAGGGGAGCTTGTAAGTCCATGGAGTTATGCATGTGTGTTAGAGAAACGCCTGGGCCGCTGGTCTAATCCATGCTGACATGGTGGAAACCTGCAACGTAACCATAACGGGCATCTATGAAGCATTATTCTTATTAAAAAAGAGTCCTATATTGAGAAAAAAAAAGAAAAAAAGAGGAAATAGAGAAAAAAGCACCCTATTCCCATGGTAAATAAGAAGATTGCTGAGATGCGTGTTGTCTGCTTGCCTTGTCATTTTGAAATGGGGATTCTTCCGTATCATCGGGCAAGGGGTACCCCGTTGGTGGTTCTCCATGATACACATGTGCTTACGATGACAAGAACTTACCGGTGACTAAACTTGAGTAGCACGAGGAGCGGCCCTCGTATTCAAGGGACATGAGATTCTCAGTTTACAACTTGTCAAGCATATCCTCATATTTGATCACTTTAACCTTAATCACCTAAAGATGCCTATGATAGGGGCAATGAGAGCTAAAAGCTAGTAAGTACCATAATTTTTGGGAGCTCTTTATGAAACTTGAAATCCATGCTTCCCTCTACGAAGCGCCTTTCTTTTACTTTTAGTTGAGTTAGTAAACCTTTTCCCTTCTATCTCATCAAGTATTTTGAGTTGTTGTGTTTCATTCATTCATATGATGATTTATTCAATCATGTTTCTTATGTTCCTAGTTTTGCACTTTGCTCTTATCTTGGTGATTACTACTTTGAAAGCTATCATTGAAAAACCAGTTATTTGTGAACTCCAGCAAATTATCAACTATTCTTCGACAAAGAGCTAAGTTTGCCATTACCAATTATGATTCACTTTATGTATCTTTATTGTGTTTCCGTTACTTATTGCAAGTTAATTTATATAATAGTGAGTTGTCTTCTGTTATGATCTATGTATTTGATGAATGTGATGCTTCTTGTCCGTATTCTTTTATTGACTCTTCACTCCATAAACCTGAGGTCGTGTTTATTGAGCTCAGTTTCGCTTGGGACAAGCGAAGTCTAAGCTTGGGGGGAGTTGATACGTCCATTTTGCATCACTATTCTATATCATAATTTACTGTTATTAATTGATATATTTCATATTAAGAGATGATACTTATGTTATTTCATCCGTTTTTGCATGGTTGATGACTTTTGGAGCATGGACCGCTGCAGTCAGGATTCTGATGAAAAAGGTGCTGTTTGGAGGCAAAATTCGCGAAGATCAGAAAATCTGGGAAAATATACAGAAAATCCTATTTTCCGAGAAGACGAAGGCTGCCAAAAGAGGGAGTGGAGATGGGCCATAGGGGTCCCACACCACCCCTTGGCGCAGGGCCACCCTAGGCCGCGCCACCAGGTGGTGTGGCCGCCCTGGCCCACCTCTGGCTCTCCCCTCTAGCGTATATATTCCTCCTGAAACCATAAGACTCGGGGAGCGACCACAGAAAGATTCTGCCGCCTCTTTAGGGCGGAAAACAACAGAGAGAAAGATCTCTCCAGCAGAAAAAATTCTGCAGGGGGAATTCCTTCCCGGAGAGGGGAGATCGTCGCCATCAACACCACCATCAAGATGGACTTCATTGGGATCATCATCATCATCGCCACCATCATCATCATCACCACCCTCATCACCATCTCCATATTGCTGAAACAATTGAGTTGAATCTTGCATAGTTCTTAGGGGAAACTTTCTCGGTGTTGATTACTCTTTGTAGTTGATGCTATTGAGTGGAACCATTGAATTATTGTTTATGTTCAGGTTGTTATACATCATTATTCCATCTCTGATCATGATCCATATGATGTCTTGTGATTAGTTCGTTTTGTTCTTGAGGACATGGGAGAAGTCATGTTGTTAGTAGTGGAGTTGTGTTGAGAAAGATTCAATAGTTTGATATTTAAGTTGTGGTGTACTTCTTCTAGTGGTTTCATGTGAACGTTGACTACATGACACTTCACCTATATGGGCCTAGGGGATTGCATTGTGTATTTGGCTACTAATCGTAGGGGTTGCCGGAGTGACAGAAACCTGAACCCCCGTTAGGAAACCATTGCACAAGGGACATAAGGGTCTTAGAGTTTAAAGCTGTGGTTAGGTTTTGTACCTTAATTAATTTCTTGTACTTACGGATGTTTGCAAGGGGTATAATCACAAGTATGTATTAGTCCTAGGAAGGTCTGTACATTAGCACAGGTTCACCCACACAACACTTAGCAAGCTCAAGAAGATTAATCAACTATATGAAGAAAAAGCACTTGAAAGTCTTCCCATGTGTCCTCGAGAACGTTTGGTCATCTTAAGAAATACAACCGGGTTGTCCTTTCTTGCATAAAGGATTGGGCCACTTGCTGCATTTATTCTTAATGTCTTTTATTTACTCGTACTTTATTTACTTGCATTATCATAAAACCCCTAAAAATCCATTTGCTAAGTATTTGTAGAGAATTCCTGATCCATACCTTTAGCCAGCACCTTCTGCTCCTCGTTGGGTTCGACACTCTTACTTATCGAAAATACTACAATACACCCCCTATACTTGTGGGTCATCACTACCTAACCACTAGTGCCTTAGGGACTAGGATTACATGGAGTTCTTGGCCGAGAAAGTGGTGGAGTTCGATTTCCCCCATCGGCGCCGCTCCTTGAGTCCCCTGCGCCATCAGGCTAATATTTCCATCGATGATTTCTGCCACTAACGGCGACTATGCCTAGGCGATCGCGGACGCTCCCTTCGCAAGGAAGCGTGGAAACATCATAGACTTGGCTCCCACGGACATGGACGCCACCCCATCCATTGCCACGTCTGCTCCCTCCGCTTCAACCTCAGGAACCGCAACCTCTTCTCCATGGACGACAATCTCACCCGTGGTACCTTCCACGGGCTGATACGTACAAAACGTATCTACTTTCCCGAACATGTTTGCTATTGTTTTTCCTCTAAACTTGTGTTATTTGAATACAACTAACACGGACTGACACTGTTTTCAGCAGAATTACCTTGGTGTCTAGTTTTTGTGTAGAAAATCAACTATCAGGAAAAATCCCAGAAAATATGCCAAAAATTCTATTTCACTAGAAGACTCACGGAGCCAGAAGACGAGACGGAGTAGGGCCACGAGGGGCCCACACCACCTGGCCACGTGGGCCAGTCTAGACCGCACCTGGGGGTGGGGTGGCTGCCTCGCCTGCCCCCTCAGCCTCCCTCTTCGCCTATAAGTTGCCTCTTGACCTAAAAACCAAGGGGGGTTTGACGTTTTTCCAGAAAGAGTTCCGCTACGCCCCCACCACCAGATTCCACGATTCAGAATCAAAAACTCCGTTCTGGCACCCTGACGGGACGGGGAATTGGAGGAGATCATCACCATAATCATCACCATCGCTTCTCCATTGACCATCCATGTTTCCCCATCTATGAGTGAGTAATCCCCCGCTGTAGGCTATGGGATGGTAGGGTGGATGAGATCATTTATGTAATGGCATCAGATTGTTAGGGCATGGTTCCTAGTATCTTTTAGTAGTGCTTTTTGACTTTGTTGCAACTTGTTGTGCTTAATGCTTGTCACTAGGGCCCGAGTGCCATGATTTCAGATCTGAACATGTTATTGATTCATTATGATAGTATTGTTTATGGTCTTACCTGCAAGTTGTATACACATATTGTTGTCCAGAACCAAAGGCCCCGAAGTGATAGCAACCGGGATAACCGGAGGGAATGGCTTTGATGTGAGGATCCCATGTGTTCATGGAGTGTTAATGCTTTGCTCCGGTGATCTATTAAAAGGAGCACCTTAATTGCCAGTAGTTCCCTTGAGGCCCCACTGCAAACGGGCTGACAGGCTAAAAGATGTTGTGCAAGTTCTCATTGCGAGCACGTATGACTATATATGGAACACATGCCTATGATTATCTAGTACTTGGATGCTTTATCTTATTTATCTGCAAATGCCCTATGTCTTGATTGCCATGTGAATTGTCTTGTCCATGCAACGCCCGTCCATCCATCCCTATGCCTACCGTGCTTTAATCCTACTGTTTACTGCAATTGTTACTGTTGTCTTTACTTTTACTACTGCTATAACTTTACTATTGCTACTACAAAACCGTTGCTACTGATAAACTGCTATGAGCAATATTGTTTCGAGGTGAAGCTGAATTGACAACTCAGTTGTTGAGGCATATAAATATTCTTTGGGTCCCCTTGTGTCAAATCAATAAATTGGGTTTTACTTCCCTCCAAAATACTGTGATACATCCCCTATACATGTGGGTCATCAAGACTATTTTCTGGCACCGTTGCCGGGGAGCATAGCTTTATTTATCAAGTTCACTTGGAATCACTATTGTTCGCTGCCATCCATCCATCATCGGTAAGTCTCATGATGGCAAGGTTCCTATTTTACCATCCACTACAAGAAGAGGTACTGTTCTGAATACATCTATTGCTCTTGATTCACCATCTGTTATGAGTAAGCTCCTTACACCACCACATACACATTCTACACACACTGCTACTACTGCTGAATCTGAAACTTCTGATACTTATGATGTTGCTTCTACTGTGCTTGATAAGAGTGGTTCATTAGGTCCTTTCCTAGATGCTACGATTGCTAGAACTATAGCTGGAAATACTGAAACTCCTAATGAAGACACTACTACACCTGTCAGTTCACCTGAGTCTAGAGAGAGCTATGATATTGAAGACGGTTATATTGAGATTACCAATGAATTTATTAAATAATGTCAAAACACCCATGATAGGAGTGCTGCTCAAAGTCTCCTTGAGTGGCGTACTATAAAACCCAAATTGTCTCCTATTGTTAAGTTAGCTGCATCTCCCATAAATATCAAAGATAAGGATTATGATTTCTCTTTGATTTATCTTATATAGATATTGTTGAGAAAGAACCTTTTTGTGGGACTAAGAATGAAAGTGCGGTAGCACATATGACTGAGCTTTCTACCATGAGTGGTTTATTTTCTGATGATATTAAGATGCGCACCTACTTTGTTGCTAAAATTTCCCTTTTTCACTGAAAGGAGAAGCTAAAACTTGGTTTAATAATTTACCTCCTAGATCTATTGATAGCCCTGATTGCTTGATGAGTACTTTCCTGCACAAATATTTTCCTCCTAGTGGGCAAGGTTTTCCTCCTAGTGGGCAAGGAGAAAATATTTTCCTGCACAAACTTGGTTTAAGACATGCTATTTTGCAGGAAATTTTTGATTTTAAACATGGCGAAATTGACATATTGCCTGAATCATGGGCAAGGTTTTATGCTTTGATTCATGCACATGCTGGATGCCCATTACCTAAGTATGAGCTTCTTGATATATTTTATAATAGACTAACTGAAGAATCTAGGACATACCTGGATAGTTGTGCTGATTGTGTTTTCAGGAATAGGACTCCCAAGGAAGCTGAGGAATTAATGGCGAAAATAAGCAAGAATTATGAAGATTGGACTCCTCCTGAACCAACTATACCTGAAACAATTATACCTGAACCAGCTATACCTGCGCCTACACCAACATCTAAGAAGAGGGGAGTTATTGAACTAAATGATGAAGTGATGAAGGACGCTAAGAAATGTCTTAAGGAGAAGGGGATTAAAGCTGAAGATGTGAAGAATTTACCTCCTATAGAAGAATTTTGTGAGCCAATCTCCCACTCATCCACTATTGAGGTACAATCTCTCCAACATTTTGATGAAGGTGATATTCCTTACTCTAAACCTCCTGATCAATGCTTAGCAGAATTTGATGTTTTTATTGTTAAGCAAGGTAATTTTAATAAAAGGGTGCAAAATCATCTAATGGAAAACACTAGAGCTATTGTTGAGTTGAAGGATATTGTGGAAAGAACCTCTAATGATGTTAAAATGCTTGTTAAACATTTTCAAATGGTTCAAACTCAAATAGATCAGCTTATTAAAGTGCAAAAAAGACTTGCTAGTTAATGTTGCCAAAGAAAAACATGCTTATGAAATTAGAACTAGAAGTGGTGCTGCTACCCAGGATCCTCTATATCCTGAGGGGCATCCTAAAAGAATTGAGCAGGATTTTCAACAAGCTGAAAATAGTGGTACTACTCCTAAGAGAAGAAAAAACAAACATAAAAGTATTGTAGAATCCTATGAACCTGCTAAAGATCCTAATAGTGTATCTGTCGCAGATCCTAATAGTATATCTGTCTCAGATGTTGAAACTGAAAGTGCTAATGAAGAAAATGATGTTCCCGATAAAGAAAAAGTTGAAGAAGAACCTTGAAGGCACACTAAGAATACTAAATACACTATAGAAGATTTTGTTGCTAAAAAACATGGTAGTGAAAGAGAGCCTTGGGTCCAAAAACCTATGCCTTTCCCTGATAAGAAACACAAGTCAAAGGAAGATGAACACTATAATAATTTTTGTGAGTGGATGAAACCTTTATTCTTCCAAATTCCTTTGACTGATGCTATTAAATTGCTTCCTTATTCAAAGTATATGAAGGATATTGTCTCGAATAAAAGGAAGATCCCTAATGAAGAAATTTCTACTTTGCTTGCAAATTATTCCTTTAATGGTAAAGTTCCAAAGAAACTTGGAGACCCAGGGATTCTAACTATACCTTGCTGTATTAAAAATAGTTATGTTAGAACTGCTTTGTGTGATTTGGGAGTAGGAGTTAGTGTTATGCCTTTTCTCCCTACAAGAGACTTCAACTGGAAAAACTAATACCAACTGATATATCTTTGCAAATGGCTGATAAATCTACTACTATTCCTGTTGGTATATGTGAGGATCTACCTTTTCAAGTGGCTCATAATTGCTTGATATTAACTGATTTTGTTGTGCTTGAAATGCCTGAAGATGATAATATGTCTATTATTCTTGGGAGACCTTTTCTTAATACTGCAGGAGCTGTTATTAATTGTAATCAAGGAAAGGTGACTTTCAATGTTAATGACAAGGAGCATACTGTCTATTTTCCCAAGAAGATCGATAGGACTTACGGTTTGAATTCAATTGAACATGTTGAGGGCATTCAAGTTGGAGAAATATATTGTCCCATACCACGATAAAAATATGAAACTATTATGATTAGGACCATTGCTATCAAGGTTGAGGTAACATAATCGTAAGTGGAATGCAAAGTTTTGTTTCATATAAAATTGTTTTGGTAACAAGACCTGATCAACCTTGTTAACAAAGGGATTTTGATGAACAAAACAATGTTTTCACCATGATTATCTTTGTTTACTTTTATTTTATCTTTTCTAGTTTTTGCTTTCGTTTAGTTTACTTTTCTATTGTTAGTCGCTTGCATGTTACAGTGACTTAGAACTTCTGGAGTTTTAGCTTTGTTTTGTCATTTGAATCATTCCAAAAACATTTTTCTGTCAGAAATTCTTTCATCCATACCTAAAAATTTCTCAAAAATAAAGTGTCTCGAAAAATTCCAGAAAATTCATATTAATTTTTACGTGAGAAAAGGGGCAGCGAAGTGCCTAGAGTGTACCAAGGGGCCCACCAGGAAGGCACACCACCTGGTGGCGCGGCCAGCCCAGGGGCGCACCTGGCCATGGTTTGGGCCACCCCTGGCCCTCCACTCACTCTCTCACTTGCCACTTACTTCTCTCTCCCGAGAAAACACTAGTTCATTGCTTGAAATCGCATTCTTGCTGTTCTTGCCCACGATTTTTTGATCTACTTGATCAACTCATCTTTGCTGCTGAAATTTGGAGCATTGGTTCTCTAGTATGTGACTCCTCCGCTTGTCCAAGTAGATTTGTGTTTAGTAGTTTATATCTTGAGTATTTTGCTGCTGTAGGTGACAGGTTATGGGAGCTTATAAGCTTGTTCAATGCTTAGAGATATTGTTTTGATGCATGTTTAGGCCTCTTACAAGTCCCTATGAGTAGTTCTCTTCATTATGTATTCACTTTGCAATCACTTGTGTAATGGATGTTTAAATTTCAGAATATCAAACATGAACAACCACACATTTAGAGAAATATTTGAGAGGGACACACCTAGGAGGTCAAGGCCCTCAAGATCAGCCTCTCAGTTTCGGTCTTCGTACAATGAAGATCTCATGGCACCACGCTTTGGCAATGAAGGAGATGAGGGGGATGCTCACCCATCTACTTTTCCATGTTATACCTTCTTGGAAGCTGCAGGGATCCTCGATGATTTCTTACTGCTGGTTCGAGGGTCGGTTTGACCTCATACATGGAAGATGAGAGTGAGCAATATGCCGTGCTCACCAAAACTTTCGTTGAGAGTTTTGTTTTCACTAACACCCCCTATCAGTCAACTGTTTCTTTCATAATTTATAATCTGCCTATTACCATGTCGTTGGAAAGATTTTGCAGCATTATAGGTATAGGCATGATAGGGACCGTGAAGAAGATCCAAGGGCGACCCACTGATTTGCTGGAGCTCTATCGAAGTGTGACAAATGACGATGACCGCGTAGCTCAACGCGGGAAGATAAGAAACATCCAACTCCTAGCTCTTAGATACTTTGCTTACTATCTTGCTACTAGCTTTCTTGGTAGGGAGAACACAAGTAATATCTCCAATTATCATTTAGTCTTCCTTGCTGCTGCACTTAATAATGATACTCGCTATAATCTTGGCTCTCTCATTGCTTGCTACTTAGCTCCTAGGGGACCTATTTATGGGGGCATTATTGCTTCACGTAAGGTTACTGCATTAGAACTTTCTGTGGATCCTAATGATACTATATTGGCACCACAAAGGCCCCCGGATTAATCGTCCGAGAATCCCTGTTATGCATACAACCACGATCCCATGATCAGTTATCCATGGCACATAACCAACAAGTATGAAAGTAAACATCCGATAAATAACAAAAACATATCATACCTTAAATGCCATCATGGCTACATTGATCAACAACAACGGAAATTCCTTAAGGGCAGTGCCCGAGCCATGCCTTAACCTACAGGCAACTAACTGGGAGAACGTCCTAGCTCGCATAGTGGCCAACATCATCTTCTTCTTGATATCTGACCAAGTTAATAGGCAAGGACAATGCCAATGAGTACTTTGAATGTGCTCGCAAACCACCTTAAGATAACGATAATAATAACAAGAGGATATGCAGTATGGCGGTGGTAGTAGGAGGGCTTCAAGAGAGGTTGTTTTCTCATATAGTTTCTCTTGTAGATATAGCATCTACATACTTTGTTGAAAACCTTTGTAAACCATTTTGGAAACCATTTTGAAAGATTTTTGGAAAACATTAGGACTAGGGTACCCATTTGTTCCCATCTTTAGGTCGTCCCACGACCGAACTCCTTTCTCCTCCTTCCGACCATCCCATGGTCAAAACCTTTCTCCTTTACGACCATCCCATGGTCAAAACATTTTAAAAGCCTTTGCTTTTTGAAATACTTTTTATAAAACAAAACTAGCACCACTCTACAGCAACCTTCCCAACCGTCGATGACCGCGGACGCGGCTATTCGAATAGATTTACACTCTGCAGAGGTTGTACACTTTACCCACACCATTCGGGGTACACTACCCTGATCTTTCCCGATCGTGGGTCGAGTAACCGATCAAGACTCTTCGGATGCCCACTCCGATATAAGTTCCTACCCAATGAGTGTTAATCCCCTCAAAACCGGGACGTCGAGTACCGAGGACCAACCGGAGCGCTTTTTACACTTATCGAGTGTGCGCTTTAAATGAGGGAGTCATAGTAACGCGTGGAGGTCCGCAAACCCTTCGTTCCTTCTCCCGGTCGATGTCCCACAAGGACCGTTTGTCCAGAGAAGGCCCACCCTCTAGGGACCGCGACCCCCTGTAGTAGTTACGAGGCAGCTTATACCAGAATAAACAACCATCAAATCTAGCCCTGTCCCATTCCAGAGTAATGTGGTTGCACAGGGTTAATTGTTCTAGCAAAACTGCAAAGAACCGGGTGCGTTTTTGTAAACCTTTTTCCTCCATCTTTCCTTCCGCATTTTGTAAAGAAAAAACTTTTTCTTTCTCAACATCTCTTGGGAGGTCCCACCTCACCAAGGTTTTATCATAAAACATTTGGTAAAACTTTTTCCGGGGTTTTCGCATCCTCTAATTTTGCTTCGGCTAAAACGGGGTCTCCAAAGGGGTATGGTGGATATGCACCATCTACTCTACTCGGGACAAGTAGGTATCACCAAGGGGTTGTACTTAATAGTACAGAAGTGTAATAGTTCCGAGGAGCCAAACCACTACCATATATATATACATCAACATAAAGTAAAACGATGCAGTTTTAATAAACAGTAGTTAAAATATGCATAAGTAAAACAGTAGGACAAGGTTTATGAGAAAGAAGGTGGCTTGCCTAATGATCAGCAATATGGCAATATGTCCCTGGACTTCTTCTTTAGATAAACAATAATACCAATACCAATAATAATAAGATCTCTTCTTCGCGACGTCAATACGAGCGCAACTATCGTCGTTAAGACAACACATTTAAACAAACAAGTCCACAATCAAACAAGGCATTCAAGCAACCAAACCATACATCAAGAAAATGGCAATGCAAGTTTACAAATCAGTAGGCCTTAGGAATAATGGATTAATGAGATTGGCCTTGTCTTGGAAATATGGAAGAAGATCCCTTAGGATTTATAGTCTAGGAATTACCTAAGAGGGGTTTTTGACCAAGGACATCATCTATAGGATACCATTGGGTAAAAATGGTACCAAAGGATAGGATTTGATAAAATGAAACCAACCAATGTGGTTTCACTATTTTATCACTTTCCTTTATTTAGTTATGATTTTTCTAGTGAGATAACTTCTAGTTTTAGGGAATAATTCACCAGAAAAGTTCTGGAGCTACAAATTTTTTTCCTTGGGTCATCAGGTAGGGATTGATGTACTTGTTCACTGAGAGTTGGAATAATGTCAAAATAATTACCAGAATGCCCTCAGGAAAATCCCAAAGGAAGTTCTGGAGTCAATTTGTCTTTTTCACCAGATTAAATATACAGAAGATCTTAGTTTGATTCCAAGGGAAAATTATAAATATTTAGAATACCTTTCTGTAGAAATTGGAATCAACCTTTTTGGAGTTGTCAAATTCCTAGAGTGATATATTTAGTGAAAAAAGGGTGCACGGAATGGTTTAATTCACTACAATTCAACCACAGCTCAATAAAATCTGAGCTACTGGGGTTTGATAGATTTTGATAAGACACATTCATGGGAGCTGGAATTAGATCAATACCTCATTTGGTTTGACCTAGAGAAATTTACTAATGCAGATAGTGGCTCTTTTTGTTATTTTTACTATAGGAAAACAAATGCTCTACTTGGCATGAGACAAAATCCATGGGATAGGTACATGCAACACCTACCAGACAAAATTGGATTTATTCCATTTAGGTTTATATAATTTGCTAGGGAATTTATTTAGGCAGAGGATACTTATTAGTATATTAAATCTTAGAAAATTATCAAAATAAACATGGTCAAGGTTTTGGTACTTCATGTTCAAGAAAACACTCAGGAAGCCTAGGAATTTTTAATTTGGGTAGTTGGAGTTATTTCTATTTTCTTTTGCATTTAAAGTGAATGGTAAATTTTTAGATCTAGAAAAGAAATCAAAAAGAAAAAGGGGCATGGGCTACTGGGCTAGGATCTGGGGCAGTTGGGCCTCGCAGAGCCGATTCGGCCCAACCCAGGGCGAGATGCACCAATGGGAGGCGGAAATCAAACCCGCGGGGCGGGCCCCGCCTGCCAGCGACAAATGGATGAGAAAGGGGTACGGGGGGATTTCGCCTGCTCGATCTAAATGAGATCGACGGTGCACGGCCATCGTCTCCGCAGAAAGAAACTCCGCCATGCGGAACCCTAGCTGAGAGGGAGGAGGGATTGAGGAGGCTTACCTGACGGCAGAGAGGAGCCGGGGAGGGTCCAGGGAGATGCGGTGGTCGACGATGAGTCCAAAGAGGGGCGACACGGAGTGCTTTGGTTAAGGGAGGGCCCTCGCGCGACGGTGCCTGAGCGACATGCTTCGAGAGCTCGCCGATGAAGCCTCCAAGAGCCGTCCTAAGCAAAAAGGAGGGCAGTGTCAGCTGTAGAGGAGTGAGAAGGTTCCGGGAATGCAACATGCAGGGGTAGGAGAAGGGAGGTGGGGGAGCTATGCTCGAAACGAGGGAGGAGGGCGATGCTCCTTCTTCTTCTTCGCACAGGCAAGGGAGAGCTAGGGGGAGGGATAGGAGGCTCTGGGATGAGAGAGGGAGCAAATGAGGGGCAGGGGAGGCACGGGGTGGCCTCTGGCCTACTTAAGCCTAGGTGGGAGCTCTAAGAGAGGAAATGTCCATTTTGGACATGCAAGGGAGGTAGGGCTGGCTTGTGATTGGCTTAGAGGGCAGTGAGGAGGGGTAAGAGTGGGATCTGGTCGTGCTAGATCTCAGAGAGGGAGGGAGTGGCAGCTGTTGCAATTAATCTCATATGCTTGGTTCTCTCTCTCTACTTCTCACTTCCAAGCACACGGGACAAGGGGAAGGGGGTGCTACAGTGCTAGGGCCACAGTGTTTTCGACCAGAGGGAGAGAAGCGTGATGTACCAGCTTGGTGGAGAAGATTTGATAAGATTTAATGGGGTATTTGTACAAGGTTTTGATTGTTGTGCTATTTTGATCCCAAGAGTGCTTGTGAAGGAGTTCCCTTATTTATGTTGGAAAGAGTGGGGGATATGGTACTGGTAGATAGATAAGGTTAAATGACCTCTCTAGGAATTATTTGAGATTTTCCAAAGGAGTTTTAGTCCACTTAACACTATTTATTCAAAAAGGGCAGAAGTAGTTTCTAGAAGATCATTTGATATATTTACATTGGACAAGGTTTGTTTTTGGTGTGACGCCGTCCCAAATGTGAATACGCACTTAGGGGAATTTTCCCAAGATTTATTGAGTCTTAAAAGTATTTAAAACAATTAATATTCCATTTCTGCCATTTAAGAAAATAGGCAAGAAGAAATAATAAATCTCTTGAAAAATATTTATTTTTGATGTGGGATGATAGGGTAGGATATATGGGCCTCAAAAGTGCTTAGAGTTGGGGAAGTGTTTTGGCAAAAACCAAACTTTCCTTTGGGAAAGGAGTTTTGGAGATTTTGGATATTAAAGGGATTAATTAGATTTGGAGCCATAATAATTATGGAGAATTATTGATAAATCTTGATGACCAAGGTAGATGATGTATACAAGGTGTAGCAAGCATTTTCAACCTTGGGATTGGAGAATCCAAGTTGGTTTTGGTGAAATACCCTAGATTAAGGATCTAGGGTGATGCTAATCTCATACCATCAAAACATGGTTGTATCTTGGATTTCAGATCTCCCCTTGGTGCTTGGGGGTAGATGGATAGACCAAGTGATGTACATCAACATGTTATAGAGGTTTGAGCTTGATCTGGCTTGAGTTCACCAAGAATTTATTTCAAACTTTGAATAAAATAAGCCTGCCAAAGTAGATTATCAACTAGCCTTCAAAACCTTGTGGGTTTAAGAAGCACAAAGATCCACTTGGAACAAGTGAAGTAGATATTGATAGACCTATATTATTAGAACACAACCATGCAAAGAGTTGGTCCATAGAAGGTTGGATGGTGGTGTGAGCTTCTGTCAAAGTAGGCATGTTGATAAGATTTGGAGGAAAGGTTATTTTCTTTCCTGCAAAACCATCAAGAACAAGTGGCTTGGAGGATGATCTAACCAATGGCAAGAGTGGGCCTTGGTAGTCCTTAGGATGGTTAACAAGATGGTTCAGATGCACTTTCAAAAATGCAGAAGGGTTAAGAAGGGGAGGCATTCAAAAAGGTGATGTTGGAAATAGTTTTCCAGACTTAGCCAAATTTGGCAGATTTAGGGTTTTTGACTAGAGCATTAGAGTGGATGTTTTTGAGGGGTTTCAAGGTACCCAAATATCATCAAGTGGATGATGTTGAAGTGTAGATTGAGTAGTAAGGATCCATGCTTGATATTGGTCTTCATTGACTTGGAAACTTCAAGAAGGGATATCTTTAGAATTGATCTGGTTAAGGGTTTTAGATGATCACCTAGTATCTAGAGATTAGATCTTGCTTTGTATTATTGTTTAGGGTGTGGTGATTTGGAAACCTCTTGATCCTAGTGATGAGCTCCTAGAGTAGCTCATACTATCTCCTAAGAACACAAATCAAGCAGCAGATTAAGGCAATTCATCGACAACAGATCAAGGCAACTCATCTTAGAAACTAAGCAATCTTACTACTAGGGTTACCATCAAGCTTAGATTGAGGTAGGGATAGGTAGTTTGAAAAGGTTGTCGTTTGGATAGGATGAGAGTTCTTGGTATCTCTACCAAGAGTAGAATTCAAAAGCTTTAAAAAGAGGTTTTGGGAAACCTATAGATAAGAATGGTTGAAGGTTCTATCTATAAACATAAGGAGGTTATAATTGGTTGATCTCCATAGTTGAGGGAAACAGAAGCTACTAAAATAGTTGGTTTGCAAAGGCTTCTTGGCTCAGGTTTTGAAATGCCAGAACATATGAGAATATGAAGTTAAGCCAAGACAACTTTGGGAAGTAGATTTTGTCAACTGGTGTTGAGGTAAGGGGTATATCTTCTAGTACACATTCATAAGCATAAACATTGTTAAACAACAGACAACAATTCATCCCTAAACAAGAAAAAGTTTTTGTTCCCCGTGATTTTTGCATTCTGAACAACAATTTTGGGTTGCTGAAATTGGGATGTTACACACCTTTCCCCCTTAAAAGAATCTCGTCCCGAGATTCAGGAGAGTAGGGCTAGGGAATTTTGAGTCGAGTTGATACCAGGTGTCCTACGGTTCCTACCTTACGGACTCTGTCTTTGAAAGTGGCCACTCTGTCGATGAAGTTGAGCTTCAGTCTTCCAGGATACACAGAGAGTTGAGTAGAGTCCAGCCTTGATTACGAGGAATGATCTTATATTCCTTCGGTCTTGATACCTCGAGGTCTTAGACTGGGCAGACTATCTCGATGCTGAACTTCACGGGGTACTTATCAGAGGATAGAATCTACGACTTGGTGTACCTTTCTCTAAGGATTCACAACTCTTCGCTAGGGTCATAGCGTATCCTAAATATCGATTTAGGGGTCGGGGCTCCTGAGTTTGCTTCAGCGAAGGCTTGCCCTATTTTGATGAGATAGACGCAGTCTTTCCCCCTTAGGATTAAACTAGGGTTGATCGGAGAGTTGACATAGTCCTTTCTTTTTGGAGTCGTGGATTGATGTTTTGAAGACTATCGTCACTCTTTCTCCTAGAGTTGGAATCTTCCGATGACATCCGTGAAGGTAGGTCCTACGGGGCTTAGATACCACGATTATTCGTAGTTAGTCTGTGGGAGCCGTTGGAGTCTCACGTCCTATAAGAGAGTGGAACTGAGCCGTTAGTGCTCCGGTGATTCTTCGGGCTGGTCTTCAGCTAAGGTAGCAAAGGGACTTTGTAGAATCTTCAATTAGTTTCTCCTTTGTTAACTCATGAGTTGTTATTTGGCGAGAACATGTATGATCCGGGGATCTTTTCTGGATTATCTGCTGGCTGATGGTCCTCGGGAGATTGAGTGGAAAGACGCAGTCTTTCCACCTTAGAGCTTCACTAATTTTTTTTTGGGAAGGGTTTTGGATCTTCTGTCTTGGAAGTGTTGATCTGGTGTTAGTGGAAGGCTGTATCTTCCCGGAGTCTTGAGCTGGGGTCTTCATGTGACGTCCTATTCTATAAACCTTGGCGAGGGTGGTTTCCTAACGAAGCCTTATGGAGTTAGCTCAGGGCAAGTTAGCGGTTTACGAAGCATCTTGATATATCTCCGTCGGATTAGAGGCATCCACCTTTTAGAGGAGTTGTCTTTTCATGAACTCTGGGCGTTGTTTCAGCTTGATGGCGGAGTAGACTCGTTGTCTTCATGCTTCCTTATCATCTGACTTCAGGGATGGGTCTGACCTTCTATGGAGGATCATTCCATTAGTTTGGGGAGGGTCGACTAGATTAGTTAGTCTCCTGAGACGGCCAGATGCTCTAATAGACTAAAGCTTAGTGTGGTTAGGTCTTCACTTCTTGTCTTGGTTTACTTATCAGGTGGTTTCCTATGGATATTAGGGATCCTTTGGTGCTCGACTTCTGGCTTCAACGAGAGTCTTGTTGTATTAGACTGAGGAACAAGGGAGTGTGGTGCTATTGACGAGTCTTGCGAGGTGGGTTTGACGAGGTATGCCTTCCTGCTGAGGTGGAATCTTTGAGTTTATTCTGACTTGACAACGTCGAACTCCTGGCTCTTGCGATGCTTTTCCTCTCATATACTCTCGAGGTTAGTCTGGGTCTCATTACCGATAGCTAACACAGGGGTTTCCGATGTTATTAGGTGGGTTATCGCTCCTCGAGTCACATTTTTAAGGAGGTCAAGGCAAACCAGAGCATACAAACAAGGCAAACAGAGCATACAAACACGGTCAACGCTAGGGACCAAGGAGTTAACTACTCGTGAGGTAGGGGAATCCTATCCTTAGGACTATTGACCCTAGATATCGTCTTTCTCCCATTCAGAGTCACTATCTTGCAGATGAAGCCTTCATCATATCTCGGATGCTTCTTGATAGTGCAACACCCGATGTGTTCTGATTGTAAGGATTCCGCGGGTAGGGCGATATTGTAATCTCCTTGTGTTTGCTTGTAGTTGCTTGTCTTCATCTTGTTCTCATTGTCTTTGCCGGGTTCTAGATTCTAGTTATTTAAAATCCGTAGGTTTTAAGTTTAGACGAGAGTTAGAGGAAACCATTTTCGAAAGCATTTACTTAGAGTAAGAGAAGAAGTAGAACTTTTTGAAACTCATTTTGGAAACTAGTTTTCGAAAGTCGAGGTTATCAAAATAAGGTTCCTGTTTAGCGACCATGCTAACTAAGGTTCTCGTACAGTCAGGATGGCTCTGATACCAAGTCTGTGGGCCCCCCGGATTAATCCTCTGAGAATCCCTGTTATGCACACAACCACAATCCCATGATCAGTTAGTCGTGGCACATAACTGACAAGTATCAAAGTAAACATCTGATAATTAACGAAAACATATCATACCTTAAATGCCATCATGGCTACATTGGTCAACAACAGCGGAAATTCCTTAAGCACAGTGCCCGAGCCATGCCTTAACCTATAGGCAACTGACTGGGAGAACGTCCTAGCTCGCATAGTTGCCAACATCATCTTCTTCTTGATATCTGACCAACTTAATAGCCAGGGACAATGCCAATGAGTACTTTTAATGTACTCACAAACCACCTTAAGATAACAATAATAATAACAAGAGGATATGCAGTATGGCGGTGGTAGTAGTAGGGCTTCAAGAGAGGTTGTTTTCTCAAATAGTTTCTCTTGTAGATATAGCATCTACATATCTTTGTTGAAAACCTTTGTAACCCATTTTGGAAACCGTTTTGAAAGGTTTTTGGAAAACATTAGGACTGGGGTACCCATTTGTTCCCGTCTTCAGGTCGTCCCATGACCGAACTCATTTCGCCTCCTTCTGACCATCCCATGGTCAAAACCTTTCTCCTTTACGACCATCCCATGGTCAAATTTTTTTCAAAGCCATTGCTTTTCCAAAATCCTTTTTGAAAACAAAACCAGCACCGCTCTACAACAACCTTCCCAACCGTCCATGACCGCAGACGCATCTATTCGAATAGATTTACACTCTGTAGAGGTTGTACACTTTACCCACACCATCCGGGTACACTACCCTGATCTTCACCGATCGTGGGTCCAGTAACCGATCAAGACTCTCTGGATGCCCACTCCAATATAAGTTCCTATCCTATGAGTGTTAATCCCCTCAAAACCGGGACGTCGGGTACCAAGGACCAACCGGAGCGCTTTTTCCACTTATTGAGTGTGCGCTTTCAATGAGGGGCTCATAGTAACGCGTGGAGGTCCGCAAACCCTTCGTTCCTTCTCCCGGTTGATGTCCCACATGGACCGTTTGTCTAGAGAAGGCCCACCCTCCAGGGATCACGACCCTCTGTAGTAGTTACGAGGTAGCTTATACCATAATAAACAACCATCAAATCTAGCCATGTCCCATTCGAAATTAATGTGGTTGCTCAGGGTTAATTGTTCTAGCAAAACTGCAAAGAACCGGGTGTGTTTTCATAAACCTTTTTCCTCTGTCTTTTCTTTAGCATTTCGTAAACAAAAACCTTTTTCTTTCTCAACATCTCTTGGGAGGTCCCACCTCACCAAGGTTTTATCATAAAACATTTGGTAAAAAAATTTCCGGGGTTTTCCCATCCTCTAGTTTTGCTTCGGCTAAAACAGGGTCTCCAAAGGGTATGGTGGATATGCACCATCTATTATACTAGGGACAAGTAGGTATCACCAAGGGGTTGTACTTAATAGTACAGAAGTGTAATAGTTCGAAGGATCCAAACCACTACCATATATATATACATCATCATAAAGCAAAATGATGCAGTTTTAATAAAGAGTAGTTAAAACATGCATAAGTAAAACAATAGGACAAGGTTTATGAGCAAGAAGGTGGCTTGCCTGATGATCAGCAATATGGCAATATGTCCCTGGACTTCTTCTTTAGATAAACAATAATACCAATACCAATAATAATAAGATCTCTTCTTCGCGACGTCAATACGAGCGCAACTATCGTCGTTAAGACAACACATTTAAACAAACAAGTCCACAATCAAACAAGGCATTCAAGCAACCAAACCATACAGCAAGAAAATGGCAATGCAAGTTTACAAATCAGTAGGCCTTAGGAATAATGGATTAATGAGATTGGCCTTGTCTTGGAAATATGGAAGAAGATCCCTTAGGATTTATAGTGTAGGAATTACCTAAGAGGGGTTTTGGACCAAGGACATACTCTGTAGGATACCATTGGGTAAAATGGTACCAACATATAGGATTTGATAAAATTAAACCAACCAAAGTGGTTGCACTATTTTATCACTTTTCTTTATTTAGTTATGATTTTTCTAGTGAGATAACTTCAAGTTTTAGCGAATAATTCACCAAAACATTTCTGAAGCTCCAAAAATTATTTCCTTTGGTGATTAGGTAGGGAATGATGTACTTGTTCACCGAGATGTGGAATCATGTCAAAAGAATTACCAGAATGCCCTCAAGAAAATCCCAAAGGAAGTTCTGGAGTCAATTTGTCTTTTTCACCAAATTAAATATACAGAAGATTTTAGTTTGATTCCAAGGGAAAATTATAGGTATTTAGGATACCTTTCTGTAGAAATTGGAATCAACCTTTTTGGAGTTGTCAAATTCCTGGAGTAATTTATTTAGTGAAAAAGTGGTGCACGGAATGGTTTAATTCACTACAATTCAACCAAATCTCAATAAAATCTGAGCTGCTGAGGTTTGATAGATGTTGATATGACACATTCATGGGAGCTGGAATTAGATCAATACCTCATTTGGTTTGACCTAGAGAAATTTACTAAGGCAAATAGTGGCTCTTTTTGTTATTTTTACTACAGGAAAACAAATGCTCTACTTGGCATGACACAAAATCCATGGGATAGGTACATGCAACACCTACCAGATAAAATTGGATTTATTCCATTTAGGTTTATATAATTTAGTGTGCAGAGGATACTTATTAGTATATTAAATCTCAGAAAATTATCAAAATAAACATGGTCAAGGTTTTGGTACTACATGTTCAAGAAAACACTCAGGAACCCTAGGAATTTTTAATCTGGGTAGTTGCAGTCATTTCTATTTTCTTTTGGATTTAAAGTGAATGGTAAATTTTTAGATCTCGAAAAGAAATCAAAAAGAAAAAGGGGCAGGGGCTACTGGGCTAGGATCTAGGGCAGCTAGGCCTCGCAGAGCCGATTCGGCCCAACCCAGGGCGGGCTACGCCGGCGGGAGGCGGAAATCAAACCCGCGGGGCGGGGCCCGCTTGCTAGCGACGGATGGACAACAAAGGGGTACGGGGGATTTCGGCCGCTCGATATAAATGAGATCGACGGTGCACGGACATCATCTCCGCAGAAAGAAACTCCACTGTGCGGAACCCTAGATGGGAGGGATGTGGGATCGGGGAGGCTTACTTGATGGCAGAGAGGAGCCGGGGAGGGTCCAAGGATATGCGATGGTCGGCGAAGAGTCTGGAGAGGGGCGGCACGGGGTGCTTTGGTTAAGGGAGGGCCCTCGCGCGACGGTGCCCGAGCGACATGCTTCAGGAGCTCGCCGGTGAAGCCTCCAGGAGCCGTCCTGAGCAAAAAGGAGGGTAGGGTCAGCTATAGAGGAGTGAGGAGGTTCCGGGAATGCAACATGCAGGGGTAGGAGAAGGGAGGTGGGGTTGCTATTTTCGAAACGAGGGAGGAGGCTGGTGCTCCTTCTTCTTCTTCTCACAGGCAAGGGGGAGCTGGGGGGAGGGAGAGGAGGCTCTAGGATGAGAGAGGGAGCAAATGAGGGGCAGGAGATGCACGAGGTGGCCTCTAGCCTATTTAAGCTGAGGTGGGGGCTCTAAGAGGGGAAATGTCCATTTTGGACATGCAAGGGAGGTAGGGCTGGCTTGTGATTAGCTTAGAGGGCGGTGAGGAGGGGTAAGAGTGGGATCTGGTCATGCTGGATCTCAGAGAGGGAGGGAGTGGCGGCTGTTGCAATTAATCTCACATGCTTCTCTCTCTCTACTTCTCACTTCCAAGCACATGGGACAAGGGGAAGGGGGTGCTACAGTGCTAGGGCTACCGTGTTTTTGACCAGAGGGAGAGAAGCATGTTGTAGCAGCTTGGTGGAGAAGATTTGATAAGATTTAATGGGGTATTTGTACAAGGTTTTGATTGTTGTGTTATTTTGATCCCAAGAGTGATTGTGAAGGAGTTCCCTTATTTATGTTGGAAAGAGTGGGGGAGATGGTACTGGTAGATAGATGAGGTTAAATTACCTCTATAGGAATTATTTGAGATTTTTCAAAGGAGTTTTAGTCCAATTAACACTATTTATTCAAAAAGGGCAAAAGTAGTTTATAGAAGATCATTTGATATATTTACATTGTACAAGGTTTGTTTTTGGTGTGAGAGGGTCCCAAATGTGAATACACACTTAGGGGAATTTTCCCAAGATTTATTGAGGCTTAAAAGTATTTAACACAATTATTATTCCATTTCTGCCATTTAAGAAAATAGGCAAGAAGAAATAATAAAGCTCTTCAAAAATATTTGTTTTTGAAGTAGGATGATAGGGTAGGATATACGGGCCTCAAAAGTGCTTAGAGTTGGGGAAGTGTTTTGGCAAAAACCAAACTTTCCTTTGGGAAAGGAGTTTTGGAGATTTTGGCTATTAAAGGGATTAATTAGATTTGGAGCCATAATAATTATGGAGAATTATTGATAAATCTTGATGACCAAGGTAGATGATGTATATAAGGTGTAGCAAGCATTTGCAACCTTGGGATTGGAGAATCCAAGTTGGTTTTGGTGAAATACCCTAGATTAAGGATCTAGGGTGATGTTAATTTCATACCATCAAAACATGGTTGTATCTTGGAGTTTAGATCTCACCTTGGGGCTTGGGGTAGATGTATGGATAGAACAAGTGATTTACATCAACATGGTATAGAGGTTTGAGCTTGATATTGCTTGAGTTCACCAAGACTTGATTTCAAACTTTGAATAAAATAAGCCTGCCAGAGCAGACTATCAACTAGCCTTCAAAACCTTGTGAGTTTAAGAAGCACAAAGATCCAATTGGAACAAGTGAAGTAGATATTGATATACCTATATTAGTAGAACACAACCATGCAAAGAGTTGGTCTATATAAGGTAGGATGGTGGTGTGAGATTCTGTCAAAGTAGGCATGTTGATAAGATTTGCAGGAAAAGTTATTTTCTTGCCTACAAAACCATCAAGAACAAGTGGGTTGGAGGATGATATAACTAAAGGCAAGAGTGGGACTTGGTAGTACTTAGTATGGTTAACAAGATGGTTCAGATGCATTTTCAAAAATTCAGAAAGGTTGAGAAGGGGAGGCATTCAAAAAGGTGATGTTGGAAATAATTTTCCAGACTTAGCCAAATTTGGCAGATTTAGGGTTTTTGACTAGAGCATTAGAGTGGATGTTTTTGAGGGGTTTCAAGGTACCCAAGCATCATCAAGTGGATGATGTTGAAGTGTAGATTGATTAGTAAGGATCCATGATTGATATTGGTCTTCATTGACTTGGAAACTTCTAGAAGGGATATCTTCAGAATTGATCTGGTTAAGGGTTTTAGATGATCACCTAGTATCTAGAGATTAGATCTTGCTTTGTATTCTTGTTTAGGGTGTGGTGATTTGTAAACCTATTGATCCTAGTGATGATCTCCTACAGTAGCTCATACTATCTCCTAAGCAGACAAATCAAGTAGCACATCAAGGCAATTCATCAGACAGCAGATCAAGGTAACTCATCTTAGAAACTAAGCAAACCTACTACTCGGGTTACAATCAAGCTTAGCTTGAGGTAGGGATAGGTATTTTGAAAAGGTTGTGGTTTGGATAGGATGAGATTCCTTGGTATCTCTACCAAGAGTAGAATTCAAAAGCTTTAAAAAGAGGTTTTGGGAAACCTAGAGATAAGAATGGTTGAAGGTTCTGTCTATAAACATAAGGAGATTATAATAGGTTGCTCTCCATAGTTTAGGGAAAGAGAAGCTACTTAAATAGTTTGTTTGCAATGGCTTCTTGGCTCAGGTTTTGAAATTCCAGAACATATGAGAATATGAAATTAAGCCAAGACAACTTTGGGAAGTAGATTTTGTCAACTGGTGTTGAGGTAAGGAGTATATCTTCTAATACACATTCATAAGCACAAACATTGTTAAACAACAGACAACACTTCATCACTAAATAAGAAAAAGTTTTTGTTCCCCCTGATTTTTACATTCTGAACAACAATTCAGGGTTGCTGAAATTGGGATGTTACAATGAAAACACATCACTTCGTCAGTATTGACTCTGATACAGACAGTTTAGTATACAGGATGTTGTTTACGATGGAGATGAAAGGGAGATTCCTTTGCCACAATCTACTTTGTTCAGTTTTCACAGGAGGTTGTGGTTGTGTTCCAAGGAGGAGGTGGACGAGTAGCTCCGCTTGCTTGGTTTCACAAGCAGCACCAGGAGGATGTGCCCTCCTACTTTTACTCTGCGCACTACGGTGGGGCGTCCTCGAGCTTGCACCAGGACGAGGGTACCTCCTCACCGTACTACGGAGGCGCTCCATCTTGGCCAGCTTGGGATTGATACCCACTTAGGCCAAAAGCCTAAGCTTGGCGGAGTTACACCAACATCACACTCATCTCCATATCATGTTTCGTCGATACTTTGTATATTCATGTTTCGTTCTCTTTTTAGTTTTCGTTCTTTCTTTACTTTTGCTTTCTAAAACACAAAAAGACCAAAAATATTTCTGTCGTTTGTCTTTATTTGCGTCTTCTTCTTTTTGCCTTGGTTTGATTCTTCCTTTTGGCTTTGTCTTAATTATTCGAAAAACCCAAAAAGATTTTGCTTTGCTTGTTCTTCCTTTTTGTTCTTGCCTTTGAAAATTAAAAACACCAAAATATTTGTTGTTCTTGTTTGGTTTTGTGAAGTTTGTTGCAGGGTTCAACAATCCTAAGTGTAATTTGTTTTCATGTTATTATTCAAGCCACACAAGTGAAGGGAAATAATGAGGATTAATGAAAACTTGAGGTGTGGTAAGAGGTTGGTAACGAACTCTATTTTTTTCATTTTTGTACATATACTCATCATTGTGGGCATGCTTAGTCTGTTCATGTAGGGTGTATGTTATTTATGGATGCTTAGTAGTTCTTGCTTTCTTATGATTAGCTCCAGCTCGCTAAGAGTTTGTAGCATGTCATATGAATGTTTGCTTGCATTGCTCTATTCATAACTTGGTATGACACTGTGGTATCTCCCTCTAAATGTTTCACTTGAAACGACTTGGCACATGCTCATGCATGTATATGACTGAAACAATAATCAGTTAAGCCTCGATGAATTATTTTTCCTCAGAGGTCTTGAATCACTTTAATGGCATGATTAGTGTTGTTTTGTTGCAAGCATGATTATGACAGTTATTGCTCTCTCGTTTGTCGCTCCCTTACTATTGCTAGCCTTCACTTGCACTAAGTATTAGCTCTACTCGTGTTTCCAACCCCCCAAAACTAATATTGCCAAAAGTCTCCAGCATACCTACCTATTAGCATCATTTGCTATTCCGTACATATTTAGTATGCCTTGTTTTCTTCCGAATAAAATGTTTGCTTGTTAGTAAAGCTCTCACGAACTTGATGGCACACTTTACTTTCTTGCACTTAATAATCTTGAACCACTGCGTCCATCTTTGTTGTGTATATGCTTGCGCTTTATAAGTTGAAGTTAGCAAAACCATGTATCACAGGGAACGCTTTCAACATTGCACTGGTACTTTGTACCTCGTTGATATCATGATTCTTTTTCTTATGGATCCCGGCGGTGTGACATAAAAGGGGAACTTGTAAGATCATGGAGTTTGTATATGTGTTAGAGAAACGCCTGGGCCGCTAGCCTAAGCCTTGCCTAATCATGGTGGAAACTTGCAGCATAACCATAATGAGAATTCTATGAAGCATCCTCAATAAAAACCTATGCAAATGGCAAATAAAAAGATCACTGAGATGCTCATTGTTTGCTTGCCTCGTCATTTTGATTATTTGATAGCTCCTGTACCATGTGCAAGGGGTACCCCGTTGGCGGTTCTCTATGATACATATGTACTTACAATGACAAGATCTTACTCGTGACTGAAGTTGAGTAGCATGAGGTTGGTTACTCGTAAGCAAGGGGCATGAGATTTTAACTTATAACTTGTCAAGCATATCCTCTTAGTTGTGTCACTTTAACCTTAACCATTTAAAGATGCTTATGATAGCGGCAATGAGAGCTCAAAGCTAATGAGTACCATACTTTCTGCATTTGGAAGCCTTTCAAAATTTTCAAAACCTTTTTCATTTCCTTGTTGAGTCACCACCCATTCTATGAGCACCTTCCTGAGAGCATAATTGTCATTTTTAGTGTAATGTTCTTGCCTCAAAGCTTGATTTATTGCGCTATGACTTTGATGCTTGCATCTTTGATATCTTTACTTCTAGTCTTCACTTGAACTTCAGAGGTGCCTTGGCATTTATGACTGCTCTACAATTAAAGGCAAGAGAGATACCACTCTATCATACATTGTTGTGAGCATTGTAATGTTAGCTATGTTTATGTTTCATGCTACCTATTATTTTTGAGTTGGAATCTCTCCGTAGCTTGCAATGACTATTAATTAAACTTAGTTGCATACTCTTTATTGTGAATTGCCTGAGTAGTTGATCATACGCTCAGAATATATACATCTTATGAAGCAAATGTGTTCGTGAAAGTTTCTTTTATCGCACTCAGATTTCAACTGAATTGCTTGAGGAAAAGCAATAAGCTAAGCTTGGGGGGAGTTGATACGTCCAAAACGTATCTACTTTCCCGAACACTTTTGCTATTGTTTTTCCTCTAAACTTTTGTGATTTGAATACAACTAACACGGACTGACGCTGTTTTCAGCAGAATTACCTTGGTGTCTAGTTTTTGTGCAGAAAATCAACTATTAGGAAAAATCCCAGAAAATATGCCAAAAATTGTATTTCACCAGAAGACTCACGGAGCCAGGAGACGAGACGAAGTAGGGCCACGAGGGGCCCACACCACCTGGCCGCGCGGGCCAGGCCAGGCCACACCTGGGGGTGGTGTGGCCGCCTTGGCTGCCCCCTAGGCCTCCCTCTTTGCCTATAAGTTGCCTCTTGACCTAAAAACCAAGGGGGGTTCGACGTTTTTCCAAAAAGAGTTCCGCTATGCCACCACCTCCAGATTTCGCGATTCGGAACAAGAAACACTGTTCTAGCACCCTGCCGGGACGAGGAATTGGAGGAGATCATTGCCATCATCATCACCATCGCTTCTCCATCGACCATCCATGTTTCCCCCATCTATAAGTGAGTAATCCCCCGCTGTAGGCTATGGGGATGGTAGGGATTCGATTAGATCATTCATGTAGTGGCATCAAATTGTTAGGCCATGGTGCCTAGTATCTTTTATTAGTGCTTTTTGACTTTGTTGCAACTTGTTGTGCTTAATGCTTGTCACTAGGGCCCGAGTGCCATGATTTCAGATCTGAACATGTTATTGATTCATTATGATAGTATTGTTTATGGTCTTACCTGCAAGTTTTATACACATATTGTTGTCCGGAACCAAAGGCCCAGAATGACAGCAATCGGGATAACCGGAGGGAATGTGTAACTACCTCGGTGAATTACGCTCTTAGTTAATGCCTGGATGAACGAAAGTGGTTAAAATAGTACGGTGGGGCCCAGGGCCACTCACGGTAGACCTTTCGGCCGTCCTAACCACTTTCAGACAACGGGACAAGAACGAGCGGTGTAATCGGCAGGCGAAGGGATCAACTACATACACAAATGAGTATGTATGCAAGCCACATACAACAGTCCTCAGAGCCATTCCATCTAAAAGAAATAGAAATATAGCAACGCCATACGGCAAGACCCAAATGTCCTAGATAGATATAATAATTTTAGGATAGCTCCTCATACATCACACATCAGAGTATCAGGCGGAAGCGGAAAACAAGATCCGAGTACGGATAAGAAGCAAATTTGCATAAGTTGCCCCATAAATAATCACATCCCGCCCACAGATCACACGGATCCCCGTTCCCGGAATCTCTACACCGAATAATCGTTGCCAACATCATCTGTCTCTTCCACCCAGTATCCGTCTTGCGGGTACACCTGTTCATCTGAATCAAACAATTTATCGTGTGAGACCCTAGGGGTACTCAGCAAGTCTTTATGCCACTAAAGGGGACACAACCTGGGGTGACGCAATTGCAGCAAAAGATAATACCTAACAATTCTATAGAGACTCGCTAACCTTCCGCCTAACCAATGATAAACGGAAGTCCGTGAATTAAGAACAACAGTTATAACAATATAATTAACAGATCCATCCTCCTCCTCGCTTACCAACGAGGAAGCGGACGAACAACCCCCATCATCCGTTGGCAGTTTTATAACCATTCCATGAGTATTGCACTATTTACTAGTCAAGTATTTAGTCAATTTAAAAGTGGTACTTTAGTTATACTTGTCTATGATCGAGAAACTGTGCTCCAAGTCGTCCATAACCACGGACACGGCTTTCAGAAAGATTTACCCTGCAGGGGTGCACGAATAGCAACACACACTCGATCAACCTCAGAAAAACCAAATCAAAACCCAACGAGGCATTCACGACAAAGCAATCACAGGATTTAGAAATATTTCAGGGGGCCACCCCATTAAGCTACCCGCCACGAAGTTGGCCGGCTCCGAGACGGACCCAAGGTTTGTGTGGACGGCGGTAAACGATTGGGAACCCGAAAATGTGACTGGGCTTGTCGATACAGTGAAAACGTGTCACGATCCAAAACAGTACAGGTGCTCCTCGCACAATCTTAAATAAAGCAGTAACATGGCATAAGTACAGAATAGTAATAAAGCCCCAAACTAATTGTGGCCCCAAGAAATAAGAATGAATCAAGCTCTGGCTCAGGGGGGTCCATAAGGCCTCCCGGATGTGGATAGTGCGAATAGTCAAGGAACAGGAATCAAGTACTCGGGGTCCTACGGGACACAAGTGAGCATGAAAAACCAAATAGCAGATATTGCTCACCGGTGCCTCTTTCATTAGTTATCCCATTACTACTCAGGTTATGTTGTTAAGGTACCTAATTATTCATCAGACACTCACATACCCTACTCATGCTTTTCTACGACTCGCATGGCTCAAACAACTCCTGTAGTAATGGCTCATGGGATCGGAGCAGGCTTGATGTGGTTTAAAAGTAAAGGCTATGCAGTACTTGGGATTCAATTTAATGCATTCGCGACTCAATGATGCAAGAATAAGATAGAGGCAATAGGTACTGTATGTATGCAAGCATGTGGTAGTGCTTGCCTGGCAGCTCAGTTGAAGCGAGAGATGGATCTGGGTAGTACTCCTGTGATTCCTGGTAATTCTCCTGCTGGGCGTCAATTCGAAGAAGAACCAAACAAACAAGGGCCAACATAAATAAAGTACGCAAGCATATGAATTGAAATGCAACAAGCAACCAAGCATGCCATGATGAATGATGCTCAATTACATGGCCTTAAAGTAGCATGGCAAAGGTGAGGTGTGGATACAAGAAATAGAACATTTTATTATTCATTTGACCAAGTTTTATTGCCATAAACAGTTCAGATTTTAAATGACAACATGATTCATGCTTCAATTCAGAACAAGGACTGCATAAATAGAACGGGCTCGTCGCGCTGATCGATTTAGATATATTATTTGTCAGATTTGGAGTTATAAAACAAAAGTTATTAAATAGTTAAGGGAAAGGGCATTTTCTTGTAATTTTAATCATCTCGAAATTTTAGAGTGTTCAAAATATATTTTGAAGGGCATATTTGAATTCCTCACATTTTTCTGATTCCAAAACATATATTACATGTATTATTTGGATTTGTATTTTAAAAATTATTAGAATCTGAACAGAATTTGAATTTAAATAAATTTGGAATAGATTTGAATAAAAACAGACTCAGGGAAAAACTTTTCTCACTCAGGCGAAATTAACCCCAGACACTGACAGGTGGGCCTTTGTGCTGACTGGACCACGCGCAGGAAAAACTTTTGTCACCGCGGGCTCGCCTAGCCACAGTGACTGCGGGGTGGGCCAACTGGCGCAGGCCCGCGTGTCAGCGGTGGGCGAGACAGAGGCTGACAGGTGGGGCTGGGGCTGGAGCGCGGGTTGCGGCTGAGAAAGGCGGAGGGGTTTTCTGCGAAAGAGCTAGCACGGCTGACAGGTGGGGTCGTTAGGAGCGCGGGTCGTAGGTATCAAAAAGGTGGGGGGCGTTTTGTAAGATGACCACGCGCCCGGTACTGTTTATTGTTTTCCTCCGTCTGACGCGAATCCGGTGCGCGGCGCGGGGCGGGGGTTCGACCCTGGGACATGGGAGTGCGCGCTGAGGGGGCTGACCGATGCGGCGGGCTAGGGGAGCTGACAGGGAGGTGGACGCGAGCTAGATAAGGGGCTGTTCGGCGCGGGAAAAGTGCAGATGCCGGCGAGCTCTGGCGCGCGGTGGGTGTTCGATGGAACGTACGGCGGCGTTAGGGCGGTACGGCGAGGCGGACCATGTCAGGGAGAAAGAGATGCTCACCGCGGGCTCGGCGGTGGGCTCGGATCGGCGCGAGGAACGGCAAGGCGTCGAGGATGCAGGCGCTCCGGCGGCTAGGGTTTCGGGGAGCAGCGAGGTACTGGCGGCGCTGGGGAGCTTCTCGTCCACGTAGGCGCGGTCGGGGTGGTGCAGGGGTTCCTCTCGGTCGCCCAGGACACCTCCACGTCGAGCTGCTCGGCTGGATCGTCGGGGCGAGGTGGTGCTGGCGGCGAACGGCGGCAGGTGGTTGTCGTCGGGGAGGAAGAAGGAGGAGAGGAGGGGCGACTCGGCCAGATCTGGGGAGGCCAGAGAGGCGTGGGGAGGAAGGGAAAAGAAAGGAGAGAGGGAGGAGAGCAGCTGGGGCACGGCAGGATAAAGGTGGCCTCGTGCCACCTTTTCTCTCCTCCTCGAGCACGTGCTCGGCCGGCTGGGCTGGAGGGGAGGCTGCAGGTGGGGCTAAGGACGACAGGGATGCTCGGCTGGAGGGGGACCCTCGGGTCAGGGAGAGAGAAGAGAGGGAGGGGTAGCTAGGCTAGGTTAGATGGGGCATGGCTCGGGTTAGGGTTAGCTAGGGTTAGGGAGAGGGTTAGGGTTAGCTAGGGTGTGGCTCAGCAGGTTAGAGAGAGAGGGAGGACAAGAAGGTCATGCTAGAGAGAGAGAGAGGGAGCAAGCTTAGGGTTTAGGAGAAAAAGAGAGAGAGAGGAAAGAATTAGGTTAGGTTTTTATTAAGCATTTATATTTTAATTTGATTATGAGGCCAAACCAAGGAGAAGCATGAGACTTGATCTTGCTTGAGACAATGGGAAGGAGAAACAAGAAAGAAAGAGGAAGAAAAGAATTAGGTGGAAAAGAAAAGCTCATATGATCATGCTTGAAGAAAAATAAATAAAAGAAAAAGATATGGTTGAGGTTATGGGGATGGTGGAGTGGTAGGAGGTGATCTTCCAAGGTAGGATCCATCTTCCAAAGATAGGATCCAGTACTTCCAAGAAAAACCAATGGAGAAAAAGGTGGTGGAGGAGCTTGCATGGCCCATGCAAGAATAATAATACCATTATTAATTTTGTGACAACACTAATAATATGATGGCATTATTAATATGCATTTCAAAGAAATGGAATAAATCCAAGCAAAAGAATTCTTAAAGGACTAGATCCACCCTATTGCCCATGAGCTAATAAAACCCCAAATAAAACAAACAAGCTCATGATCTAGTAGGATGGTGGAATTATAAAGTGGTGGAAAAGAAATGTGGTGGAATGGAAATAAAAGATATGCCCCCAATTCAACTTGGGCATTGAACAATATATCAAAAGCCAAATACAATATCAAGAAGCAAATACAATTAATAATGCATGTGAGAGGAGAGCCAAAAGAAAAAGGGTTTTTTATGATGCTCAAATGCAAGGTGGCATGATGACATGAGCATGGTATAGTTATGATGCAATAATAATATATATGAAGTAGCTAATATCTTACTAGGACAAGTAGCATTACAATTATGAGACAATTGGGGTGCTACAACTCTCCCCCACTAAACAGGAATCTCGCCCCGAGATTCTAGGAAGAAGAAGACTCAAAGAGGATAGGGTACTTGGCACGGAGCTCATCTTCACGTTCCTAGGTGGCTTCATCAACGGAATGGTGCGACCACTGCACCTTACGGAACTTGATGGACTTGTTACGAGTCCTTCTTTCTGCGACTTCAAGAATTTTTGTGGGGTGTTCTTGATAAGAAAGGTCTTCTTGGAGATTAATGAGTTCATGGTCCACGGTCCTGCCGGGATCCTTGAAGCACTTCTTGAGTTGAGAGATGTGAAAAACATCATGGACTTTGAGTTGTTCAGGGAGCTCAAGAGGATAAGCAACTTCTCCTCTTCTTCCACGAATTTTGAAAGGGCCGATGTATCTAGGAGCTAGCTTTCCTTTGATACCAAAACGGTGCGTGCCTCTCATGGGAGTGACACGAAGGTAAACAAGATCACCCGGGACATACTCCATGTCCGTGTGCTTCCTGTCATAATTGCTCTTCTGGCGACTTTGAGCAATCTTTAGATTTTCAAGAATGATGTGAACTTTCTCCTCCGCTTGAGTTACAATGTCGGGGCCAAACAATATTCTTTCACCTGCGCCCGACCAACCAATCGGAGTTCTGCATTTGCGACCATAGAGAGCCTCAAATGGTGCCATCTTTAGACTTTTCTAGAAACTGTTGTTGTAAGAGAATTCAGCATAAGGAAGACATTCTTCCCACTTCATGCCGAAAGAGATAACGCAAGCACGGAGCATATCTTCTAGAATCTGATTGATCCTTTCAACTTGTCCTTGCGACTGAGGGTGGTAGGCTGTGCTGAAGTTCAATTTGGTTCCCAAAGCATTTTGGAAACTTCCCCAGAACTTGGAAGTGAAGATGCTTCCACGGTTTGAACTGATTTCAAGAGGAACTCCATACAAAGAGACAATTATGTTGATATAGAGTTCAGCCAACTGAATTGTAGAAATTGTTTCCTTGACAGGAAAGAAGTGAGCTACTTTGGAAAGCCTGTCAATGACAACAAAGATTGCATTGTTGCCTTTCTGCGACCTTGGAAAACCAGTGATGAAGTCCATCTCTACTTTCTCCCATTTCCATTCCGGAGGCTTCAATGGCTGTAGAAGACCGGAAGGTTTCTGATGGACAGCTTTAACTCTGCAACACACGTCACACTCTGAGACATACTTGGCACAATATCGTTTCAAACCAGGCCACCAATATTGTGTTTTCAAGTCCATGTACATCTTAGTGCTGCCAGGGTGGATAGAAAGAACAGAATCATGCGCCTCCTTGAGAACTTGCTCTCTTAAACCCGGGTAGTTCGGAACAAACATCCGGTGTTCAAAGAAAAGAGTGCCTTGGTCGTCTACATGGAAAGACTCATATTTCGGAAGTTGAATGTTGGAGATGATCTTTTTAGTGTAAGGATCCCCAAGCTGAATAGAACGGACCTTTTCTTCCAAGAGAGGTGTTGCTAGAAGGTTCAGAAGATAACCTTGATCCACAATTTCAAGGTTGAGCTTGCGGAATTCCTCGCACAAGAGAGGCTGTTGTTCTTCCACCATGAGGTTGTTGACATAAGCTTTTCGGCTGAGAGCATCTGCCATGACATTGGCTTTACCCGGGGTGTAGTTGATGGTCAAATCGAAATCATTGATTGTTTCAATCCACCTCCTCTGACGAAGGTTGAGATCAGGCTGTGTGAAGATATACTTCAGACTCTTGTGATCAGAAAAGATCTCACAATGGTTGCCAAGCAAGTAATGCCTCCATACTTTCAAAGCAAAGACAACTGCTGCGAGTTCGAGGTCATGTGTAGGATAATTGATCTCATGCGTCTTCAACTGACGAGATGCGTAAGCAACAACTTGCTTTTCTTGCATAAGGACCGCACCCAATCCTTGCAATGAAGCATCACAGAAAATCTGGAAAGGCTTTGATGTATCTGGAGGAACCAAGACTGGTGTGGAAGTGATCTTCTCTTTGAGTGTTTCAAAGCTTGCTTGACATGCAGGAGTCCAAAGGTATTTCTTGCCTTTCTTGAGGAGATCGGTAAGAGGCTTCGCAATCTTTGAGAAGTTTTGAACGAATCGACGACAGTAACTGGCCAAACCAAGGAAACTCCAGACTTCTTTGACATTTATGGGTGGAAGCCAGTCCATAATTGTCTTAATAGTTTCTGGGTTGACGGCAATGCCCTTGGCAGATATGACGTGACCAAGGTAGGTGACTTGAGGCAGCCAAAACTCACACTTGGAGAACTTTGCATACAGGCGGTTCTCACGAAGCTTGTTTAGGACACAACGAAGGTGTTCTTCATGTTCCTCTTTTGACTTAGAATAGACTAGAATGTCATCCAGGTAGACCACAACGAACTTATCAAGATACTCCATGAAAACTGAGTTCATAAGCCTCAAGAAGGTGGCAGGTGCATTGGTGAGACCGAAAGACATGACCGTGTACTCATACAGGCCATAGCGGGTGGTGAAAGCTGTTTTGGGAACATCTTCCTTGCGGATCTTGATTTGATGATAACCACTTCTCAAATCAAGCTTAGAGAATACCACAGCTCCAGCTAGTTGATCAAAGAGATCATTAATCCGCGGAAGGGGATATTTATTCTTGATGGTTTTAGCATTGAGTGCCCGATAGTCAACACAAAGTCTATCAGTCTTGTCTCGCTTCTTCACAAAGATGGTTGGACTACCCCAAAAGAAGTACTATGCTGAATGAAACCCAACTTCTCTTGTTCATCCAACTGACGCTTAAGTTCAGCCAACTCAGCAGGACCCATTTTATAAGGCCGCTTGGAGATAGGAGCGGTGCCAGGTTCAAGTTCAATAACAAACTCAACCTCACGATCCGGAGGCATACCTGGTAACTCTTCAGGAAAGACATCTGGAAACTCACAAACTACAGGAACACTCTGAATACCTTCCATAGCATCATCATTCAGAGCCGCCAAAGAATAAAGCTGAATTGCAGGAGTCAGACTTGGATAATAGACTATATGGCCTTCAGGAATTTTCAGAGAAACCGAACGTTTAGCACAATCAATCACAGCTGGATTTGCTGTCAACCAATCCATGCCCAAGATAACATCAATATCAGAATTGCCCAGAATAATTAAGGAAGCCAGAAATAAAGAACCACCAATCTCAATTTGATTGCCATGGCTGATATGAGCAGCCCTCATGTTTGACCCAGGAGATTGTACCACAAGACGGATCTTGCTCATGAGAAAACTTGTGAGAAACAAAAGAATGTGAAGCACCAGAATCAAACAAAACTCGTGCAGGAACTGAGTTAACAGAAAGCATACCCATCACAACTCCAGGAGCATGCTCAGCTTGAGCAGCGTTGACACAGTTGGCACGAGCAACCGTAGACCCCGGCTTAGTGTTGATGTTGAGAGCCCGAGGTGGAGGTGCACGAATCATAGGAGCACTTGCTGCAGGTCTTGGAGGTGGTGGTGGAAGAGCTTTGTTGTTCATTGGACAATTCCAGTTCTGATGCCCAGTGTTTCCACAAGTATAGCAAGCACCCGGTGGACGTGGAGCAACGTAGCCAGGGACTCCGCCAGGCGCTCCAGGGTAGTTGTGGTTGTAGCCCCTGGGAGCCGCAATGAAGGAGTTTGGTGGCCTTGGTGCGTAGCTTGAAGGTCTTGGTGGAGCAGGGAGCGACGGTGGGGTGTGAGGAACCCAGACACGACTCTTAGAAGGAGCTGACATAGCAGAAGAGCTTGCTGTATCATGGCTGTGTTTCTTTGACTCCTCAAACACTTGCCTACTTGCTTCTTCCTGCAGAGCTGTGTGCTGAAGTTCCAGGAAAGATGCTGGTCTTGCATGAGTGATTGCATATTTGATCGAAGCATTGAGGCCTTGCCGAAACCTCTTTTGCTTCTTCTTGTCATCAGAGATCTCATCGCCACCATAACGAGACAGGTTCATGAAGTTTCTGATGTAGGTGTTGACATTGCCAGTGCCCTATTTGAGGTTGAGAAACACTTCCTTCATCCTTTCCATGACAATTTCTGACAGATATTGCTCTTTGAAAGCAGCAGTGAACCGCTCCGAAGTAGGCTGAAAACCAGAAAGATCTGCCTTGAGATAATTTTCCCACCAGAGAGTTGCATCTCCCTTCAGAAGGTGAGTAGCACACTTGACCCATTCTTGCTCGGGAACATCCGCAGTCATCAGCAACCTTGACACTTCACGAAGCCAATCATCCGCATCAAGTGGTTGATCAGACACTTCGAATTGACGTGGGTTGAACTTGAGAAAACTCTTGATGTCTCCTCGCTTGGGAGGTGGAGGTAGCAGAGCAAACTCATTCCTCCTCACACTTTCCTCGAAGCGCTGCTGGTTTTGCTGAGTGCCCAAAGCATTTGCAATACTTGCAAAAGCAGCCCCGAGTTCAGGTGGTATATCCTCCTCAGAACGGCGTGCTGGTGCCATCCTGTGATTGATATAAAACACAAGTCAGTACTATAATGGAGAATGATAATAATCCAAAATAGTACCAAAATGGAATTAATCAAGATTAAAGAATGCAATACACTGAGGTGATATTAAAATATCAACAAAGTTCAAGGCAACTAGAAGATATTAAGCATAACACACACGACTGAACAAGGAGTGTGGTATACAAACTAACAAAGAAAAATTTTCCGCAAATTTCGGCATTAAAATACCACTATATGCGCAAAACCACTTAACGAATCAAGATTAGTAACCCTACTAGTTCAATATACAAAAGCAAATGACAAAAGTAGTGGTATGGTCGCGACTCCATCCCGCACTCAAATCATTACTCCGCACATGAATCAGTAAAAACACATATCCCAACAACTTCTTCTTAAGAGGAACCTAAAGATTGGTAACTACGGAACCGAACACCCCAACAAGATAACGTCGGATACAAAGAGTAAGATAGATCGCATCGGTGTACAACGAATCAGAATAGATCGCGTCGGTTTACAAAGGACTGTCGGTAGGGAATGTACCAACAGTTGATAACCAAAAGGCAGATAATGATAACATTTGGATGCAACAGATAGACAAGGAATTCACACACACACACACAAACACAGACACAACCTATGGTACTACGGAACCCAGAACACGTGAATCCTAGTTTGAATTTTAGAAGAGGATTGAAAGCGTTACACTTCCTTACCAGAAAAAGGGTGGGTGGGTGGGTAAGAAGAAAAATGGAAGCAGTCCTACTCTCACGTTTGTTTTTCCCTAGTATACATAACTACCAAAATATTTGCTAGACTGACAACGACCTATTTGGCTGAGACCCTGAAGGGCGGGATGGCTCTGATACCAATTGTAACTACCTCGGTGAATTACGCTCTTAGTTAATGCCTGGATGAACGAAAGTGGTTAAAATAGTACGGTGGGGCCCAGGGCCACTCACGGTAGACCTTTCGGCCGTCCTAACCACTTTCAGACAACGGGACAAGAACGAGCGGCGTAATCGGCAGGCAAAGGGATCAACTACATACACAAATGAGTATGTATGCAAGCCACATACAACAGTCCTCAGAGCCATTCCATCTAAAAGAAATAGAAATATAGCAACGCCATACGGCAAGACCCAAATGTCCTAGATAGATATAATAATTTTAGGATAGCTCCTCATACATCACACATCAGAGTATCAGGCAGAAGCGGAAAACAAGATCCGAGTACGGATAAGAAGCAAATTGGCATAAGTTGCCCCATAAATAATCACATCCCGCCCACAGATCACACGGATCCCCGTTCCCGGAATCCCTACACCGAATGATCGTTGCCAACATCATCTGTCTCTTCCACCCAGTATCCGTCTTGCGGGTACACCTGTTCATCTAAATCAAACAATTTATCGTGTGAGACCCTAGGGGTACTCAGCAAGTCCTTATGCCACTAAAGGGGACACAACCTAGGGTGACGCAATTGCAGCAAAAGATAATACCTAACAATTCTATAGAGACTCGCTAACATTCCGCCTAACCAATGATAGACGGAAGTCCGTGAATTAAGAACAACAGTTATAACAGTGTAATTAACAGATCCATCCTCCTCCTCGCTTACCAACGAGGAAGCGGACGAACAACCCCCATCATCCGTTGGCAGTTTTATAACCATTCCATGAGTATTGCACTATTTACTAGTCAAGTATTTAGTCAATTTAAAAGCGGTACTTTAGTTATACTTGTCTATGATCGAGAAACTGTGCTCCAAGTCGTCCATAACCGCGGACACGGCTTTTAGAAAGATTTACCCTGCAGGGGTGCACGAATAGCAACACACACTCGATCAACCTCGGAAAAACCAAATCAAAACCCAACGAGGCATTCACGACAAAGCAATCACAGGATTCAGAAATATTTCAGGGGGCCACCCCATTAAGCTACCCGCCACGAAGTTGGCCGGCTCCGAGACGGACCCAAGGTTTGTGTGGACGGCGGTAAATGACTGGGAACCCGAAAATGTGACTAGGCTTGTCGATACAGCGAAAACGTGTCACGATCCAAAACAGTACAGGTGCTCCTCGCACAATCTTAAATAAAGCAGTAACATGGCATAAGTACAGAATAGTAATAAAGCCCCAAACTAATTGTGGCCCCAAGAAATAAGAATGAATCAAGCTCTGGCTCAGGGGGGGTCCATAAGGCCTCCCGGATGTGGATAGTGCGAATAGTCAAGGAACAGGAATCAAGTACTCGGGGTCCTACGGGACACAAGTGAGCATGAAAAACCAAATAGCAGATATTTCTCACCGGTGCCTCTTTCATTAGTTATCCCATTACTACTCAGGTTATGTTGTTTATGTGCCTCATTATTCATCAGACACTCACATACCCTACTCATGCTTTTCTACGACTCGCATGGCTCAAACAACTATTGTAGTAATGGCTCATGGGACCGGAACAGGCTTGATGTGGTTTAAAAGTAAAGGCTATGCAGTACTTGGGATTCAATTTAATGCATTCGCGACTCAATGATGCAAGAATAAGATAGAGGCAATAGGTACTGTATGTATGCAAGCATGTGGTAGTGCTTGCCTGGCAGCTCAGTTGAAGCGAGAGATGGATCTGGGTAGTACTCCTATGATTCCTGGTAATTCTCCTGCTGGGCGTCTATTCGAAGAAGAACCAAACAAACAAGGGCCAACATAAATAAAGTGCGCAAGCATATGAATTGAAATGCAACAAGCAACCACGCATGCCATGATGAATGATGCTCAATTACATGGCCTTAAAGTAGCATGGCAAAGGTGAGGTGTGGATACAAGAAATAAAACATTTTATTATTCATTTGACCAAGTTTTATTGCCATAAACAGTTCAGATTTTAAGTGACAACATGATGCATGCTTCAATTCAGAACAAGGACTGCATAAATAGAACGGGCTCGTCGCACTGATCGATTTAGATATATTATTTGTCAGATTTGGAGTTATAAAACAAAAGTTATTAAATAGTTAAGGGAAAGGGCATTTTCTTGTAATTTTAATCATCTCGAAATTTTAGAGTGTTCAAAATATATTTTGAAGGGCATATTTGAATTCATCACATTTTTCTGATTCCAAAACATATATTACATGTATTATTTGGATTTGTATTTTAAAAATTATTTGAATCTAAAAAGAATTTGAATTTAAATAAATTTGGAAAAGATTTGAATAAAAACAGACTCAGGGAAAAACTTTTCTCAATCAGGCGAAATTAACCCCAAACACTGACAGGTGGGCCTTTGTGCTGACTGGACCACACGTGGGAAAAACTTTTGTCACCGCGGGCTCGCCTAGCCAAAGTGACTGCGGGGTGGGCCAACTGGCGCAGGCCCGCGTGTCAGCGGTGGGCGAGACAGAGGCTGACAGGTGGGGCTGGGGCTAGAGCGCGGGTTGTGGCTGAGAAAGGCGGAGGGGTTTTCTGCGAAAGAGCTAGCGCGGCTGACAGGTGGGGTTGTTAGGAGCACGGGTCGTAGGAATCAAAAAGGTGGGGGGCGCTTTGTAAGATGACCACGGGCCCGGTACTGTTTATCGTTTTCCTCCGTCTGACGCGAATCCGGCGCGCGGCGCGGGGCGGGGGTTTGACCCTGGGACGTGGGAGTGCGCGCTGAGGGGGCTGACCGATGCGGCGGGCTAGGAGAGCTGACAGGGAGGTGGACGCGAGCTAGATAAGGGGCTGTTCGGTGCGGGAAAAGTGCAGATGCCGGCGAGCTCTGGCGCGCGGTCGGTGTTCGACGGAACGTACGGCAGCGTTAGGGCGGTACGGCGAGGCGGACCATGTCAGGGAGAAAGAGATGCTCACCGCGGGCTCGGCGGTGGGCTCGGATCGGCGCGAGGAACGGCGAGGCGTCGAGGATGCAGGCGCTCCGGCGGCTAGGGTTTCGGGGAGCGGCGAGGTACTGGCGGCGCTGGGGAGCTTCTCGTCCATGTAGGCGCGGTCGGGGTGGTGCAGGGGGTTCCTCTCGGTCGCCCAGGACACCTCCATGTCGAGCTGCTCGGCTAGATCGTCGGGGCGAGGTGGTGCTGGCGGCGAACGGCGGCAGGTGGTTGTCGTCGGGGAGGAAGAAGGAGGAGAGGAGGGGCGACTCGGCCAGATCTGGGGAGGCCAGAGAGGCGTGGGGAGGAAGGGAAAAGAAGGGAGAGAGGGAGGAGAGCAGTTGGGGCACGGCAGGATAAAGGTGGCCTCGTGCCACCTTTTCTCTCCTCCTCGAGCACGTGCTCGGCCGGCTGGGCTGGAGGGGAGGCTGCAGGTGGGGCTAAGGACAGCAGGGAGGCTCGGCTGGAGGGGGACCCTCGGGTCAGGGAGAGAGAAGAGAGGGAGGGGTAGCTAGGCTAGGTTAGATGGGGCATGGCTCGGGTTAGGGTTAGCTAGGGTTAGGGAGAGGGTTAGGGTTAGCTAGGGTGTGGCTCAGCAGGTTAGAGAGAGAGGGAGGACAAGAAGGTCATGCTAGAGAGAGAGAGAGGGAGCAAGCTTAGGGTTTAGGAGAAAAAGAGAGAGAGAGGAAAGAATTAGGTTAGGTTTTTATTAAGCATTTATATTTTAATTTGATTATGAGGCCAAACAAAGGAGAAGCATGAGACTTGATCTTGCTTGAGACAATGGGAAGGAGAAACAAGAAAGAAAGAGGAAGAAAAGAATTAGGTGGAAAAGAAAAGCTCATATGATCATGCTTGAAGAAAAATAAATAAAAGAAAAAGATATGGTTGAGGTTATGGGGATGGTGGAGTGGTAGGAGGTGATCTTCCAAGTTAGGATCCATCTTCCAAAGATAGGATCCACTACTTCCAAGAAAAACCAATGGAGGAAAAAGGTGGTGGAGGATCTTGCATGGCCCATGCAAAAATAATAATACCATTATTTATTTTGTGACAACACTAATAATATGATGGCATTATTAATATGCATTTCAAAGAAATGGAATAAAGCCAAGCAAAAGAATTCTTAAAGGACTAGATCCACCCTATTACCCATGAGCTAATAAAACCCCAAATAAAACAAACAAGGTCATGATCTAGTAGGATGGTGGAATTATAAAGTGGTGGAAAAGAAATGTGGTGGAATGGAAATAAAAGATATGCCCCCAATTCAACTTGGGCATTGAACAATATATCAAAAGCCAAATATAATATCAAGAAGCAAATACAATTAATAATGCATGTGAGAGGAGAGCCAAAAGAAAAAGGGTTTTATATGATGCTCAAATGCAAGGTGGCAGGATGACATGAGCATGGTATAGTTATGATGCAATAATAATATATATGAAGTAGCTAATATCTTACTAGGACAAGTAACATTACAATTGTTAGACAATTGGGGTGCTACAGAATGGCTTTGATGTGAGGATCACATGTGTTAACGTAGTGTTAATTCTTTGCTCCGGTGCTCTATTAAAAGGAGCACCTTAATTTCCAGTAGTTCCCTTGAGGCCCCGCTGCAAATGGGCTGGCAGGACAAAAGATGTTGTGCAAGTTCTCATTGCGAGCACGTATGACTATATATGGAACACATGCCTATGATTATCTAGTACTTGGATGCTTTATCTTATTTATCTGCAAATGCCCTATGTCTTGATTGCCATGTGAATTGTCTTGTCCATGCAACACCCATCCATCCATCCCTATGCCTACCGCGATTTAATCCTACTATTTACTGCAATTGTTACTGCTATCTTTACTTTTACTACTGCTATTACTTTACTATTGCTACTACAAAACCGTTGCTATTGATAAACTGCTGTGAGCAAGATTGTTTCCAGGTGCAGCTGAATTGACAACTCATTTGTTAAGGCTTATAAATATTCTTTGGCTCCCCTTGTGTCGAATCAATAAATTGGGTTTCACTTCCCTCGAAAATACTGCGATACACCGCCTATACTTGTGGGTCATCACAGGCACCTCGCCTTCCGGGTCGGGGTCGACCGCCTTCTGCTTATTGATAGTGAGCTCCGATGCCTCGCTGATATCGGCCTTACTCTTCTTGGATGGGTTTTCCACCTCCTCGACGTGGCTTGAGGGGATTTTCAGCACAGTTGCTTGAGTAATCCTCTTTGGTTTGCTTCTACGAGTTTAAACCAATCAGAGTCAGAAATTTTGGCAATTGAGATAACTGATCTAAAGGATATGATGGAGGTGCTCACTTGGTGATTGCAATGAATCACAGTCCGGTAGTGATGTGCGCCGATTTCTTCAGCTCTCGGCCAATTGCACGTGATAGCCCCGCCTCCATTAGGCTAACTTGGCGCCACGGCTTGGTCGGTCTTGTCGGCTTCTTCACCGACTCCGAGGCCGGAGCTAGGGCCTCCGATGTCTTGTTTGCCACTGAGATGTCTGATGCCTTTGCTGGTGTTGAGGCAGCCGACTCCTCCGCCAATGGTGGGGCCTTTGCCCCAACTATTGGTGTTGGGTCCTGTGTCCCCTTCACCATGCTAAGTATGGCGGTTGCTTCCTCAGCTTGCTCGTCCAAGTCGAGCACGACCGCTGGCTCGGTCGCCGCCTTCGCTGGCGGCTTCGTCTTTAGGGCAGCCTTGACCAGAGTGGCCACCCATTTGGAGCTCTTCACATCGACAATCTTCAGGTTGCTATCGAGCGAGGCAGCTGCTGGCCTTGATCTTGCGGTGCTTTTGGCCACAAATCCTTCGAGGCATAGATACGGGCTCCTCTTCCTCCAATTTCTCGGATTCGTCCTCCTCAAAATGTTACTTTGGCGCCTCCTCGTCTAGCGGAGGTACCCAGTGATCCAGAGCCTGAAATGTCTGCAAAGGGAGGCAATGCGCGAGTTAGATAAGCGACTTAAAAGTATGATGGACATAGAAAAGCAACTGCGAAATAAAAAAATGGAAAACTTACTGGGGGAGCTAGCCTACCATTCGGCTTGTACGGGGCCAATCCCACCTATAGGTTGGTGAAGGTCGCCTCCGTGATCTTCTTTAGAGCCGCAGAGTAATCCTCCGCAACCCAAGAATCTGGGCTCGACCTAGAAGGGTCGGATCGCCTTCCGTAGTCATACATCCAGTTGGACCGAGTAGCGAGTGGCACCAGTCGCCGCCTAAGCCAGCAATTGAAGAGGTTGATCATCTTGAACCCCTCTTCCTCGATCTTGGACATGCGGGCCTGCATATCGTCCACAACCATCTTCTAGATTTTGGGAAGCTTATGCACCGACAACCACCGTGGATTTCTCCGCTCCGTGGTGTACGCCAGGATTGATACCTCCCTGGATTGGGTGGTCTCCTTCATGTAGAACCACCATTTCTTCCATTCATTGGCCACCTTCTTCGACAACCCGCGCTCTATTTGGTAAAAATGGAGGAATCACCTGAATAAGATAGAAGTGGGGAATCCGAACCCGCGCTCTAGGTGACTCTTGAAGGAGATGAATTCCCCGGCTCGCGGTTTGGGCTCGCTCTCGCCCGTGGGCGGGACTCGCAACTGCCCCTTCATGAGGATTCCTGCATCCTGGAAGGACTGCAGGAGGGCCGTGGAGCACTTGGACTTGGACATCAGCATGAACTCGTGTGAGCTTGGGATCTGGATGCTTGCGCTAAGAGAAAGAAGAAGAATGGGAATGGAGGGGAAAGATCCGCACTTCCCTCTATGGCTTGCCTTTTATAGCAGCGTCGCATGTTGATCACGGACTCGACATTACCTCGCGGTAATTCTGCCGAGGTTACCATTGGGAGGTGCCCAACGACTAGTTTGACCAAAAGTTAATGGTCCAACTTCTGCCAAGATATGCCACTCGACTCGCACACTACATTCGCTCATCCATTCCAATTGTCTGGGTAGAGTGACTTGAGATCAATCGATTCGCCAAAGATGCGACTGAAGACTTACGTGGAGGCTTCTTCCTTCATTGGAGGAGTTCGCCACCGATTCGACTGGGCGTCCACACGGACTCGCTTACTCCGACTGCCAAGTTGACACCTCCACCAAACCCCTATTGCACTCAGGGACAACTGATGGGGGTATACCAATTGGGGTATGCCTAGGAAGGAGATTTGACTAGCCTGGCACACAGCAATTGGGCCTGCAAGTACCGCGACCAGAAGGAGACTTGCAAGAAGGCCCGACGACTAGAAGCTGAAGGCCCAAGACTTAAGCTAGGCCTAGTTGGATTAGGTCAAATCCTCCAAAACCTAACCTGATTCAGTGGTAATCCTGTAAACCCTAGCAAGGTGACCCTATATAAACCTACCAAGGGATCTCATTGTACTTACGTCTAATTAGCTACCCCTTCCTAGCGACTCGCTACCGAGCTCGCCAATCTTGTAATACACTCATTGATAATACAATCTAGCATGAAGTAGGTCTTTACCCTACAGGGGGCCGAACCTAGGTAAACCCTCGTGTTTGCTCCCAATATCGCACCATAGATGGTGACTCGATCTTGCCCCCAATCATAACAATTGCTACCCCTGGTAGCGACTGCCGTGGTCATTCCCACGACTTACGGTAGGGAAAATACAGGCCACATACTGTAGCTCGTTCTCATCGTTCCATAAATATTGAAGCCATCGGTGCCAAGGCCAAGAGTTATGTTCGTCGGGTCAGCTGAAAAGTCCTGCCATGTTCTGTGAAAATCCTACCATGCTTCGCCATCATCCGGATAACTAAGTATACCATTTCTTGGCATTCTCTTTAACTTGTGCCACTATGTGTTCTCCATTGTTTTCCTCAAAGAGAACAATCGCTGTAGCCGTGGCGCCAAAGGAAAATGATGCAATACTTTGATAGCCGACGACCTTCTTTCTGGATATTTCCACCTTTAAGCGCCACACTTAAGACAGTTGTCCAGCTTGTCATTGTCCTTCCAGAAAAGCATGCTGTTGTTTTTGCACATGTCTATGCTATCATAGGAAAGTCCAAGCTCCTACAGATACGTTTTTGCTTCATAGTATGTGATGAGTCAAAAATTGAAGCATCTTTAAGCATATAAATTATTCATATTGTCACTCATTACATGCTATATCTAGAAATGACTATGCCTATTATGTATGATTACTAGTTCTCATTTATTTTCACATGGACTTTACATAACTAGTAGTTTTATTAGGATTTCATTACTTTTTCTTGTCTTTGACTTGTGTGTAGGTGTTGTGTTGGATTTTGGATAAACGACGGCAAAAGAAACCAAGAAGATGCAAGATGGAGGAGCTGCAAGCACCGGACTTGGCCATTTGAGAGGCGGAAAAAGTGGATTTTTCATAAACTCCAAATTAAGATCCAAGTCCATGGTGTTGTAGCCCTTGTCCATATTATTCCAACAAGCCTAAGAACACCCAAATCGGAGTTCGTATAAAGAAATAGATGCCAAAATAACAAAGCATACTAAAGGTTTAACGACCACTCGTACGGGCATGTACGGTCGTACCGTCTTCCAGTACCATGGGTCTGGACACATGGAAACAACTATTATGGACGCATTTCTTCATAGAATTCTCCCCGTTTGTTCCTAGACATTCCTTAGGTCATAGGGAACATATTGGCGGCTCTTCTAGGCCTATATAAAGAGGCAAGGAGCCAAGGTAGAAGGAACCCTCTCCATATACCTCCCCGGCAGAGCATTGCCGCCTTGCAAACTCCATAGCCGCCTCCTCCACAAGATCTCCACCATCACAATTTCTGAAGAGAAGAAGGGGACTTGGATCTTGAAGTACTCAAAACCGATCTACATCACCATCATCATCACCAACATCTCCAATATTGATCCCCTTCGGCTACTTAGTTGAAATTGAAACCCTAGTGTGGATCTTCACTTATATTTGATTGTACTCTCATATCCCATCCATTTTATTGCCATGATTTTGATTGGCTTTATATGTGAGTAGTTCCTTTATTCTCGGGGAGATGGAGAAACCCTACCATTATTATGAAATGAAATAAAGATGATCTATTACTTGTGTCCATGATCTATTGATCGATGATGTGTGTTTGATCTCTCTCTTTAGATGGTAAGTGTAGTCGACCACATATTATTTTCCTTCGGGTCTAGAGAAAATGGTAAAATCCTTTGGACATGTTTAGAAGTATGCCTGGAGCTATTTGTGACTATAAGCACTAGCTTAAAACCTGCACGGTCAAAGGAGGAATAAAGAGAGATTCACAAAGCTAATTACGATATCCACGAGGATACCCTTAATTGCGGTGGTCTCTATGGGTAACTTCTCTCATATATCGAGTGGTTAATTAGAGATGACATCATTCCTTGGCTCAACAAAGTGACTGCCTATGAGCCTTGTGGTGAACATCTTATAAGCAAGGTCTCTCCACAAATGTCATGAAAAAAGAAATAGGTTATCCTAATTATGAGTAATTATCCCATAGTATTGGCGTATGTAAACTCCCTGAGAACTCCTTAACCATATTGCTACCACCACAACCACACTTGCATCTTCTCGCTAACTTCAGCAATTTACTTTGTTCTTGTTTACTTTAGCACTTATTAAAACACACTCTTTATACACCATTACTTGGAGTTAGAGATAACCTACAAGTACTCTATAGTGAATAGTAACAAGGGAGATAAATACCTCTACCAATAGCTCTCTGTGGGATCAATACTCTTATTTCGAAACTAGCTACAGTTGATCTGTGCACTTGCAGCCATCGAGCTATTTTCTGGCACCATTGTCGGGGAGCTAAGAGCTTTTGGTCTTTGTTCTTAGTTGCTAATTTATTGATGTTGTACTAAATTTGTTTACGAGTTTCAAGTTATTTTTGCTTATTGCTTTTTATATTTTTTCTTTTACTTATTTGAAAAGTACAAAAAAATTACAAAAACAAAAATTTTATAAAAACTATTGTTACTAATCATGTCTTATAAGATGACTATCTTTCAACAAATGAAATTTGTAATGAAGGAGTCAACGGGAGCGATTGTGGGAAATGTGATGAGAGGCGTGTCATATTGAAATAATGGCTGACTTGGGTGGACAAGTATTCATCCATACTATGTGCCTATTATCAATTTATATTGTGATTGCTTCAAAACTTTATATCACCTCAATTATCAATGTGAGTATAATATCGATACCAAACTAGCAAACTATAATAGTGATGAGTTTAAATGCCATGCTAGAGTAGATTACAATTTGTGCTTTTTACCGATTCCCAAGAGATGTATTTCGTTTGAGAAATATATAGGTAGAATGAAAACCACTTGATATGATATATAAAGAAGTTCACCCTATAATCTGGTATTGCCAAGAAAACTTCCTTAATAATGCATTTATTTTTGAGCAGATTAAAGCTACCATACAAGATCTAAACAATTGCAGGGTGCTCCAAAGGATGAAGTTGAGGGAACTCCACTCAAAGAACCTCCACCTAGACCACCATAATATATTGTTAATAAATAGGTGACACTTGACGTTGCACCCTCTCAACTAGTGGAAGGTAATACTATCGCTGAGCTACTCGCAAATTCTCTTAGTAAGAATGAAGAGGAGCAACTTGATCAAACACTTAAATATCGTACTTATGAAAATAACTTTCCACACACAAATAGTATGCATGCAAATGATATCTCATTATCTAGTAATGATTCTAATGATGATTGGCCTGAGGAGGACATGTACCTAGCTAATTATCCTAGGAACTTTGGTGAGGAACTAAAGAAGGAATATTTCTATGAATATTGCGATGCAGCTTTGCAACTGGAATCCTCAATAGAGGAGAATGAAGAATGGTATGAAGAATATATTACCGATGGTGAGATGATGGAGGTACGAGATGAAATGAAGGAAAAGGACCATTTTGGAATTGAAGTTAATCAAGAGGATCCTATAGAATATGATTGCTTAAGAAAATTTCTAGCATCTAGTAGAGTAGAGAAACTACTTGGAAATTTTAAACTCGACCCTTGTATAATTGTTTGAATTTTCAAAACCTATCGTAAGCGTTTGTAGATTACAAAGGAGTGGGAACATTACATATAGCCTTGTAATGTTAAACCCCCTAAGGCTGATCCCAAGAAACAAGTTATGTCTTTACAGTTTGGAGAAGAAGATCTCAAGGTAAATTGCAGCCAATTCAAAAAGTTGCCATATGAAAATAAGATTGAAATCAAGGAAGAGAAAACCATTGAAGAGTAGGAAGCAATTTATTTTGGCAACCCACAAACTGAATTGGAATGAAGCCTGTTGAATAATGACTCACCCCCAAATGACTTTGGAAAGGAACATTTGGATAATATACTTGATACCACACTGAAAGGCGAGGAACAAGAAGAGGAGGATGAGCTAAATGATCACTCACATATACCCTCTACTCCAAATCCCATTCACATATTTGATACTCATGAGTAGAAACCAATATGGCATATTAAAAATGACAAATATGTTTATGATGCCTATATCTCTAGTAATGATTCTTATTATGTTGAAACTAAAGATAATTTATCTACGGAGCCCTTGTGCCTAGATACTCATTTGGGGAACATAAATAATGATGAATTGGAGCTAGAATCTTGTAGTACTAATGTGCAGGGACAATAAGAGCACATTGCGAATGAAATATTTGTTAATGATGCTTCCTTTTGTGAGTGGCTTGATATCTCTCGAACTGATGAACTTGCTAGAAAGTGTGATGAAATAGGGGCGAAAGACACCTTTGAATTTCCCTAATATCGGATTTATGGCTTTAAAGGAAGTGCTTCCCGAGAGGCAACCCGGAAGTTTTTAGGTGTCTTTATTAATTTTGTGTCTTGATTCTAGTTGCATTCATGTTGCATTGGCACTTATTTTATCTGCATGATTTTCTATTAGAGTTTGCTTGGGACTATGTTCGAAATGTAGAATTGTTTGTTGCTCTAATCATGTGTTGCTTATATTGGTTAAAATCTTCTTCAAAAAAATATATGTTTGCTTTGTTTGGATGCTAGACTAACGTTTCAGGTCTATAATAAAATTTTCAGAGAAAATAACTTGTTCCGGAGCTCATAGTGAGCGTAACGAGCAACAGTACAGGTGGAACCGTCCATACCTCGCGCCCGTACCGCTCATGGGATGCGTTGGAAGAAGTAGAAATTTTTCCAAAAATATTTACTGCAAGCTTAACGAGCATCAGTACGGTGGGACGCGTTCGTACCGTCCGCTTGTACTGACCTTGTTACCAGGCAAAGAAAATATGAAGACGATCCAGAGGGTGTAATGACCACCCGTACGGGAACATCAAGCCCATACCACTTGGTTGTACCAACTTTGACAGAACCCTATTAAAAACAAAGGGGAGAAGGTGAGGTGCAGTACGGGTAGAGTCCATCCGTACTACGCGCCCATATGAAGGAGCAACACCACACAATAAGGGAAGGGGCGAGTACAAAAAGGTTACAACCCCAACAATATTTTTATTTTGACAATATCAGGTCAATGGGTTACCCTCTACATATTCTATTGTACTTCATTTTCTTTTACCTATCTTTTGAAACTCCCTAGCCTATAATTCTCTATAGTGTTTCATGTTTCTTTTATTTTTATTATCGCGGTTGGGTGAACAAACTCCGTTTGTACACCGAATCATTAGCCTTTATTCGTTTGTTATCTTCGCGGGGACTTGAACCTTGTGTGATGACGTTCATGGTTTGTGCCAACCGTGTAAATACTTGCATAAGCCACTTGGTTGTTTCAATTCAACGCTTCAAAAAGGAAGTATTTTTTGAACCAAAGGTCCATGTCCATCAAAAGTGAGGTTATTCATACCTCAACAGTAAAGTGTATCACCCTTGCTTTGTTCAAGCTTGGGGAGGTAACCACTTCTCACACTCTCTTTTGATAACATCATTTTATCTTTTCTTATGGTAATCTACTCAAGTTTGGTTCTTACAAAAGTTCTAGCTTGGGGAAGTTACTTCTGCATGTGTGGAGTCTCGTGCAATGTTCTTGTTTGATGGAACTTTTTGTGCAATCATGTATCCAGCTATTTTTGACTGCTTGCTTAGGTAAGTTGTGTTTCATGTTTATATAATGGATGCACTTTCATTTGTTAGGATTCATAAGAGTCGAGTTAGAGCTTTGATTCACTATGTTAAAATATTTATCTAGCTTGAGTAGAACTTTGTGATCCTATAGAATACATTTCCATGATTTCTACACTTAAAATGAATAAAAGTATATTGATGAAGCCTCTAAATAATTTCTCAAGTGATGTTTAATTGGTTTAAGTGTGTATCCTTGCAGATACTCAGCCCCATAGATTGATTGATAGAGACTTGAGGACACTCTTGAAAGGATTTGTTTGATAGAGATGAAGTCTAGCGGTATGATTCATGCCAAAGCTAACCTTGTGGACCAAACTATGATACTATTCAAAAGTTCTTTGTTCTTGATGCACACCTTTGGATGCCAATAACTTCTCTAGCCTACGAATGATTAATGGTATAACCCCTAATTTCGGCTATGAGTTGACAACATGGGTGGCACTTTTCATCATAATGGGCAAAAGTATTGTTAATATCGAAGGTTCTGCAAACCATTGTTTAATAGAATCACTCAATGATCCTTGTTGAGAATTATCCTTGAAAGGATAAAAAATGATGAATATCCATGTAACAAGTTCTTGGTATGGTCTCCTTACTACTTTATGAATTTTCTTGAAAGACAATGAATGGAATAGTAGTGTTTGATAGTCTTCATCTATTGATATGGGTGTTCTAATGAGACACTCTAATGATAAGCTTCTTATCACATGATCTCCTACTCTTAATTTCTAAATCCCTTACTTTACAAAAGTAAGGAAATACAAAACACAAAAGGCGTAATAGGAGGATCACAAGTTCGCTTTCAAAGCTAGATTCACTTTCAACATGGAGCATGAAGTTTTAATTGATCTTTTATGGATTGACATAACTGATCTAGTGTTGCCTTGTGTGAATATGTTCTTTGTTTCTTTGAGCTTGGATGAAAATAAGGATACAAGGCATCGATCTTTGATGTCTACGCACTTCTATTCTTGTAGACATTTGTTGGGCCTCCAAGTGTAGAGATTTGTAGAACAGCAGCAAGTTTTCCCTTAAGTGGATTACCCAAGGTTTATCAAACTCAGGGAGGAAGTGGTCAAAGGCATTACCTCTCAAGCAACCCCACAATCCAGATACAAGAAGTCTCTTGTGTCCCCAACACACCCAATACACTTGTGAGGTGTATAGGTGCACTAGTTTGGCGAAGAGATGGTGAAATACAAGTGGTATAGATAATTATAAGTGGTAACGGTGATAGAAAATAGCTTGATGGCATGGAAGAGACTAAAGGCAAACTGAAATAAAGATGGAACCAAGAAAACATGTAACAGATCTAATTTGTAAATGGTGTATCAATGCTTAGAAAAAAGACCTAGGGATCATACTTTCACTAGTGAACACTCTCATATAAATATCTTCTCTTTATGATACTACTCTTAAGTAACCTCCGGATGGACACTCTAATCCATGGTAGGGCTATAACAGCACACGTCAAAGTAAGTCTTTCCCATCTAGAAAACCCCACACTGTCACCTTGAGTACTAGATGGTTCCAACAAACACCACAATTTTATAAAGACATCCACTTACCAATATAACTCATAACAAATACTTGTAATCTCTAGCCTAAGTGCCACCATGGTGTGCACGCTATCACTTTCACACACACGGGGAGAGCAGAGATCTATTAAAGCACTTGAGTAGCAAGGTAGATCTACTTGATTACAAATCTCATGATCACAATATGATCATGCCTAGAGAGAGAGATGAACACATAGCTACCGGTAGAACCTTTAGCCTCGAGAGAGAACTACTCCCTCCTCATCATGGGAATCAGTAACGGTGATGGAGCTAGCGGTGGAGATGGCTCCGGGGGCACTTCCCCGTCCCGGCAGGGTGCCAGAACAGAGACTTTCTGTCCCCCAAATCTCCTCTTCGGTGGCGGCGGCGCTGTGGAACTTTTCGTGGCTGGAGGATTTTCTGATTTAGGGTTAATGCATCGGGAGGCTCTTATAGGAGAGAGGGGAGACCGAGGGGGTGCCGGAGGGGCCCACACCACCCCCTGGCGCAGCCTGGCATGGCCCGCGCCACCAACTGGTTTGGCCAGCCCCTGGCCCCGCTCCGTCTCGTCTTCTGGCTCCGTGAGTCTTCCGATAAAATATCTACTTTCGCTTTTGTCCGGTCCAATTCTGAGAATATTGATCTTCTGGCTTTCCTGGAACCAAAAACAGCAGAAAACAGGCAACTGGCACTGTGGCATCTTGTTAATAGGCTAGTTCCAGAAAATGTGTAAAAGTACTCCAAAGTGTGGACAAAACACAAGAAGTAGATAAAACCAAGCATGGAACATCAAAAATTATGGATACGTTTGCAACGTATCAATCTTCTACATCCGGTATTGTACTTTTGTTTCAATTTTTGCCTCCTTTATGGTATCAAATTGTGCCTCGTGAACATGACTACCTTGTGCATAAGCCACCATCTTGCTCGGGGACGAGCAAGAGTATAGCTTGGGGAAGTTGATGACTCCAAAATTAAATCATATTTATGTATACAAATTATTCATATTGTCACTCATTACATGCTATATCTAGCTACCACTATGTCTATTATGTATGATTACTAGTTCTCATTAATTTTCACATGGACTTTGCACAACAAGTAGTTTGATTAGGATTTTTTTACTTTTTCTTGTCTTTGACTTGTGTGTAGGTGTTGTGTTGTATTATGGATAAAGCAAGGTAAAAGAAACCAAGAAGATGCAATATGGAGGAGCTGTAGGCACCAAAATTAGCCATTTGAGAGGTGGAAAAATTGAATGTTTCCATAAACTCCAAATGAATATCCAAGGACATCGTGTTGTAGCCCTCATCCAGACAATTACAACAAGCCGAATAACACCCAAATCTCAATTCGTATGAGGAAATAGCGGCCAAAATACGAAAGCATATTTAAGGTTTAATGACCACTGGTACGGGCGGGTACGGTTGTACCGTCCGCCCGTACCACAGGTCTGGATGCAAAGAATCAGCTATTCTGGACGCGTTTCTTCACAAAATACATCCGAGTTTGTTTCTAGACCTTTCTTAGGTCACAAGGAACATATTGGGGGCTATTGGGGGCTCTCCTAGGCCTATATAAAGAGGAAAGTAGTCAAGGGAGAAGGACCCCTCTCCATATACCTCCCCGGTAGAGCCCTGCCACCTTGGAAACTCCATAGTTGTCTCCTCCACAAGATCTCCGCCATCACCATTTCTCAAGAGGAGAAGAGGACTAGTATCTTGAAGGCCTCAACACCGATCTACATCACCATCATCATCACCAACGTCTCCAACACTGATCCCCTTCGTCTACTTGGTTGAAATCCAAACCCTAGTGTTGATCTTCACTTATATTTGATTGTACTCTTATATCCCATCCATTTTATTGCCATGATTTTGATTGGCTTTATATGTGAGTAGTTCCTTTATTCTCGGGGAAATGGAGAAACCCTAGCATTATTATGAAATGAAATAAAGATGATCTATTACTTGTGTCCATGATCTATTGATCGATGATGTGTGTTTGATCTCTCTCTTTAGATGGTAAGTGTAGTCGACTACATATTATTTTCCTTCGGGTCTAGAGAAAATGGTAAAATCCTTTGGACATGTTTACAAGTATGCCTAGAGCTATTTGTGACTATAAGCACTAGCTTAAAACCTGCACGGTCAAAGGAGGAATAAAGAGAGATTCACTAAGCTAATTACGATATCCACGAGGATACCCTTAATTGCGGTGGTCTCTATGGGTAACTTCTCTCATATATCGAGTGGTTAATTAGAGATGACATCATTCCTTGGCTCAACAAAGTGACTGCCTACGAGCCTTGTGGTGAACATCTTATAAGCAAGGTCTCTCCACACATGTCATGAAAAAAGAAATAGGTTATCCTAATTATGAGTAATTATCCCATAGTATTGGCGTATGTAAACTCCCTGAGAACTCCTTAACCATATTGCTACCACCACAACAAACTTGCATCTTCTCGCTTACTTCAGCAATTTACTTTGTTCTTGTTTACTTTAGCACTTATTAAAACACACTCGTTATACACCATTACTTGGAATTAGAGATAACCTACAAGTACTCTATAGTGAATAGTAACAAGGGACATAAATACCTCTACCAATAGCTCTCTATGTGATCAATACTCTTATTTCGAAACTAGCTACAATTGATCTCAGCACTTGCAGCCATCGAGCTATTTTCTGGCACCATTGTCGGGGAGCTAAGAGCTTTTGGTCTTTGTTATTAGTTGCTAATTTATTGATGTTTTACTAAATTTGTTTATGAGTTTCAAGTTATTTTTTCTTATTGCTTTTTATATTTTTTCTTTTACTTATTTGAAAAGTACAAAAAAATTACAAAAACAAAATTTTTATAAAAACTATTGTTACTAATCATGTCTTCTAAGATGACTACCTTTCAACAAATGAAATTTGTAATGAAGGAGTCAACGGGAGCGATTGTGGGAAATGTGATGAGAGGCGTGTCATATTGAAAGAATGGCTGACTTGGGTGGACAAGTATTCATCCATACTATGTGCCTATTATCAATTTATATTGTGATTGCTTCAAAACTTTATATCACCTCAATTAGCAATGTGAGTATAATTTCGATACCAAACTAGCAAACTATAATAGTGATGAGTTTAAATGCCATGCTAGAGAGGATAGATTACAATTTGTGCTTTTTACCGATTCCCAAGAGATGTATTTCGTTTGAGAAATATAGGTAGAATGTAAACCACTTGATGTGATATATAAAGAAGTTCACCCTATAATCTGGTATTGCCAAGACAACTTCCTGAATAATGCATTTATTTTTGAGTAGATTAAAGCCACCATGCAAGATCTAAACAATTGCAGGGTGCTCCAAAGGATGAAGTTGAGGGAACTCCACTCAAAGAACCTCCACCTAAACCACCATAATATATTGTTAATAACTAGGTGACACTTGACGTTGCACCCTCTCAACTAGTGGAAGGTAATACTATCGCTGAGCTACTCGCAAATTCTCTTAGTAAGAATGAAGAGGAGTAACTTGATCAAACACTTAAATATCGTACTTCTGAAAATAACTTTCCACACACAAATAGTATGCATGCAAATGATATCTCATTATCTAGTAATGATTCTAATGATGATTGGCCTGAGGAGGACATGTACCTAGCTAATTATCCTAGGAACTTTGGTGAGGAACTAAAGAAGGAATATTTCTATGAATATTGCGATGCAGCTTTGCAACTGGAATCCTCAATAGAGGAGAATGAAGAATGGTATGAAGAATATATTACCGATGGTGAGATGATGGAGGTACGAGATGAAATGAAGGAAAAGGACCATTTTGGAATTGAAGTTAATCAAGAGGATCCTATAGAATATGATTGCTTAAGAAAATTTCTAGCATCTAGTAGAGTAGAGAAACTACTTGGAAATTTTAAACTCGACCCTTGTACAATTGTTTGAATTTTCAAAACCTATCGTAAGCGTTTGTAGATTACAAAGGAGTGGGAACATTACATATAGCCTTGTAATGTTAAACCCCCTAAGGCTGATCCCAAGAAACAAGTTATGTCTTTACAGTTTGGAGAAGAAGATCTCAAGGTAAATTGCAGCCAATTCAAAAAGTTGCCATATGAAAATAAGATTGAAATCAAGGAAGAGAAAACCATTGAAGAGTTGGAAGCAATTTATTTTGGCAACCCACAAACTGAATTGGAATGAAGCCTGGCGAATAATGACTCACCCCCAAATGACTTTGGAAAGGAACATTTGGATAATATCCTTGATACCACACTCAAAGGCGAGGAACAAGAAGAGGAGGATGAGCTAAATGATCACTCACATATACCCTCTACTCCAAATCCCATTCACATATTGGTACTCATGAGTAGAAACCAATATGGCATATTAAAAATGACAAATATGTTTATGATGCCTATATCTCTAGTAATGATTCTTATTATGTTGAAACTAAAGATAATTTATCTACGGAGCCCTTGTGCCTAGATACTCATTTGGGGAACATAAATAATGATGAATTGGAGCTAGAATCTTGTAGTACTAATGTGCAGGGACAATAAGAGCACATTGCGAATGAAATATTTGTTAATGATGCTTCCTTTTGTGAGTGGCTTGATATCTCTCGAACTGATGAACTTGCTAGAAAGTGTGATGAAATAGGGGCGAAAGACACCTTTGAATTTCCCTAATATCGGATTTATGGCTTTAAAGGAAGTGCTTCCCGAGAGGCAACCCGGAAGTTTTTAGGTGTCTTTATTAATTTTGTGTCTTGATTCTAGTTGCATTCATGTTGCATTGGCACTTATTTTATCTGCATGATTTTCTATTAGAGTTTGCTTGGGACTATGTTCGAAATGTAGAATTGTTTGTTGCTCTAATCATGTGTTGCTTATATTGGTTAAAATCTTCTCCAAAAAAATATATGTTTGCTTTGTTTGGATGCTAGACTAACATTTCAGGTCTATAATAAAATTTTCAGAGAAAATAACTTGTTCCGGAGCTCATAGTGAGCATAACGAGCAACAGTACAGGTGGAACCGTCCATACCTCGCGCCCATACCGCTCATGGGATGCGTTGGAAGAAGTAGAAATTTTTCCAAAAAAGTTACTGGAAGCTTAACGAGCATCAGTACGGTGGGACGCGTCCGTACCGTCCGCTTGTATTGACCTTGTTACCAGGCAAAGAAATTATGAAGACGATCCAGAGGGTGTAATGACCACCCGTACGGGCACATCAAGCCCATACCACTTGGTTGTACCAACTTCGACGGAACCCTATTAAAAACAAAGGGGAGAAGGTGAGGTGTAGTACGGGTAGAGTCCATCCGTACTACGCGCCCATATGAAGGAGCAACACCACACAATAAGGGAAGGGACGAGTACAAAAAGGTTACAACCCCTCCAATATTTTTATTTTGACAATATCAGGTCAATGGGTTACCCTCTACATATTCCATTGTACTTCATTTTAATTTACCTATCTTTTGAAACTCCCTAGCCTATAATTCTCTATAGTGTTTCATGTTTCTTTTATTTTTATTATCGCGGTTAGGTGAACGAACTCCGTTTGTACACCGAATCATTAGCCTTTATTCGTTTGTTATCTTCGCGGGGACTTGAACCTTGTGTGATGACGTTCATGGTTTGTGCCAACCGTGTAAATACTTGCATAAGCCACTTGGTTGTTTCAATTCAACGCTTCAAAAAGGAAGTATTTGTTGAACCAAAGGTCCATGTCCATCAAAAGTGAGGTTATTCGTACCTCAACAGTAAAGTGTATCACCCTTGCTTTGTTCAAGCTTGGGGAGGTAACCACTTCTCACACTCTCTTTTTAACATCATTTTATCTTTTCTTATGGTAATCTACTCAAGTTTGGTTCTTATAAAAGTTCTAGCTTGGGGAAGTTACTTCTGCATGTGTGGAGTCTCGTGCAATGTTCTTGTTTGATGAAACTTTTTGTGCAATCATGTATCCAGCTATTTTTGAATGCTTGCTTAGGTAAGTTGTGTTTCATGTTTATATAATGGATGCACTTTCATTTGTTAGGATTCATAAGAGTCGAGTTAGAGCTTTGATTCACTATGTTAAAATATTTATCCAGCTTGAGTAGAACTTTGTGATCCTATAGAATACATTTCCATGATTTCTACACTTAAAATGAATAAAAGTATATTGATGAAGCCTCTAAATAATTTCTCAAGTGATGTTTAATTGGTTTAAGAGTGTATCCTTGCAGATACTCAGCCCCATAGATTGATTGATAGAGACTTGAGGACACTCTTGAAAGGAGTTGTTTGATAGAGATGAAGTCTAGCGGTGTGATTCATGCCAAAGCTAACCTTGTGGACCAAACTATGATACTATTCAAAAGTTCTTTGTTCTTGATGCACACCTTTGGATGCCAATAACTCCTCTAGCCTACGAATGATTAATGGTATAACCCCTAATTTCGGCTATGAGTTGACGACATGGGTGGCACTTTTCATAATAATGGGCAAAAGTATTGGTAATATCGAAGGTTGTGCAAACCATTGTTTAATAGAATCACTCAATGATCCTTGTTGAGAATTATCATTGAAAGGATAAAAAATGATGAATATCCATGTAACAAGTTCTTGGTATGGTCTCCTTACTACTTTATGAATTTTCTTGAAATACAATGAATGGAATAGTAGTGTTTGATAGTCTTCATCTATTGATATGGGTGTTCTAATGAGACACTCTAATGATAAGCTTCTTACCACATGATCTCCTACTCTTAATTTCTAAATCCCTTACTTTACAAAAGTAAGGAAATACAAAATACAAAAGGCGTAATAGGAGGATCACAAGTTTGCTTACAAAGCTAGATTCACTTTCAACATGGAGCATGAAGTTTTAATTGATCTTTTATGGATTGATATAACTGATCTAGTGTTGCCTTTTGTGAATATGTTCTTTCTTTCTTTGAGCTTGGATGAAAATAAGGATACAAGGCATCGATCTTTGATGTCTACGCACTTCTATTCTTGTAGACATTTGTTGGGCCTCTAAGTGTAGAGGTTTGTAGAACAACAGCAAGTTTTCCCTTAAGTGGATTACCCAAGGTTTATCAAACTCAGGGAGGAAGTGGTCAAAGGCATTACCTCTCAAGCAACCCCACAATCCAGGTACAAGAAGTCTCTTGTGTCCCCAACACACCCAATACACTTGTCAGGTGTATAGGTGCACTAGTTCGGCGAAGAGATAGTGAAATACAAGTGGTATAGATAATTATAAGTGGTAACGGTGATAGAAAATAGCTTGATGGCATGGAAGAGACTAAAGGCAAACTGAAATAAAGATGGAACCAAGCAAACATGTAACAGATCTAATTTGTAAATGGTGTATCAATGCTTAGAAAAAAGGCCTAGGGATCATACTTTCACTAGTGAACACTCTCATATAAATATCTTATCTTTATGATACTACTCTTAAGTACCCTCCGATTGGACACTCTAATCCATGGTAGGGTTATAACAGCACACATCAAAGTAAGTCTTTTCCATCTAGAAAACCCCACACTGTCACCTTGAGACTAGATGGTTCCAACAAACACCACAATTCTATAAAGACATCCAACTCCAAATACAACTCATAACAACTATTTGTAATCTCTAGCCAAAGTGCCACCATGGTGTGCACGCTGTCACTTTCACACACACGGGGAGAGCAGAGATCTATTAAAGCACTTGAGTAGCAAGGTAGATCTACTTGATTACAAAGCCATGATCACAATATGATCAAGCCTAGAGAGAGAGATGAACACATAGCTACCGGTAGAACCTTTAGCCTCGAGAGAGAACTACTCCCTCCTCATCATGGGAATCAGTAACGGTGATGGAGATGGCGGTGGAGATGGCTCCGGGGGCACTTCCCCGTCCCGGCAGGGTGCCGGAACAGAGACTTTCTGTCCCCCGAATCTCCCCTTCGGTGGCGGCGGCGCTGTGGAACTTTTCGTGGCTGGAGGATTTTCTGATTTAGGGTTTATGCATCGGGGGGCTCTTATAGGAGAGAGGGGAGACCGAGGGGGTGCCGGAGGGGCCCACACCACCCCCTGGCGCAGCCTGGCATGGCCCGCGCCACCAGCTGGTTTGGCCAGCCCCTGGCCCCGCTCTGTCTCGTCTTCTGGCTCCGTGAGTCTTCCGATAAAATATCAACTTTCGCTTTTGTCCGGTCCAATTCTGAGAATATTGATCTTCTGACTTTCCTGGAACCAAAGACAGCAGAAAACAGGCAACTGGCACTGTGGCATCTTGTTAAGAGGTTAGTTCCAGAAAATGTGTAAAAGTACTCCAAAGTGTGGACAAAACACAAGAAGTAGATAAAACCAAGCATGGAACATCAAAAATTATGGATACGTTTGCAACGTATCAATCTTCTACATCCGGTATTGTACTTTTGTTTCAATTTTTGCCTCCTTTATGGTATCAAATTGTGCCTCGTGAACATGACTACCTTGTCCATAAGCCACCACCTTGCTTGGGGACGAGCAAGAGTATAGCTTGGGGAAGTTGATGACTCCAAAATTAAAGCATATTTAAGTATACAAATTATTCATATTGTCACTCATTACATGCTATATCTAGCTACCACTATGTCTATTATGTATGATTACTAGTTCTCATTAATTTTCACATGGACTTTGCACAACAAGTAGTTTGATTAGGATTTTTTTACTTTTTCTTGTCTTTGACTTGTGTGTAGGTGTTGTGTTGTATTATGGATAAAGCAAGGTAAAAGAAACCAAGAAGATGCAATATGGAGGAGCTGTAGGCACCAAAATTAGCCATTTGAGAGGTGGAAAAATTGAATGTTTCCATAAACTCCAAATGAATATCCAAGGACATGGTGTTGTAGCCCTCGTCCATACAATTACAACAAGCTGAATAACACCCAAATCTCAATTCGTATGAGGAAATAGCGGCCAAAATACGAAAGCATATTTAAGGTTTAATGACCACTGGTACGGGAGGGTACGGTCGTACCGTCCGCCCGTACCACGGGTCTGGATGCACAGAATCAGCTATTCTGGACGCGTTTCTTCACAAAATCCGTCCCAGTTTGTTTCTAGACCTTTCTTATGTGACAAGGAACATATTGGGGGCTATTGGGGGCTCTCCTAGGCCTATATAAAGAGGAAAGTAGTCAAGGGAGAAGGACCCCTCTCCATATACCTCCCCGGAAGAGCCCTGCCACCTTGGAAACTCCATAGTTTTCTCCTCCACAAGATCTCCGCCATCACCATTTCTCAAGAGGAGAAGAGGACTAGTATCTTGAAGGCCTCAACACCGATCTACATCACCATCATATATCACCAACGTCTCCAACACTGATCCCCTTCGTCTACTTGGTTGAAATCCAAACCCTAGTGTGGATCTTCACTTGTATTCGGTTGTACTCTCATATCCCATCCATATTATTGCAATTATGTTGATTGCCTTTATATGTGAGTAGTTCCCTTATTATTGGGGAGATGGAGCAACCCTAGAATTATTATGAAATGAAATAAAGATGATCTATTACTTGTGTCCATGATCTATTGATCGATGATGTGTGTTTGATCTCTCTATTTAGATGGTATGTGTAGTCGGCCACATATGATTTGCCTTCGGGTATAAAGGAAAGGGTGAAATCCTTTTGACGTGTTTGGAAGTATGCCTAGAGCTATTTGTGACTAGAAGCACTGGCTTATAACCTACACGGTTAAAGGAGGAATAAAGAGAGATTCACTAAGCTAATTACATTATCCACGGGGAGACCCTTAGTTATGGTGGCTGTATGGGTGACTACTCTTAGACATCATGATGGTTATTTAGAGGAGATTTTAATTTTGTGGCCCCAAAGTTGAGATGCCAAGGCATAGCAGGGCCCGAATTGCTTGGAATCGGATCACGTTACCCACAGTCGGCGTGCCCAATGCTCAGAGGGTCTTTTTTGGCATGAATTGAACATGACGTTTGAATACAAAATATCAGGCTAACGCCCGTCAAGTTGGGGCCCCTGTTAGTTTTAACCGTTATGTCGTTGCCGTCGTGGCTGCCATGTAGACTTGCAACATTGGCACCGACATCCATTTATCATTACACCGTCTTATTCTTCCCCGGAGCAGGACATCTCTTGTCATTGCCATGGTGCGGAGCTGGGACGCCATTTCATTCGGTGGTGAGCTCCAGAACATGGACGAACCTGCTCGGCCCCACTCTCCTCCCCATCATGCCGTCGTGGCTGCCATGTAGACTTGTAGCATTGGTGCTTGCATCCATTCCTCATTACATCACTTTCTTCTTTCCCGGAGCAGCGATCTATGGTCGCGGCGATGTCGTAGACCTGGGATGCCATTTCATTCAGTGGTGAGATCTGGAATATGGACGAACCAGCTCGGCCCTGCTCTCCTCCCCATCCCGAATTGGAGCTCACCCTCACCATGGCTGCACTCATGGCATGTCGCAGGGATTGAATGCGAATAGGCGGGTTCATCGAAACACAAGATCAATATAGCATCCAACACAAGAGGATTAGATAATGTAGGAAGATCGATCTAGCATCCAAGGCTTGAAATGCAAACAAACGAACCATAATAACCCAAGATCTAGCATCCAACAGTGGGAATGGGAGAAGAACCGGGGAAGGGTAGTAAACCCTAGTTACCTCCGACCATGGGTCGATGATGCTGGTGTCGTAGGGGTTCACCGGACAGATGTACTTCTCTGGATGGTAGGGGTCCTAGTCGAGAAGGATCTGCCCACGACCGTTGGGGGCCTCTTTGCCGGCGGCTACGTCGGAAGTAGGGACGGGGGCCTGGATGGGGATGGCGGCTACCATCTATGCCTCGACGGGGTCCTGGATAGGGATGGTGGATATTTTCAATGCCTTGAGGGTGGCCTAGATGGATACGGGGGCCTCCTCACCGGTGGACTTGGAGGCGGCGATGGCCACCGCATCCTGCTTCTCCATCACCAATGCGGTTGGGGTTTTCTCGGTATTTGGCAGAAGGTTATGGGATAGTGTGGAGATGGTTGCGTGAGGAGAGTGAGCAAGAGTGAGAGTGGGTACGCGGAGAGGGAAAGGGGCTCTATAATAAAGGTGAAGGGAAGGGACGTTTCGTTGCACCACCGTGCATCATGTACGAACCGCGTACGTTAATGCACCATGCACCACGACACGTAGACAAGTCATGTTTTTCCCAGGCCATGCATGGCAGTACTAGATTCTGCCGCATGCAAAGGACAAAGACACAATTTCTTAGTACGAAGGTTGACACGGCCATAAAATTGGCAATACAAATAAATAAAAGGGGAAATGTAATGGAGAAGGTAGGTGGTTGTACTGTGAGACTTGTGGGGTTTTGCTAGATCAAGCAGAGGGAGGTGTGGATGAGTGCGAGGGACACGTTGAAGGGGGCTCATTAGGTATCCTCGAGGGCCCCCCTCCTTGAGGCCCATTTGGTGGCGCCGCAGGAAGCTCTTCGGCCTCCAGCTAACGCGTGGAAGTTTCTTGCGGTGGGGCCCAGTTGGAAGTGAGACTGAAAGTGAGTTGCGTTAAAATGGGATATGCCTTAGTAAAATTAAGTGAGAATAAATTGCAGCGCCCATGGATGATCATGTTCTCGATGACCTCGTTTCCCTATGCATGTGTTGTGCAATAGTAGTAGTAGTAGTAGTAGTATTAGTAGTAGTAGTACTAGTAGTAGTAGTAGTAGTAGTAGTAGTAGTAGTAGGCTTTTGAATGAGATTAAACGTGACATGACCACTCGACGAATTATTTAATGTATGGCTTCGTGTTCCTTCATGTAGAAATGTCGCTAAGAGAGACGTCCATTCGTTCTCACGCTGTAGTGTGAAGGGCACGACACGTGCAACGACCCATGTTGGATCATAGAGGATCAACGGTTGGTACGCACAATCCGTATGACAACTGGGTCAAGCAATCAGGACTTAGCAGCCATAGTGAGCACACATTTGGGCTTTTATGTGAGTTTGTGACTGAGCGAGAGGGAAAAATTGAGTAGAATCAGAAAACCAAGGGCAAAACAGACTAAGGGATTCAAATAGAAAATAGAAAGAGATTTATAAAATGGAAAATGATTGTTTTATACAATGAAATAGATCTTGGCATACATCAAATTATTTGCAATTGATAAAAATATAAAGAACTACGATATTATATTGATATCATGTGAAAATATGAATCATGATGTATCACAGGGTATATATTTCATAAAGAACTATGATATTATACAAATATTGTCAGGGGGATGATCCCTAGATACCCCAACTGGACAAGAAACAGGGCAGTCGGATCGCTTCCGGCTGGCCAGGTGCAGCCGGACAAGGCAAGCCGGGCCGGCTATCGCATGATAGCTGGATCGGCGAGAAGCAGCCGGCTACGGCAGCATAGCCAGAACCAATCAAGGAGATAGGATGACGTGCAGATCAGTGCGCAGTACGCCCTGTCCGACGACAAGACTGGCAACTACTCGGCCATCCCGAAGACTTTACAGGGATGATGCAGGAACAATGGCCCGATGCTGACGACGGGCTCGCACGACGTCCACTGTGCCTACGACAGCCATACCGCTCATACTCCAGTGGGACATGTTGTACCGGATACTATAGATGACCAGTCGGCTGGGACCCGCCTGTGGGGTCCGCCTGTCGGATTGGCCAGTGAGACCGTTGCCTCTCTACCTATATAAGGAGAGGCAAGACCTCAGTAGAAAGGGTTGGTCTCAGTGCAAAGACAGTAGCTAGAGAATACAGCTCAATGAGCGCTTGTAGTTCGTATATCTCCCATAGTCAGATCGGCAGGAGTAGGAGTTTTACCTCATCACGAGGGCTCCGAACCTGGGTACTTCCTGCGTCCAGCTATGCTTGCTTGTATCCAATCCCGACTGCGGATGCCGTCGATAGCTTCCCTGCTAGTCCCCACACATCTATCTAACCTTCTAAGGTACTGCTGTTCCCAATAGAACGACAGTTGGCGCCCACCGTGGGGCTAATGGCTTCGACAGGAGTCACGTCCCGCACGGGACCCCGCACTTCAGCCGGTGAGTGCGAGGCCTCTGGCCTGGTGCTCACGCTCGGCAAGTTCGACTACGTCATCAACAACGCCTCCTGCTTCGCTAGAACCTCCTTCCCGGTGAACGGCTCCATCCTGCTCTTCGGCGACCTCCCCGTCTACGTCGCCATCGTTCCAGAGCATTTCCCTAGGGATATCATCTCTGTCGCGGAGCTACCGCATCTAGGCGGTAGCGCCTCCGTCGCTTCCTGCGGCGTGGAGGTCATGATGGCCGGCTCTAGTTCCCATCCCTGCCAACCGTGGGAGCGGGGCGCGGATGAAGGCGGAACCTCTGCAGCCTCGGAATCCGGTGGAGGATGCCATTGATCGACTCCTGACGCCGGTTAACCTCGAGGATAACCCGGAGGAAGCGGAAGCCAACTTCGCCATGGAGAGACAGATCCTCCTCTAGGAGGCCATGGAGCTGGCGGCAACCCGCAAGCAACTCCAGATCACCCGGCGCGAGTACGACCGCGCGCATGGCTTCACTCTGGCTAACGCAGAGCCGAGCCGGCGCGGCCAAGTGCGGCGCCGAGGCGGCGAGCTGGGCGGAAGGATGGAAAAGGATGGTGAGCAAGATTCCGCGCCCGCCCTCATCCGGCCCACCTACAGCACGCCCATCAAGAACCTGCGCGCGGCACGAGCCGCGGTAGAAGAACTGCCCAACCTGGAGGGCGAGGCGCGATCCCGCCAGCACGCTCGCGTGCAGGAGCTCCTCCGCATCGTGGATGAGCCGGCTGATGCCAACCGGCAGATGCAGGAGGACCACAGCTACTCCAGGGGGAGCAAGCTGCCTGTCAACAGCAAGGGCGCGCCCCGCGACACCCAACATGCGTCCTCCCCTCAGCCGGCTAAGGCCCACAGCAGGCGCCGCAGCTCTGGCAACAAGGGCTAGCCGCGCCAGGAGCAAACGGTGAATAGCAACCCACCGCCTCCCCCTCCACCAACCAGAGCACCAAGACCCGCCGGTTCCCGTCTCTCGGGCCGGGTGGGAGCGCCCAACCTGGATCGTCCGGATGCCCGTGACCACATCGAGCTCCTCGCTCAAGCATGCGTCATAGAGGAAGAGGACTCTACCGGACCGGTTTGTTTCGGATCCCGCACGTGGAACGAGCTGTTTCCGGATAAGTTCACCCTGCCCAGGGACACCCCCAAGTACGACAACAGTATGAAGCCGGAAGACTGGCTGACCGACTATGCTACGGCAGTCGGCATCGCCCATGGGAATAAGCGCACAGCCGTGCGGTACGTCCCTTTTATGCTAACCAGGTCGGCAAGGACATGGCTCAACAGCCTTGCACCCAACAGCATCAATGCTTGGCCGGACTTCAAGAAGGTGTTCGTCCGCAACTTCAATGGCACGTACAAGCGTCTGTGACACCCACGCGACCTGGCCTTGTACGTCTAGAGTGATCGCGAGACCGACCGCGAGTACCTCGCCAAGTGGACGAAGCTGCGGAACACTTGCGAGGGCATCCTGGAGAGCCAGGGCATCAGCTTCTTCATCGAGGGTTGCCGAGAAAGCACCATGCTTCGCCACCGGCTACTATGTGACGAGCCGAAAACCATGGCGGAGCTCATGATGGTTGCGGACTAGTACGCCACGGCGGATGCCGCCATGAAGAAACCCCTTCGAGTAAATGTTGACGAGCGCCCGACTCTTATGGAGCCGGCTCGCGACCGTCCGAGCAATCCGGTTGGAGAAGTCGGATCCTCCAGACGCCACGGCAACGCCACGGCAACGACAACCGGACAATAGAAGCCCCGCTAGCACGCGCGACAGGTCAATGCCGTGGAAGGGGCTCCCGACGCGCCGGCTAACGATGCCAGAAGGCAGAAGCTACGCCTCACCTTCAACCAGATGTTTGACGACCCGTGCAAGGGGCACAGCAGTCCCTTCAAACCGGCTATGCATACCACCCGGAACTGCAGCTGGACCCGCCAGCTAAAATACCAGGGTAGCCAACCACGTCACCCCCGCCCCCTCCTGGTGGACCACCACCACCGGCTAGGGGAGCTGGCAATGATGGTAATGGCGGCAAAGGTGGCAACAACAACAACGGCTACTCCCAGCCGCACGCTGCCTACCACATCTTCGATATGGAGCTGGACGACAAGCACAGCCGCAGGCGACGCTCCAAGGAGGTCAATGCCATCGTCTCTCCCATCCCCCAGTACCTGAACCGGTCGGAAACCCCCATCACCTGGAGCCGAGAGGACCAGCCGGAGCATCTGCCGACTCCCGGGGGCTACGCCATGGTGCTCCACCCCCTCATCGTCTTCAACGCACGTACCTGCCGTTTCTCTCGCGTCCTCATCGACGGAGACAACAACCTCAACCTCCTCTACCGGTCCTCGCTGGAGAAGCTGGGCGTTCACGAATGCAACCTGCGCCCGACTACCACAACGTTCCACGGCGTGCTGTCGGGGCCAGCTTGCGCCCCGCTAGGTAAAATCCAGCTGGACGTCATCTTCAGGACCGAGGAGAACTTCTGCCGCGAACCGATCTGGTTCAAGGTGGTAAACCTGACGAGCTCCTACCACGCTCTCCTCGGGCGCCCCACCCTCGCCAAGTTCATGGCCATCACCCACTACGCATACCTCAAGATGAAAATGCTGGGACCCAACGGCGTGATCACCGTCGCCGGCTGCTTCAGGCGGTCGATGGAGTGCGCCTCAGCCGGTTCCAAGCTGGCAGAGGCCCTCATCATAGTTGAGGAGAAGCGCGTGATCATGAGCAATGTGGCCATGGCCCAGCAAGGCATACTGGCTTGCTGCAAACCGGCTGGAGAAGGAGCTTTCCAGCCAGCAAAGCATACAAAGAGGATCCTGCTCGATCCCTCTGACCCGACCAAGTTCGTCACCATCGGTGCCAACTTGGACAGCAAATAGGAAGGCGCGCTCGTCGACTTCCTCCGTGAGAATCGGGACCCATGGACATGCCAGTTGTATCGAGGGAGTTTGCCGAGCACTCACTTCATGTGCGACCGGATGCCAAACCGGTTAAGCAACCTCTGTGCCCGTTCGTGGAGGAGAAGAGAAAGATTATCAGTGAAGAGATCAGCCGGCTCCTTACAACCGGGTTCATCATGGAAGTATACCACCCGGACTGGCTAGCGAACCTAGTCCTGGTGTTGAACTAGAACAAGACCAGGCGTATGTGTATCGACTACACCAGCCTGAACAAGGCGTGCCCAAAAGACCCCTTCGCATTGCCCTGTATCGATCAAGTCATCGATTCCACGGCGGGCTGTGGTTTTTTGTCTTTTGTAGATTGTTGTTCCGGTTACAATCAGATCCAGTTAAACCTGGCTGATCAGATTAAGACATCATTTATCACCCCCTAAGGGGCTTTCTACTATGTAACCATGCCTATCGGTCTGAAGAATGTAGGCGCTACCTATCATTGTTGCATGCAGAAGTGCTTGCACTGGCAGATAGGCCGAAACGTGCACGCCTATGTGGACGATGTGGTCATCAAGACCAAGGAGAAGCGCACCCTCCTTGTAGATCTGGGAGAGACGTTTGGCAACCTCCGACAATACCAGATGAAGTTGAACCCGGAGAAGTGCGTCTTCGGAGTGCCATCCGGTCAGCTGCTCGGTTTCCTCGTATCGCAACGAGTTATCGAGGCAAATCCGGAGAAGATCGCGGCCATCGAGAGGATGCAGCCACCTAGGAGCCTAGTTGGAGTCCAAAAGTTCACCGGATGCCTGGCCTCCCTTAGTCGTTTCGTCAGCTAGCTGGGTGAGAAGGCACTCCCGTTGTACCAGCTGAGGAAGAAGACATACAAGTTCTCCTGGACTTCGCAAGCCGACGCCGCATTTCATGACCTCAAGCGCATGATGTCCACAGCACCGGTTCTAGCCACGCCGGCTAGCAAGGAGCCGATGTTTCTCTATATAGCAGCCATCAGCTTGGTGGTCAGCGTCGTCCTGGTGGTGGAGCGTCCCGAGGAAGGCAAGGCTCAACAGGTTCAGAGGCCCGTCTAATACCTCAGCGAAGTCCTCTCCCTCTCCAAACAGAACTACCCCCACTACCAGAAGATGTGCTACGACGTGTACCTGGCGTGCAAGAAGCTCAAGCACTACTTCCAGGAACATCCGATTAAGGTCGTGTGCACCGCACCCCTTTTGGAAATCATCGGCAACAAGGACGCCATTGGCAGAGTCGCCAAGTGGGCCATCAAGCTCGCAGCCTACTCCATCCAGTATGAGCCCCGGCTCATGATCAACTCCCAGGCGTTGGCGGACTTCTTCGTCGACTGGGCCGAGACCTAGTATCTCCCACCGGTTCCGGATTCAGACCACTGGAAGATGCACTTCGACGGGCCAAAGATGCTCGGGGGCTTGGGAGCCGGCATCGTGCTCACCTTGCCCAAGGGATACTAGCTAGAGTACGTACTGCAGATCCACTTCAAGGCCTCTAACAACGTAGCTGAATACGAGGCACTAGCGCACGGACTCCGGCTAGCCAAGGAGATTGGTGTCAACCGGATCCTCTGCTTCGGCGATTCGGATCTGGTGGTGCAGCAAGTATCCAGAGAATGGGACGCCCGAGATGCAAACATGGCCCTCTACCGGTTCCACATACAGAAGCTCAGCGCCTCCTTCGACGGATGTGAATTCCATCACGTCCCCCGCATCAACAACGAGGCAGCCGATTCGCTCGCCTGAATCAGATCCACCAGGCAGGCGATTCCACCCAGGGTCTCCTTAGAGCACTTGTGCAAGCCCTCCATCAACCTGTCACCCGAGTCAGATTCTATCATATGGGCAGGGAGCGCTCCGGCTGACGAGGCGACAGAAGCAGTGCCGGCAGAGCCTCCAAAGAAGAAGACCCGCACTAACTCCGGCAAGGCAGTGCCCTCCGGTTCGCATGACCCGGGGTCTGCCGGCTCGTCAAGCAGCTCGGGGGCTGCCGGCCCGGGTACCTCATCCGGACGACCCCCCGACGACCATCAACCGGAGAGCGGGAGCATCCTCGTCATCCGGGAAGTGCCATCCTGGGCACAACCCTTCATGAACTACATTGCCAACGGGGCGAGGTGGAGGCCAGGCAAGTCCGGTGCCACGAGCACATGTACACCATCATCAACAATGAACTATACAAACACAGCATATCCGGCATCTTCCAAAGGTGTGTCGATGTGGACACGGGCTACCGGCTACTCAAGGACATACATCAGGGCGAGTGCGGGCACCATGCTTTGTCAAGAGCGATAGTCGCCAAGGCGTTTTGCCATGGTTTCTATTGGCCCACCACCCTCGAGGACGCTGAATAGCTAGTCCATGCGTGCAATGGGTGCTAGCGCTTCGGGCAGCTCAGGCACATGCCGTCTTCGGTGCTCAAGTCCATACTGATCACCTGGCCCTTCACGGTTTGGGGCCTTGGCATGGTCGGCCCCTTCAAGCGAGCGCGCGTAGGCATGACCCATCTACTGGTGGCTGTGGACAAATTTACAAAATGGATCGAGGCCAAGCCCATCCGGAAGCTGGACGGGGCAACGGTTGTCACTTTCTTCACCAACATCATCAATCGGTTCGGCTACCCAAATAGCATCATCACCGACAATGGCACGAACTTCACCAAGTGGGCCTTCACCCGATTCTGCAGCAACAAGGGCATTCCGCTGGACCTTGCCTCCATCACACACTGGCAATCCAATGGGTAAGTCGAAAGGGAAAACGCCTTAGTGCTAGTCGGCATCAAGCCGCGCCTCATCGAGCCGTTGGAACGGTCACCGGGATGCTGGATCGAGAAGCTTCCGGCTGTGCTATGGAGCCTCCGCACCACACCGAATAGATCAACCAGCTACACTCTATTCTTCTTGGTCTACCGATCGGAAGCTGTCCTCTCCGCGGATATCGAGTTCGACTCGCCGCGCAAGCTCCTTTACAACGAAAAGGCCAACCAAGAGGCGCGGGAGGATGGTGTGGACCTCCTCGAGGAGGCACACGAGTTGGCATTATCTAGGTCAGCCCTGTACCAGCAGCAACTATGCCGCTACCATTCAGGACGGATCCGCCCAGTCGCATTTCGCGAGGGCGACCTGGTCCTCCAGCTGGTACAGGACATGAAGGGCATGCACAAGCTATCGCCACCCTGGGGGGGGCCCTTCATCGTCAGCCGGGCACTGCCCACCGACTCCTACTACCTCATCGGTGCGCAGTAGCCGCGCAAGAACAAGATGGACAAATCGGACGAGGAGACCTAGCGTCCGTGGAACACGGCCTTGCTGCACCCGTTTTACACCTAGTCACCAGACAATGTATGTATCCTACAAACCCTATGTATGAAAATGCGGACCCCCACGAGATGCTCGGGGGCTCCTTGATAGAAATGTGTTCGCATCTGTTTTCCGGTTCTGATTTTCTGGCTCCGGTAACCCCTACCCTTCGTCTCAGCTACAGACCGCAACCCGACTGTCAACACACCGACTGAGTAGTGTGCGATGATGTTAGAGGCCCACTCATCGTCTCAGCTACAGACCGCAACCCGATTGTCTGCCTAGCAAGAGAAAAAGCTCGAGGCACCCCACACGAAAAACAGGGAGGAGACGCGACAGATCGGGCGTCCCGGCCTCGCAACTAGCTTAAGACAATCTGGTTGCTAAGCTGTTAGTATCGTGCGTGATGTACTGTCAGCTCCCTTCGATTCCGGCTGCAGACCACAACCCAGCTGCCCGGCAAGGACGCAGCGAAAACAGCAGAGCACACGGGAAAACGACCAAGTGTCCAGAAAGGCGCAAGCTAGTTTTCAAAAAACAAATCCGCCTACTGGCTACATTTTAGCAGACTAACCTATTGACATGTGAGAATGTATGTGTATGTATATTCTTGTACGACTACTTTGAGTCAGAATTCAGGAAGAAAAGAGAAGAAGATTCGAAGTCTTTGCCTTCATCAAGCGCTCTGAATCTCGGAGACTACACCCACTGGGTGCGCTCGCGCGCCCCCAGTGGAATCTGGTAGTTTCCTGACTAGCTAAAGGTGTTTAGCCGGGCGTTCGGAGCCCAGGTGAGGGCAAGGGCAGGAGCAAGAGAAGACGAAGAAGATTCGAAGTACCTGGCTACGCCAGCTACTCCGAATCTCGGGGGATACACCCAGTGGGTGCGCGCGCGCGCCCCCACAGGAATGATAATTCCCCTGGCTGAAGGCGTTCAGCCAGCGAAAGCAACCGACTAAGACGTATCTAGTCGGATAAAGTTAGAGGATTTGGGAAAAGAAAGAAGATTCAAAGTACCTGGCTACGCCAGCTACTCCGAATCTCGGGGGCTACACCCAGTGGGTAAGGGCTAGCGCGCCCCCACTGGGGATGCAGTTCCCCCGGCTAAGGGCGTGTAGCCGAGCGAATTCAGCCGGATAAAGCCAATCGGCGAAATATAGAAAGAATATGCAAAGCACACAAGTTGAAGGGAAACCAAGCTAGTTCAAAATTAACATCAAAAGGAAAAGAGGAGATGAAGCTCCCATAAGGTTACCCGGCGCCGGAGGCAGCCGGTACAGACAGACAAGTTTTAAAGACAAGACAGGACAAACAAATACACCCGACATCCCGGGGCGATAGCTAAGCTGCGAGACCCTTGTCGTGCGGAGCGCCTTGGCTGGCGGTAGCCTCAAGCGGAGGAGGAGGCGTGGCGCTCGACCCGGTTCCGGCGCCCGAAGCCAGCTGCGTCAAGGCTTCCGCATCCGGAGTACCGATGGACTCCGAGTCGGTGAGCACCTCGTCGGGATCCACGTAGTCGGCAATCTTGATGGCGGAGCCCCGGAGCTCCGGATGAGCCTAGCGGATGGCGGCAAGGTCGGCGCCGGCGCGAAAGCCTCCGTCGATCTTCTCGATGCGGGCGTCCTTGTAGCATGAGAGCATGAGGGCCAGAGCCATCTCCGCTCCGGCTTGCGCCGCCAAGTCCCGTACCCGGTCCACCGCAGCCGGCACCTCCCCTACCTTTGCAGCTAGCTGCGCCATTGTCTCCGGAACCGGAGCATCCGGCCACAGAAACAAGAAGATGGCCTGCGCCGCTTGACAAAGCTTGCCGAGAAGGACGGTGAGCTCCTAGGTTGTCGACTGGAGGTCTATGCCGGGATAAAACGCTATCAAAAAAAGATAGTCAGATCCAGCTACCAGATCCGGAAAGACAGGGAGACGGAAAAAGGGAACTTACCCTTAGCTGTGTGACCGACTTGCATCAGTTCCTCCACCAGGGCCTTCTCCTTTGTCGCCAGCTGCTTGATCTCCTTCTCTTGGTCCTTGTTCTAGGCCTCGAGAAGGTTGAAGGCCTTGATCCGGCTGGCGAGAGAGGCGTCGCGCTCCTTGACGGTGGCCTCTAGACCGTCCACCTTCGCGTGCCAATCCTTGTTCTGGAGCCGCAAAGTGTAGTTGGACTTGCTCAACCGATCGTTCGCTTTCTTCAAGCGATCGATCTCACGCTGAGCGCACACGAGGATAGCTGCGACAAAACGGCTATCAGCAAAAAAAAGAGATGATTCCGGCTAGGGAAAACTTACTCTGGGAAGTCCCGTTGGCAGCAGTGAGCTTCTACTCTAGAGACCAGTTCCCGCCGGCTGTGGCCTCCAGCAGCCAGATCTCCTTCACAGATAGTTCGAGGGTGGCGGCGAGATCTGTCAGCGAGGCGGCGGAGGAGGCGTCGTCATCCACAGCGTTGGTGGCCAAGGACTCCTTCGTGGCAACCACCGCTATCCTCCACTCCTCTCCCGGCTCGTCCTCGTAGTTACCATCGCCGACAACCACGATCTCCTTGCTGGTCGCCTCACCCCGTGTTCCCGCAGAAGAGCCGCCCAGCTGAGGACCCTCCGCTTCCGACTGGGCCACCATGTCCGGCTGGGGGCCCTCCGTTCCGGCTGAGACAACCAGTTCGGCTCGAGGCGGCGGCGGAGGCGGCACCTCGGAAGAATAGGGGGCGGAGATGGAGGTGGCCAGTGTGCGAGGCGGCGACTAGGTCAGTGCTCACGCCGGGCTCATAGGTCCAAAGGAGACCAGCGTGCTAAAGAGACAGAAGAAGAAAAGGAGGAAAAAAGTAGCAAGTAAGCCAAAGGCAACCAAAAGAAGCACAAATAGTAAGAGGGCTCGGAGAAGAACTTACCCCTGTACCACCGGAGGTGGCCCTTTCTTCCGGTCAAGGCGGCTCAGGGGAAGGACGCTGGTCCGGCTCCTCTTAGGAGCCGGCTCCTCCATGGCAGGCCGACTGGCACTAGAACGGCTGGAGCCGCTCCCGCCAGCGCTAGACTGGCTGGAGTCGTTGTCCGTCGCGAGGCGCCGTGCCGGATCAGGGGCCGGCGCAGCCTCCTCCTCCTCGTCGACCTCCGCATGGGGATCGGCGGCCGGTTCGTCGTTCCGGCTGGGGAAGGCATCCCCATCCCCGTCTGACTCCTCGCTAGATCACTGAGCATGCGGCTCGGGCAAGTCGGGCGCAAATGTCTGGAGGGGGGCGTCACCCTCCTCACAAAGGATGCAAGGAAAGATCTGGCGAATGCAAAAGATTAGTTGGATAAGACAAAAAAGAAGAGCTAGAGAAACATAAATTTTGGCTGGAAGAGGTTACTCGGGGCGCGCGGTTGTCCCGGCTATAGGGCGCCACCCCGAAAGTCCAGCCTTCCGGCAGCCACTCCTTGGTGATCGTCCACACCCACTCCTTCAAGTTGTGGTAGCGGGGATCGCGGTGCGACAGCCGGGTCGGGTCTAGCCGACCGGAGTAGAAGCACATCTTATGTGCTCGCTGAGGGTGATGTCCAAGCCGGTTAGTCTGGCAGTGACGAGGGCGCGCATGGGTTTCAGCATCGCGTCCGACTCCACCTTCTGAAATAGATCTTCAGCTCCCAGTGCTGCCGGCTGGACTCCACGTCCTGGAACGCCAGAAGGTTGATCCGGTCGACAGTTGTGAGGTTCTTGACGTAAATGTACGACTACTGCCACAGTCGTACCATGTCGTGCAGCCGGAACTTCGGGTAGCCGTTCTGCGCACGGGAGTAGATGGAGGCGCCGCCACAGACGACTAGTGGCCCCTTCGCAAATTGGACCTGCGGCCGGACTCGGAAGAGCCGGCAGAAGAGCCCGAGATCCGGCTGGATCCCGAGGTAGCTATCGCAGAATGCAATGAAATGCGCCAGCGTGCCGATGGCGTTGGCGCCGAGGTGATGGAGGCGGAGGTCGAAGAAGGCCAGGAAGGTGAGGAAGAATGGGTGCACCGGCAGCGTGAACCTGCGCGCCAGGTGCGAGAGAAAGACTACCCGCTCTCCCTCCGCTAGATACGGCGACTCCTCCCCCACCGGCACGAGCCGCACCGCCACTTCCTCCTCCGATGGAAGGACACGGGTGGTGCGGTACTTCTGGATGTGGTCCTCCGTGACGGAGAAGCCACACCATGCTCTGCGTCTAGCGGCCATCTCTGGTTCGTCGGAAGGTGACCCGTACCGCCGACGATGACAAATGGTCGGTGCATCGGGCTACAGCGGCAGCAGTGGCAAGGTGCAGAGGGCAGGAGCGCAGAAGGGGAGAGGGCAACTAGAAGCAGGGGAGCGGAGGAAAGGAACTGCCCCCCCCCGGGCGTCCCTTTAAAGGGTCGGAATGGCAACCATCCATAGCGCCACGTGGAACCTATCCAGGCGACCATCAGCCCAACCGCCGCCCAGATCCCGTGTGCAGACGCGGGGTGCGCAGAAGATCCTGGAGCGGGAACCGAAGTGTCAAGCGGCAGTTTCTCGAGGGGATGTGCGACAGGACGTTACGCTGCCCGCCTCAGAGTAATGATGGCACGTGCACGCGTGGCCGGTGTCAGCACTGACGTCACAGGTAGCGCAACCGCCAGGCGTAGTCGGTCACAAATTCAAAACGAAGACGGAGTGCGCACACATTCCGCCTAAGGGCAGAATCCACACGCGCTCGGGGGATAGTGTCGGGGGTTGATCCCCAGATACCCCAACCGGACAAGAAACAGGGCACTCAGATCGTGTCCGGCTGGCCAGGTGCAGCCGGACAGGGCAAGCCGGATCGGCTATCGCATGATAGCCGGATCGGCGAGAAGTAGCCGGCTACGGCAGCGTAGCCGGAACAAATCAAGGAGACAGGAAGACATGCGCATCAGTGCGCGGTACGCCCTGTACGATGACAAGACTAGCAACTACTCGGCCATACCGAAGACTTTGCGGGGATGACTCAGGAACAGTGGCCCGATGCTGACGACGGGCTCGCACGACGTCCATTGTGCCTACGACAGCCATACCGCTCATACTCTAATGGGACATGTTGTACCGGATACTGTAGATGACCAGCCGGCTGGGACCCGCCTATGGGGCCCGCTAGTCGGATTGTCCAGTGAGACCGTTGCCTCTCTGCCTATATAAGGAGAGGCAAGGCCTCAGTAGAAAGGGTTGGTCTCAGTGCATTTAAGACAGTAGCTAGAGAATACAGCTCAAGGAGCGCTTGTAGTTCGTATATCACCCATAATCAGATCGGCAGGAGTAGGAGTTTTACCTCATCACGAGGGCTCCAAACCTGGGTACTTCCTGCGTCCAGCTACGCTTGCTTGTATCCAATCCCGCCTGCGTACGCCGTCGATAGCTTCCCTGCTAGTCCCCACACCTCTATCTAACCTTCTCAGGTACTTCCGTTCCCAATACAACGACAGATATCATGGAATGTTGCACCAGTGTGACAGAAGTTGCATCACAGAATCCACTTGAGTGTGTGTGGTCATGTGGATCAATGTGGTTTTGGAAGAGAAAACATGAAATGTGGTCATGCGAATCAATGTGATTTAGGAAAATAACACATGCAATGACTCTAAGGACTTCATGTGTCAAACCATGGTCATAGAGACCAAAAACACTTAAGAAAGCACCTTCCACATTGCATTTTGCACCAATGTGGCAGAAGTTGCATCACATGTTGCACAATGTGTTAGGCCATGGTTAGAAAGCCCAGGAACATCTTGGAATGCAGCTGCCACATGCAATGGAGCACTAGTGTGGCAGAGAGGTTGCATCATCACACCTGCTTGAGTGTGTGTGGTCATGTAGATCATTGTGGTTTGGAAATGAACACATGAAATGACACTCCAAGTGTTAGAAAGCCCAGGAACATGTTGGAATGCACCTGCCACATGCAATGGAGCACTAGTGTGGTAGAGAGGTTCCATCACCACACCCACTTGAGTGTGTGTTGTCATGTGGATCATTGTCGTTTGTAAAACAACTCTTGCAATGACACTCCATGTGTCAGGACATGGTCATAAAGCCTAGGAACATGTTGGAATGTAGTTGCCACATGGAGCACTATTGTGGCAGAGAGGTTGCATAACCACATCCACCTGAGTGTGTGTGGTCATGTGGTTCATTATGGGTTGGAAAAGAACACATGCATTGACAATTGATGGCTGCTAGTGCACATATCATTTGTAGCTGGTTTTGAAATAAAGATATTGATCCCACAGGGAGCAGGAGTCTGAAGTCTTATAACTCTTCGAACTAAATACTGAAATAGTAATGGGGCTTTGCCTTCACCGCCCCCATGGGGGTGGTCCACACTAAATAACGTTCTAAGTAACAAGATAAAATGCGAGTTTTTTATAAAAGATATTTTTGGGTTTTCAAATAAGAGAACAATAAGTAAACTAAAACTATAAATAAACAAGAGCATGCAAGTATGATTATGAAAGTCTGCAAGATGATTGAAAGAGTTCTCAGGGAGTAGTGGATCCACCACTAGTAATTAGACAGAGTGATCAAAATTATTATAATGAATAAGACCATTTATGATATGTGTGGGAGGAGCTCTATATATGGATGAATAGCCAGCAACCGCTGCACACATCATCCTCATAACCACATCAGACAATAACCGACAACCATCGCGTTACCGTGCTATTAAGGGATTTCTCCCGTGGCATGGACATGGCTTGATGAGTTCTCCTTTATTCCCCAAGTTAGTGCGTAAAGAATGACAACTACTTTATAGTCAGAATAAGTGCTATCATCTTTCCATCTACCAACAAGTAATCCCCTTTATCAAGTCCCCGCAAGAGGCAAATATTAAGGAGGTGCACGACTCCCAACATCAAGATGAAGACAATTAACGCAGACACATAATGAACAATATCACATAATAATCTTTATCTCAATTCAATCGCATACTAGGTTTTCTCCATCTCCCCAAAAACAAAGGAAACTACTCACACATGAAGGCAATCAACATCATGGATATAATATGGATGAAGTATGATGATACAATTGAAGACAAGTGCAAATCCAAGATTCAATATAGAATTACAACAAGTAACCAAAGGGGATCGATGATGGAGACGTTGTTGATGAAGATGATGATGTAGATCGATGTGGAGGCCTTCAAGATCCTAGTCCCTTCTCCTATTGTGGTGGTGATGGTGTAGATCTATTTGGAGACGGCTATGGCGGAGGCACGGCCACAGGGCTCCGCTGTGGTGGAGGATATGACTTGGTGGCTCTCTCTTGAGACCTCCCTCCTTTATATAGGCCTTGGGGGTGCCCTAGGTTTCCCCCAATACCGTCATATGACTTAGGGAAGGTTCTGGAGCTTTTCTGGGGGCAAAATCCCGTCGTTTCCGACCTTTTTGGTAACTATACGGGAGGAGCTATACGACCAAAAATATAGCCCCGGTCATATAGTTGCTCGTTAAATTGTATGTGCTCTTTCATATTTTGGCCGCCATTTCTTCATATGAACTCCGTTTTGGGTGTTCTTGGGCTCGTTCAGTTTGTATCATCGAGGGATACAACCCTTTTGTCTTGGATCTTTATTTTGAGAAGTTAAAAAATTAACTTTTCAACCTCTCAAATGGCTAAGTCTGGTCCTACAGCTCCTCCATACTATGTTATCTTTGTTCATTTTGCCTTTGTTTTATCCATAATCATCATCAACAACTACACATATGTCATAGACAAGGAAAAGTGATAAAATTCTACCTAAACTACTAAATGTGCAAAGCTCATATGAAAGTAAATGAGAAATTGAAATCATGCATATAAGGCATAGCTATAGCTAGAAGAAACATGATATGAGAGATAAATGGCACAATTTATATGGCTAAAAGAGGTGATATTTCACAGCCATCAACTTCCCCAAGCTAGACCTTGCTCATCCTCGAGCAGGAAGGGCGGTAATAAATTAATGGTTGTGAAATAGCTTATCATTGGTAATCAATGCCTTGCATCCTTATTTCTTCTACAAGCTTGAAGAGAGAAAAAATGTATTCATACAAGGCAACACAAGCTCATTTATAAAGACCACTAAAGATTCATCAAAACTTATATGCTCCATGTCAATAGTGAATCTACTTGCAGACAAACTTGTGATCCTTTTATTGCACCTTTTGTATAATTTTTAATATCATTATTCTTTATGAGGCAAAACTTAGTCACAAATATATGTCAAGCATAAATAGGAATAAAGCTACCCAGTCATGTCATCTAGTTAAGGCTCTCCAGTGCAAACATCAATTATTGAACTTTCAGAAAGTTTATCTCTTAGTAACAAGATTTATGCCATAAGGAATGCGAGATCATGTTAAAAGAAGCATAGCATTAGAGTGTATCTTTTTGGTCATCCACATTAATGAATCATGGCTATCAAACACTCATTTTCTATTCTTTGTCTTTCCAAAACTTCAGTTCATCAGTAATGAGATCATGCCAAAATTTAGTGTGTTTAATCAAACTGTGCAGGCTAAGAACGGATACTCGTGACCATTCCCAAGGTTTCCCTTTTCGGTATAATGATTTATCATAACAGTTAGAGGAGTATTCCCTCTTTCTCTTTGAATGTAGGCCCATGAGAATACCAATGCATACCCAAATATAGCATTTCTTCTACATATGTTGGGAACTCATAGCCAAACACCAATAGTTTCCTCTTTCTGGACTGTTCGAAGGCCAGAGGAGTTGTTAGCATCCCATGTTGTGCGACAGTGGTGCAGACACGCATAAAGCAATATCATACTTTAATCAACAGGTCAAGATTTCGCATGCATCTCAATTACCGCTAAATATTAGTTTATTCAAACAAATCCTTTCAAAGAGTTCTATCAAGTTGATCATCACATCTATGGTGTTGAGTATCTTTAAGTCTAAGCTCTTAATACTATTAAACAACACCTTATTTAGCATAGAACTCAAAACTTTGAAATATCATTTCCAATTCACAACTTCTTCCGTAAGAAAACTATCAAGTCTATTGTTTTGACATTATGGGGTTGAGCATAACCTATTCATTTAGGACAAGGCTATTTAGTGAAAACAAACAAATTTCAAAAGATCTTGATCAAGTATTCATTCTTTCCAAGTGTGGATATTGTGGCAATGTTTTCTAGAGGATCACAAATAGTGTCACAAGCTTGATAAACTATTTGGCAAGATGCATACAAGCTCTAAGTCAACTCCTATGGTGCCTATCAAGAGCAAGTGTATCCCCATATGTATACAGAACTAGACTCACTTAAACACGCGTTCAAAAACAGCAGGATACATGATTGCATTAAACCTTCATCGAATACGAACATTGCACAAGACTCTACACATGCAGAAGTAACCTCTCCAAGATTAGAACTTTGCAAGAACCAAACTTGAGTACATCACCAAAAGAAAAGAGAAAATACAGTTTCCAAAAGAGAGTGTAATAAGTGGTTACCTCCCCAAGCTTAGTTGAAAACACGGGTGACACGCTTTACCGTTGAGGACAAGGAACCTTTGCTTCAACATATATTTCTTGATATGGCCCGGTGTGCCTTCCTTGAGGACCTGCTTAAAAACTAAAAAGAAAACAAAATATTTTTGTGTTTCTATAGACACAGGTTTAGCTCACAAGTGATAAAAATACAAGTCCCACTTAGTCGGTTCATCAACCTAAGCACCACACTTAAGTCAACAAAGTACGTCCAAGAGTTGTACATACTCCTAGATTTAGATGAAGTGCAAGTGAGACAAAATATGAAACACGAGTGTGCAGCCCCTATGTGCTTAATAAAAGAGGTTCGAGTTTGAAGATTTCACCAGACACTGATTGTCGAACCGTTGAATTAAAGCAAACAAGTGGCTCATGTGAGTGTTTGCATGGTCGGCACTACCATACATGTCGTCACACAAGGTTCAGGTCCCAGCGAAAATAATACAGAAAATAAAATGCATCGGTTTGGTATACGAACATAGTTCGTTTACCCACCGATAAAAGGAAAGTAAAAATAAAACATGAACTTCTATAGAGAATTAGAGTCTAGGAGTTTTCTGAGGTAGAAATTTATTGCTTACATATGCTCAACTTCTCTAGATCATGGGATAAACTCCCAGGTGGTGTTTCAAGGTTTTTAGAAGAAGAAACAAGAAGAAAGAATAAAATTTTGAGAAATGGTTACCTTCTAGTTGGGGTTTGAGGGGTTTTCCCAACTATACAGGCGCAACTATATGGCTGGAACAATGCAACCCCACCGTATAGTTGGCCTTCTGTCCAAATTTTAGGGTTTCCCCTGGCGGCGCAACTATACGGCCGTAACCATACGGCTGGAACAATATGTTCCCCCCGTATAGTTGGTCGTCAACCAGTCTGTCCCCTAGAAAGAAAATATAGAAAGGCATCAATATCTATATGACCGGAATTTTTATTACCGCCGTTAGTTGGTCCTTAAACTGTCAGTACATTGGAAAAGAATTTGTACGGAGGCACCGATATCTATATGACCAGAGCTATACGGCCGGAATTTTTATTCCCGCCATATAGTTGGTCGTTAAACTCTCAGTACATATGAAAGAAAATTTGTCGATGGCAAAGATATCTATACGACCAGAGCTATATGGCCAGAATTTTTATTGCCGCCTTATAGTTGGTTGTTAAATTGTCTGTATGTATGAAATAAAAATTGTCGATGGCAAAGATATCTATACGAACGGAACTATACGGCTAGCATTTTTATTCCCATTGTATAGTTGGTCATTAAACTCTCTGTATGCATCAAAAAAATTCTATTTCTTCGAGAATTCTTTCTTAACCTGAAACTTTGTGATATATCTTGTTTTGATAGTAAAATAACAACTTTAATTTTCTACCAACAACAGCATGTAGTAACAATAAATTATACCTTTTCAAAACTACAACAAGATAACTCTAATAGCAAATCATGCAAAGAATAAAAATGCCAATGCAACATGAATGCATCAAGACTCAAGACAAAAAACTAAGAAAGATACCTAATAACTTCCAGGATACCTCCCAGGAAGCGTTTTCTTATAACCAAGTAGACAGGCTTTTCTCCAATATGATTTCAATAGATAGGAGCTAGAGAATTATTTATTCTTACCTCCAAAAGAGGTTTGGAGTACTTACTATTATAGCCTAGTCGAAGTCTCACCCGCTTGCGGTGCATAGGTGTCTTGTAGATAAATGTGTTACTGTGCACAAATGATGATTGATGCACCATGTGTGGTGAGCAGACCTCCCTAGATAGCCTCAACAAAAGGATTAGATATTTACATGTAAAGTCAAACATTTTACCTTTGATAGCATCATCGGAATACAATTCATAGTACTCTTCTTGGGCTACACTATCACGAGGAAACACTTCATAATACTCATCTTTAGCAGCAGGGAAAAATTCAAAAGTGTCTCTATTCTCTAGTTCATCACCCTTGCTAACAAGTTCATCAGTTCTAGAGTTATCAAGCCAATCACAAAAAGAAGCATCATCAACAAATGTTTCATAAAAAATGTGCTCTCCCAAATCTGCTCATTAATACTACAAGGATTTATCTCCAGTTCATCATTATTAGTGTTCTCCAATTGAGTATCTAGACATAAAGCCTCCACAGATAAATTATTTTCTGTTTCAACACAATAAGAATCATTACTAGAGACTGAGGCATCATAATCAAACTTATTACTAGTAGAATGATGTTTGTCTTGAACCGCACCTTTTTGGTGTTCCTCCTCGATATCCAGTGGTTCCTGCAAAATGTTAGTTTCAGGAACTGTTGTTTTACATAGCTCCTTACTCTTTATCACAAGTCCATTCCCAGTAAAATGTTCTTGAGAATAATTTACAATATAATCCATAATATTATGATACCTTGCTAAATCCTCATTATCGCTACTTTTCATAATAATACCAATTTTCCTAAGCAGCTCATGAGACCCTTGATAAACTATGTATTCCAAGAGTTTTACATTATTATCGTTTATGTGAGTATTGGTTGATAAAAATTCTTTAACGAGAGGAATGCATTTATAATCATAAAGATTGTTAGGTTTACAATTATATTGCCTCATCCCTTCAAATAAATTTAACAAATTATCAGAATAGTAATCCACCTGCTTCCACATGTCCATTAGTTGCATATCCTGAAAGATTAGTGGTTCTTCTTCGTGTCCATCCTCTTCTTGTGAAGGAACTTAATCCTCTTCCAATGGGATTTGCAGTTCTTCTTTGTGTGCATCCTCTTCTTGGGAACACCAACGAACACTACTTTCGATTTCCAGCAAACAAGTAACTTTGTGCGCTATGGGTTTTTTCCGTGCCTTACTCCCCATAATAAGTGTATGCTCACTAAAACATTCATGAGAATACCAAGAAATAAGTAGCAGGATTTCATAAGCTGTTTTTATGAGAGCACTATCTTCATTATTAATACGTGATATGACATGTACTATCAACTCATGGCCACCTTCAAAGATGATATACTCTAATACTTCACTAGTAACATCACCATTATTATAAGATATTGAAGATTGATTAAAGGTATCAGAGCATTGAAAACGAAAGTAGTGCCCATGTTTCATACATTGAGGACATATTATTGGATCATCTATCATATCCAAAAAATTAACTTTTTAGCATATTCCACTATTTGGGAATACATTTCTCTTACCGTCATATTGCTCACTTGTTCTTCAAAATACTCATCTTCCTCTTCCAATGAGGATTCCTGTCCCATATTAATAGCATCACAATATTCATAGAAAGATTCATCTTTTAGTCCCTCACCAAAGTCCCCAAAATCACTGTCTAGTCACGAATCCTCCTCAAAACAATCATCATAAGTTTGGGACTTATAGAAATCATTACTAGGTAATGAGATATCATTTGCATGCATACTATTTGTGTGTGGAAAGTTATTTTTAGAAGTAGGAGATTCAAGTGGTTGATCAAGTTGCTCAGCGATAGTCTTACCTTCGGGCTTACCTTCCACTAGTTGAGAGGGTGCAACATCAAGTGCCACCTCTTTATTAACAACATGTTCCGGTGGTTTAGGTGGAGGCTTTTTGAGTGGAGTTCCCTCCACATTATCTTTTGGAGCACGCTCCAAAAGGTTAGATTCTTCCATGGCGGCTTTAATCTGGCCAACAATAAATTCATGATCATGGAAGTTATCTTGGAAATACCAGAATATAGGGTGAACTTCTTAATAGATCATATCAAGTGATTTACTTTCTACCTATATATTTCTTAAACGAAATAAAAACTCTTTGCAACCAGTAAGAAGCACGAATTGTATGTGTCCTCCCCAACAAGGCATTTAAACTCATCTCTATTATAGTTTGCTAGTTCGGTATGAAAATAATTATACTTACATTGATAAGAGAGGTGATCCGAAGATCTACAACAATCACAACATAATTGGTAAGAGGCACATAGTGTGGATGAATACTTGTACACCCAAGTCAACCATTTGTAACACCCCATTTTTAGTTAAATCATAATTAGAACTTTGTTTGTGCATTCATGAGCATCATCCCTTAAAATGCATGTAAAGAAAATAATGGAAACCCTAAACCCTAGTTTCATTCTTCCTCTTAAACACATTAAAAATAGTTTGAATTTCAAAAAAACTACAAAATAAATGGATCCCAAATGGACTAAAAGGGCCCCACAATATTTCTCTAGTTTTACAAAAAGCTCTAGTATTTTTAAATTATACAAAACAGAAAAGAAATTAAAATACAATTGGAAAAGAGGAAAACAGAAAACAGAAAAAGATTTCTAGAGATAAAAAACCCTAATCCTAACGTAACCTGGGCCGCACCCAACCTCTCTCTCTCCCCTCTTCCTTCGTGTGCGCAGCAGGTAGTAGCCGCTACGTTTGCTTCACTACAACCCAGCAATAGCCGTAGCTGGCCCATCCAGCCCATCTTGGCCCGATACCGCTTCGCACCGTGTCGTCTTCGTCGATGACGATGTTTTGCTTTGTTGTCGCCCGCGATGTCGTCCACCGCCGCGGCCACACCCAGATTCCCGTGGCTGCCCCTAGAGGACTACAAGACCCCATGAGCCGCCACTGGAGAAGCCCTAGCACGCCCCTGTCCTCCTCTTCCTCGTTTCCCCACGGTAGGCCAAACCCTACATCACTAGCGCCGCTCTGTTCCCGACCACCCCTCGCCCCTCTGAGGCCATTGGCGTGACCGTCGTCATCTCCTCGTTCTTCCTCGCCAAGCCACGCAAGCTAGAGGAGCCCAAGTCGACCGAATCGCCACCTTGTTCTGCCGCGGACCGCTTCTCTCCGACGTGAATTCCGGCGCCGCCCGACCTCACCTCGCCTCGCCGTCACCATCGCCGTGCTCAGGGTGAGACCCCAGTCCTCCTGGACCTTCCCTCTCTTTCCGTCTCGCCCTGCTTTGAGCTAGCACCGAGCACCGCCGCCTGCGCCACAGTCAGCCTCACCGGCGTTGCTCCGGCGACCATCCGCACGTGGCGCCGCCACTTCCTGGCTCAGCGCGCAAGCCCGCTTCCAGCATGCTACACCTCGCAGTCCCGCGCGCCCGCAATCACCCAGTCCACCGTCAATCTTGGGCAAGATCCATTGCTGATGTCAACATGGCATCATATCCCCTTTTCTTTTTAATTTAAATGTTTTATTAATTGAAAATGCTGAGAGGTGGGTCTAGTATGTTAGGTTTTTATTCATTTTGGAATAAATTTCTGAAATTAATAAAAGCTGACTTGTGGGTCCAGGTCGAAAATAATTTAATAATTCCAAAATGTTTAGTTGTTTTAAAAATGATTTAAAATGAATTAAAATTGGGAAAAATCAAAACTAATTCATTTTAAGTCAGAAAAATACAAATAATATATCAAAATATTCAGAAAAATGAGATCTATCTCATAGCTTCAAAGTCATGCATTTGTAACAACTATAATGTTTTCCTTAGTGAAACCCTAATGAACCCCTCTCATATGCCTCCAGAGTTTATTAGAAGTGCTATCTAGGGCATTTCAACTCCACTTAAAATGGTTCATATATCTTTAGGGTTTGATGTACCTCCTTTAAATATGTCATAGCATCATCCTTGCTTGAGCATTGCATCGATGCCATGTGTATATTGTTGCTTTCCTTTCCGGTGTTTCTGCTTCTTCTTGGTAGACCTTGGAGTTGATGCGAGCAACGAGATCTAGTCCAAGATTGAAGATTGAGATCCACACCATCGAAGGATATTGACGATCAATGTCAAGAAGATGAGTCTGAAGATCTATAGTTGGGTGTCAATAGGCAAAGGCAAGAAAAACCCCACACATGATAAAATATTACGTTTTCAAAGTACTTTAATTCTTGCCATATGCATACGATTCCAAAGTATTTTATCGATAGATACATTAATCCTATCTGATCCATGTTACCTTTGCAACCTATATCCCCGATCCATTGCTCCTAGCATAACTAGGCTTTGGCTTATGAGCTTCGCTGGAGCTATTTATATCTATTGTGCTTAGCCATTCTTAGCTGTTACTGCTGGTCCATCTAGTTGATGAATCAGAGATGCGAATGAACCTAGTTGGACAGGATGACGTGGTATGGTCAGAGATGAATGTTAAACATGCTAAGGCTTGTATGGGAGGCCACATTGGGTTGTGGTTTTGCAGTCCCATACTTGCCACCACTAGGATCTGAGTTCTTGCCTCTTGAACCAAGACAAGCGTACAACCACACGGGGGCCTGGAAACCCCCTCGACCAACTAACTTGCCTAGTAGATTCCGTGAGTCACATAGTTCGGGCGTTCCATTCGACATATGCATTCTGGTTGTTCTCGAAGGCGGTGAAGGAGGCACATTCATACAAGTAGGTAAGCGTGGCTAGGAACAAGAGAGGCACGGCCTCCATAATCTTGTTTCCCGCACACATCTCTAGGTACTGGCTTCGGGACTTGACCCGTTACAACGGCATCTCCTTAGGGCGTGAATCATGGTCTCAGCGAAAGCAGGGTAAGGGTTGTGGTCAACCACCCTCTACCGGCCTTCCAAGGAAGAGGGATCATGTTAACTAGCACTAAGAATCAGTTAGTACGTATGGGTAAAGTTGTGCACCCCTGCAGGGTTACTAATCTTTTAGAAAAGCCATGTCCACGGTTATGGACGACTTGGGAACGGACATCATGATCATCGAGAACTATAACCTAATCGTAAAACTTGACAAGAGATGTCAGGTGTACTTAAGGATGCTACCTCAGGGATCGAGGGGGTGATCCTAGTTGGTAGGTTCAGCTAATAAAGGTCCGGTGGATATCAAATAAGATCGAAGCTAGTGATTTATCTTTCTTATCCCCTTTTAAATGTTCTACTTAGTCGAGCTTCTCCTATCTCTTTTACAAAGAAAGTTAGCCTTATGCAAACTAACCCCACCAGCCATAAGTCTTGCGGAGTACACCCTGTACTCAACCTTGCTTTGTTGATACTTTTGCAGTAGGTAATTGTTTCCACAGAAGTTGAGTTTGTTACAGCTTCGACATCGACGAGTAGTTTGGGGTTCCCAGTCGGTAGCCTGGAATCTATGGATTGGGACGCCATCATTATGTTTCAGGCCTCTTAGGCCATTTGTTAAGTTTTCTATACTTAATAGCATAATTTTCCTTCCGTTGTTTGATGTTTGTGGTCAGTGACCTATTCTTGTAATATTTTGGTTCTTTGCTCAGTTACGAGCTTGCTATAATAATTTTTGTGTCGTAGGGTCACTGTAATTTTACCGATTCTTTCTCTCTATGCTTCTGAGATTTATGTTAGGCTTATATCAGCAAGAGGTCTGGGATTTGTCTAGCCCTAATCCTAGGGGTGTCACATGTTTTGGTATCAGAGCCGTACCATCCATAGGAAAACCTTTCTACTGGTCGATGTTGAGTCTAGTGTTTGAGAAAACTATTTGAAAGCTAAAAATTATTTGCGAAAACTCTAGTATGCTTCTTTTTCTCCTTAACCAGTTTTGATCTAACTATAGGTTTCCTTATCTTACGTTGACTTTGAAAAGTTTTGCTATCTCGTCTCATCTTTCAAAGCTTAGGTGCCTTTTTGGCATGTCGTTTCTCAACCAGTTGACCTAGTGTTGAGTTATCCATAGTCAGTTGTGTGTGTGTTCCTTGTTTCCCGTTGCTATGCTTCAGTTGAGAGATTCCTTTCCATCATGATCTCTCTATCTTATGGGTCCACAATATTATATTGTATGGCTCTATAGTGTTCTGTTCTAGGCTTCGAAGTTTCCTTTCGCCTCGTGTGCCTCTTTTTATTGGTTTGGGTACTTTAGAAGTTATTTCTTCTCTTGGAAGCTATCTCGTGGTTACTACCTTGTAGTACCATCTGTATTACTAAGATAGTAGTTACTCCTTTCTTCGGGTTTTAACCCTTGGACTTGAACGGAAGATCCCTGATTGTGCTGGATTCTGGTGTTGTGAATCTTGTACATGAAGCTGACCTTTAACCCAAGATCCATTTTGTTGACCCCTATTGTTAATGTTCAAACATTACCTCAAGATGGCTAATACCTTCTAGTACAGCCTTCAAGCTTGTGGTTATTGTTGTGATTAAATTACGACAAACAAAGGACTTCCCCTACCACATGCCATGGCAGATGTTCTTTAATGGAACCAAATAGATCACAACAAGAGTACTCCTCGTGAGTCTCACTTCTATAATCGTGACTCTACCACACCTTCCCTTTTCGACATCGGTCCTCGGAAGATTATTGACTTATGCATCCACATCTCGGGATTCCATCCTGAGCATGTTCCTTTATCGTTTGTTGTTTCCGACCTTTGTCTACCAATTGGTAGCCAAGTAGTAAATGTGCATTGGTGTCTTCTAGTGCAAGATATTCTTGTGGTCCGTCAAGACAAATCATTTCAGGATGTTAGGAGAAAAAAACTCCAGTACCTCGTCATATATAGGACCATGTCAAAGTGTTGTTATCTATAGATCGATAAACACTCATTAGCTTATGTTCTGTTCTACCTTAAAGTATCACACTCCTTTATACTAAGAGGTTGTGTCAAGTTTCATGACCTCCTAATAAAGTGATACTCTTATACATCTTTACCCACCCTTTCTTCGAGCTTTCGTGCTCAAGAATGATGCGTGTGCATAATAATGTGGCCATCTGAGATTATTAGCAATCATTATTGATTTGGACCCCAACAAGGACATTTCTGTCATTCTTAGCGTGATGGTTAAAGTATCACTAAGCGAAGTTTGATTGTGCTACCAAGTTTGTTACTCTGGTACACTCTCTTCGGTTAAAGAGTTAGGCTTGTGTCGAAGCTCTGAGACTATGTCTTCTTGCCTTATCAAGAAAGTTTCCTCTTGAACTAAGTAACATATCGGTGGTCGTGATATTCTAGATATCTTTCTAGAAGTATTGCCTTGTTACCACATGGCCGTGATGTCAAAGTTCTTGAGCAAGCAAGTTCTCCGAACTGCTCCTTTCTCCAAGGATCCATACTAGATACCCTGAACTAGTTGGTTGAGATTAAAAAACAACTTGGAGAGTTGTAAGGCAAAAGTTCTATTAGACTTGTTCCTCCTAAAGGGATGTCTAGTTTTGTTCGATGAAGAACGATAGCGTTCTCCTCGTGGAAATGTTATCGTCCCCACCTTTGGTTTCATTTGGGCTATCATAAAATCAAACTCAGTCCCAGGGATTATCCTGATGATTTATTTACTCGTGATGTTTCACCTAGGCACATCCTATGTTCTCTATTCTGACTAGTATCGATGTCTTGTTCATATAATATATGAGTCCATCTTCTTGGAGTATGTTGATAAGTTTGTTATTGAGACCATCGATGACATTCTTATCTTCTCCATGCTAGATTAGATTCAAATGGAATAGTTGGCATTAATGTTGGAATATTTTGAGAACCATCTTCATGTCATCTTGAAGTATGTGTTCTGGATGTTAGAAGTAACCTTCTCCGGTTCACGTGTAATGGTTGAAAATTGTCACCGTAAAATCGAGAAGAGTTATCTTTGTTTCCTCGGGAATCATTTCAAGTCAGTCCAGCATGTGCAAAGTATTGTTGATATGGTAGGTTAATACCTTTCCATCTCAAGAGCATCCTCTAAGCACTCAAAGCCACTGGCTGATTTGTCATGGAAGAGAAGAAGTTCTACAAACTTCAGTATCCTCATAAAATTTTCCCAACAAGGATGCAATTGTGTTTTGTTGCAAACAAATTTTGTAGTGGCAATTATCTTTTGATAACTTTCTAATGCATGCGTGTCGCAACCTAGCTCAATCAATTGGAGCTTGATAATGTAATCCATGACTTGAGAATCTAGTAGCTTTACCTTCATGGTAAATGTTGCAACCTTTCTATTCGGACATGCTGAGTCTGAAGTATCTTTCCACTTGTCCAAATCCGAATCTCAAGAAGATATGATGGTTAGTGTTCATCAAGGTTTTTGACGTAGGTCTCTTTGAAAATCTAGCAAGATTGATGTAATGGTTGGCACAATTAGCTGCAAGACCTATTGCCACATTCTCTTCAATCATCAATAACAACCACTCTTCATGAGGCTTCTTCTATGATTTATTATAGGAGTTGTGCTCATGGTTTCCTTTGTACCGAAGTCTGACCTTCACTTGATGTCCAGTGTCTCGAACATCAAGGAGAACATTTAAAGAAGTGTTGCTAAATGTCTCTCGGTCGATCCTCCAAACCCTTTTATGTTGGTAAGCATCTTGTTGTGCCAAGTCTTTGAAGTTTGACAATGAAGTTTCTTTTTCCTCGTGTCATCAGGAATCTTCTTATAGATTCATCTTAGTGGTGTAAAGTGATATCATGGTCCTTGGCAAAGATTTTGATAAAGCTGGATGAATAAAGAGTTTCCTTCGGTTCGTCTAACACGTTCGAAGAGAGACTATGTTTTCGATAATCAGAAGATCCTCTTGTTACATGTTCTTTGTGAGTCTTATGAGTCCTCTCCACTAAAACAACCTTATGTCTTGACCTTCTGCTGAACGAATAGTGATCCTTCTGTATCAAAAGTACTTCAATAAGTTGGTTCTCCATGTCTTTGTATCCCTACAAGCTCTACTTAAGCCGCCAAGTAGAGTTTCATCCTCCGAAGTTCGTGGTCATGTTCCTTCTGTTGTACGCTCTCCTTTTTAGAAGCTCAAACTCTTTTGAAGCTCCATGGTCTCAATCCTTATGAAGTCCAGCTATCTAACACCTTGAAACCATCTTCTCATGTTTCGTCTGTTACCTTGGAGTATTTCATGCTCTGTTGCTCCAGAGATGTTCGTGAAGCATCTATCCACGAGTTGAGCATGAGATACTCAGTTATGGTTTGTGTCATTCCATCTTGTCCATAGTGTGTGTAGCTACCTCGAAGAAAATGAAGCGCTTCATTCATTCAATAATGGTGGCATGGATCAACCTTTTTGAAGAGATCGCCGAAGTATAGTGTAACCCTGTTCTTTCTATCTTCCTACCTAGGAATCCCGGGACGAGATTTTATTAAGGAGGATAGAGCTGTAACACCCCAAATTTAGTTAAATCATAATTAGGACTTTGTTTGTGCATTCATAAGCATCATCCCTTAAAATCCATGGAAAGAAAATAATGGAAACCCTAAACCCTAGTTTCATTCTTCCTCTTAAACACATTCAAAATAGTTTGAATTTCAAAAAAACTACAAAATAAGTTGATCCCAAATGGACTAAAAGGGCCCCACAATATTACTCTAGTTTTACAAAAGGCTCTAGTATTTTTAAATTATACAAAAGAGAAAAGAAATTTAAATACAATTGGAAAAGAGGAAAACAGAAAACAGAAAAAGATTTCTAGAGATAAAAAACCTAATCCTAACCTAACCTGGGCCGCAACCCAACTTCTCTCTCCCCTCTTCCTTGGCGTGTGCAGCAGTCAGTAGCCACTGCCCTTGCTTCAGTGCAGCCTAGCAACAGCCGCAGCTGGCCCATCCAGCCCATCTTGGCCCGATACCTCTTCGCACCGTGTCATCTTCGTCGACGATGACGTTTTGCTTCGTTGTCGCCGGTGATGCTGTTCGCCGATTCGGCTGCACCAAGATTCCCGCCGCCACCCCCAGATGCCTACAAGGACCCGTTAGCTGCCACTAGAGAAGCCCTAGCATGCCGTTGTCCTCCTCTTCCTTGTTTCCCCACGCCATGCCGAACCCTAGTTCAGACCTTGCCGACAACCCTCTATTCCCGACAACCCCTCGCCCCTCTGAGGCCATAGGCGTGACCGCCGTCGTCTCCTTGTTCTTCCTTGCCAAGCCACACAAGCCAGAGGATCCCCAGTCGACTGAATTGCCACCTTGTTCTGCCACCGGCCGCTGCTCTCCGACATGAATTCCGGCGCCGCCCGACCTCACCTCGCCTCGCCGTCACCACCGTCGTGCCTAGGGTGAGACCCCGGTCCTCCTGGACCTTCCCTCTCCCTCCCTCTCACCGTGGTTCGAGCTAGCGCCGAGAACTACCGCCTGGCTCAGCGCACAAGCCTACTTCCAGCATGAAACGCCTCACAGTCCCGCGCGCCCGTAATCGCCTAGTCCACCGTCGATCTGGGGAAAGCTCCATTGGTGACGTCAGCATGGCGTCATATTCCCTCTTCTTTTTAATTTAAAAGTTTTATATAATTGTTTTATTAATTGAAAATGCTGACATGTGGGTCCAGTATGCCATGTTTTTATTCATTTTGGAATTAATTTCTGAAATTAATAAAAGTCTGACATGTGGGTCTAGGTGGAAAATAATTGAATAATTCCAATTAATCATTTTAAAAATAATTTAAAACAAATTAAAATTGGGAAACATCATAACTAATTCATTTAAGTTAGCAAAAATACGAATAATATATCAAAATATTCAGAAAAATGAGATCTATCTCATAGCATCAAAGTCATGCATCATTGTAAAAACTAAAATGATTTCCTTACTGAAACCCTAATGAACCCCTCTAATATGCCTCCGGAGTTTATCAGAAGTGCTATCTAGGGAATTTTGACTCCGCTTAAAATGGTTCATATATCTTTAAGGTTTGATTTACCTCCTTTAAACATGTCATAGCATCATCCTTCCTTGAGCATTGCATTGATGTCATGTGTTGATTGCTGCTTTCCTTTCTGATGTTTCTGCTTCTTCTCGGTAAACCTCAGAGTTGATGTGAGCAACGAGATCGAGTCCAAGATTGAAGATCGACATCAACACCATCAAAGGATACCGACGAACCATGTCAAGCAAATGAACCTTAAGATCCATAGTTGGGTATCAATAGGCAAAGGCAAGAAAAACCCCACACATGATAAAATCCTACGTTTTCAAAGTACTTTAATTCTTGCCATGTGCATACAATTCCAAAGTCTTTTATCGATAGATACAGTAATCCTATCTAATGCGTGTTACCTTTGCACCCTATTTTCCCTGATCCATTGCTCCTAGCATAACTAGGGTTTGGCTTATGAGCTTCACTAGAGCTATTTATATCTGTTGTGCTTAGCCATGCTTAGCTGTTACTGCTGGTCCATCCGGTTGATGAATCAGAGTTGTGAATGAACCTAGTTGGATAGGATGACGTGGTATGATCATAGATGAAAGTTAAACTTGCTAAGGCTTGTACGGGCGGCCACATTGGGTTGTGGTTTTTGTAGTCCCATACTTGCCACCACTAGGATCTGAGTTCTTGCCTCTTGAACCAAGACGAGCGTACAGCCACACGGGGCCTAGAAACCCCCTCGACCAACTAACTTGCCTAGTAGATTCCAAGAGTCACATAGTTCAGGCATTCCATTCGACATATGCATTCTGGTTGTTCTCGAAGGTGGTGAAGGAGGTGCATTCATACAGGTAGGTAAGCGTGTCCGGGAACAAGAGAGGCACGGCCTCCGTAATCTTGTTCCCCGCACAAATCTCTACAGACCGGCTTCGGGACTTGACCCGTTACGACGGAATATCCTTAGGGCGTGACTCATGGTTTCGGCGAAAGCAAGGTAAAGGTCATGGTCAAACCACTCTCTGCCGGCCTTAATGTTGGTTTCGCAACATAGAAAACAAAAAATTGCGTACGATGGGAACTATACGCCAAGATCTATCTACTAGATACAAGCAACGGGTGGACATACATCCGTAGAGAACTTACCCTCAAAGACAACAAAGTTTTGTTAACGAGTTGGAACTCGTGGATGATGTAGTCTTGCTGATCTCAAGATCGTGATGAAGTCCTTCAGGTCCAGCAGCTCCAGCACCATCAGGTCCGGCACCATCAAGTCCAGCACCACAAAGTAGCAGCGCATCCATGATCACACACAAGTTAGGTCCACCGAACAACCTCCGCCTCCTCGCTCCAGCGATGCAGCAGAAGCAGCAACTCCTTTCCAAATAAAGCCACCGGGGACATGTATCTCGCTAATCCAAGACCATGGGGAATAACTAGAGCGGGAGACAGATACTTCATGAGGAGGTGTAGTTTTTGAGGAGGAGAGGGGGGCCTTTTAGAGGGAAGAGGGGAGGCACCCAAGGGCCATGGCATGGCAGCCATGGTGGTGCCCCCACCTCTTCCACATTCGTGTGGGTGGAGCTCCCACTCCCATAAAAAGCCTCCACTCAACATGCATTAAATTTCCACCAAATTTAATGCAAGTTCTCACTAAATAAAACAATTTTATTTATTTTATTCAGAATTCTTTTAATTACATTAATTAACAAACATTCACATAAACCCCCCTGCAACATTTCAATATCACATGCAGAACCAGTTTCAGCAATTTCACCTGAAACAATTCCGGTTTCCATTGAAACCATTCCAGCACTTTCTTAAATCTTTATCTGAAACATATTTGCTCCAATGGTTCACGAATAATGCTGACATGATCGAGACCCCTGTCCAATCAATAATCAGCAGTGGGACCTGGAGATCCGTACTGACTCCCACACATTCAACGATGACCCTTGTGATCGTGTGAACCTTTAACGTCGTAACTAAATCCCTTTGTCTCGCGATATATTACATGTCCGAGATTCGATCATCGGTATCCAAATACCTAGTTTGATCTCGTTACAGACATGAACTCTTTTCTCGTTCCCGTAATATAACATTCTAGTGAGCACATCGTTTGCTTGCAAGCTATTTCAATGTGATATCACCGAGAGGGCCCAGATTATATCAATCCGTCATCGGGATGGACAAATCTCACTCTTGATCCATGAGCCTCAACATAACACCTTTGTAGCACTGAACCCACCTTTATAGTCACCCTGTTACGGTGTGACGTTTGATGTTATCAAGATACTCTTCCGGTGTTAGCAATTAACATGATCTCATGGTCTAAGGACTAAGATTACTTCGTATGATGTTATAGAAATATAAACATAATGACTCTGATCGTAATGCTATACTTCGGATGAATGTTCATCACATCATTCCACCAATGTTGTGACCTCGTTATTAACAACATCCAATGTCCATGATCAGGAAACCTTGATCATCTTGTTAATCAACGAGCTAGTTTATATGAGAGGCATTACTAGGAACTTTGTATTTTGTTTATTAAACACACATGTATTAACATTTCCAATTAATACAATTATAGCATGCAAAATAAACATTTATCATAAACATGGAATAAGATAATAACCACTTTATTATTGCCTCTCGGGCATATTCCCTTCAGTCTCCCACTTGCACTAGAGTCAATAGTTTAGTTTGAAAAACTTTGCGTATTAAACACCTATGGCTTTCTGGTGTTGCGTATATGCGATTGCTAGTGGTTAACAGAATCTCCAGATCTGACAGTTTCTGGTCTATGTGTATTTGCATGTCTTTGCGTCTCTACGAATCACTCATTCTCAAATGAGATGGCATTGTATAAATTTGGTCTTTTGGTGAGACCTTTAGTTCGTTCGGATTAAAATATGTTGATATTATTGTCATACAATATATCTTCATAGTATTAGCCCACTTTGAACCACACCTAGTTTGATAACAAACTACTTAACACAAATGCCCTCCTTTGCTGCTACTATAGTAGTCATATACTTAGCCTTTTGTTGTAGTATCCATCACAATGTATCAACTTTGGAACTCATCCAAATCCATCATGGAACATCCTTTCCATTACATTGTTCCACCCATAGTCTAAATTGAGATAAATTTAATTTGTACCTTGTGAAAAAACTAGTATCAATGTAACACTTTACTATGAACTACCTTTAACTATTTGTCACTTAAACATGATATATTCTTAGTTCTTCCAAAGCTCATAAGAATATCTTTACTATCGTCCAATCATCATCTTATGATCATTCTGGTATGTGCTCATAACATTTAGAGCATAGGACATATTTGGATATATACATATCACGGTATAATCGATCAAAATATTCATGTGATTTTACTCACCAAGTGTTGAAACACTTGAATCTTGATACAATCCTTTCCATATAGCAAGAACCTTTCTTGTTGTTTCCATATTGAACTCTTTCAATATCTCATATATGTACGTCTGGCATAACCATATTAGCGCATCAATCTATCCATATAGACATTGATGCCAAATATTCCGGTTTTGTCCAAGTATTTCATCGAAATCCTATTTTAATAAAATTCTTAACTTGTGTCAATAAAAGATACATTATTTCCAATCAACAATATGTATTCTGCATAATGTATTGGAAATTTTTCTCAGTGCTCCCACTTAATTTCTTGCAAATGCAAGCATCTTCATCATCTCCGATGAAATTAAACTTCTTTAACATTTTCATCATGGTGAAGATTCCAACTCCGCTATGCTCACTTCAACTATTGAAGTTTGCATGCCCTTTTAGCACCCTTTGAATTAACAAAACCCTTCAGACCGTGTCAAGTACACGTCCTAGGTAACCATTCTATTAGAAGAACCTTGTTTTGTTTATTCAACTACCATATACCAAATTATATGTAGTGGTTGCTACATTAATCCATCAAGAGTAAATATCACTATGAAAGATCAAATCTTATCATAGTCAACGCCTTGAATATTACCATAAACTTCTTTTCGACATGTCGACTATTTCATAGATGTTAAACATCCATGTCTATTTCTTTATAGGTCCAAACATGACCGATAGGCTTCACGCCTTTCCGGAGGGTCTTCCAAGTTCAGAAACTTGATTTCTCGTGTATGGATACTATCATGGATTCTATGACTTCTAGTAATTTTATGGAGTCAAGGCCCATCATCGCTTATTTGCATGCAGTCGGTTCATCATTGTTAAACAATAACGACTTCTGTTTCAAATCTTACTATTTGATTCTTACTGACCCACATGGTTCAATAAGAACTCTAATCCCCAAGATCACACCCTTTGTAATCACGGGAGCCATGAGCATTGTGGCCACCACCAGGACACTTTCCGGCGCTGCGCTACTCAGCACATATAGCTAAGGATCAACAACCTCATCAAAGTTCTATTGTCCTGCCACTTAACTTTTCACGAAAAATTCCTTCTCAAGGAAAGACATGCTTATCCGATTTTGGTTGTAAACATTTTACTTATGCATAGCACACCAAAATTTAAGAAAAGACAATTCGGGTTTTATTCCAAAACTATAACTCATATGGTGTCATTTCAACGGATCACGATGGTGCTCTTTTCAGTGTAAAAAGCGGTAGTCTCTAAATCTTTAATCCTTAAAATATAATGGCAATTTTATAAATGACACCTTTGATCTTACCATGTGAAACAAGGTTTGATTTGATCTCTCGAACATACCATACTCTTGTGGTTTATTGGGAAATGGAAATTCATGGAACAATTCCTGAAATCTTAGGTGTTTTGCTAAACCTATAACTCAAATATCTTCCTTTATAATCAAATCATAAACTCTTTTATTTTCTTGTTACAATGATTTTTCACTTCATCTTGAAAGTCTTTAAACAATTTTCAAATGTTTCATACTTCTTCCTTATTAAGTAAATATATAGATATATTCACTCAAATTTCTGGAGAAAGCATATGAAGCAAAAAGATCCATCACATATGGCTACACATAACGGACTATATACATCAACATGCATAATATCTAATAAGTTAGTCATCCGTTACTCTTTGGCATATGAATGGAGTTTCAATTATCTCAAGGAAAGTTTCAGAAGCGTCAATTGATCAAAATCAAAAGACTCCAAAAAATCCATCAACATGGAGTTTCTTCATGTTTACTTTCCAATATAATTCAAACAGCGATGCCACTTCATAAGTGATCTTCCAATCATTTGTCTTACGAAATTTTAGCAATACTATTTATGGATGTGATTTCCCCAACTAGACTTGTAAAAGTTCATCCATCCTTTATGGAATACATTAATTATTTGAACAACCATTGTTCTCGTAATACTGGAACAAAATAACAATTATTAAAACAAATCTTGAAGGCTAGGTTTGACGACAGCGAAAACACAATAACACTTTATTTGTTTTCGTTGAACATCATCACTTATTCTCTTGCCAGTTACTTAGGCCGTTGCAGTTCATGAATTGTGTTGTTCTATATGACACTTCATACCAACAAATTCGGTATCCAATACCGGTATCCAATACCTCAGAACCACATTGTTTAACAAGCAAGGAATACATCCATAACATGTATATCTTCTATATACCTAAGTTGGATATCTCCAACCTTTTCTTTTCTGCCAAATATTTTATAGATTCTCTTTCAACAATTCCTTTTCTTTTAAAAGAATCTATCAACATCAATAGTGGTGTCATTCACATGACACATAGTACAAAGTGTATATAGTCAAATACTAACACCTTTGGACTTGCACTTTGAAGTGGATCACCATCATCAAATGTTTGGTGTTCTTTCAAAAATCCATTCTTTAGTAATATATTAATGTACTAAACATTTTACCTACATATTCTATTCATCCTTATCATGACAACTTTCATGATCAAGCTACTATATCCTATAAGGAAGAATCGCGAGTATAATGTTAGTTCCCAAAACCTTTTTGGGAGATCCGGATGCCTAGCATCTCCATCCTTCATAAATTTTCATACAATATGAGAACATGTATTTTTCTAAATTACACTCTATCATAATGCAACCAAAAACATTGTTTCAGATATCACAACCTTCCACACATGATGGTTTCAGAAACAAATTTTCAGCTCCTAGATAATCTTGATATTAAAACAACTTTTGAATATCAATAATCATGGAGGCAAACATGATACTTTAGATACTAACATTGGAATTCTTACTCTTGATTTAATACTACTTATTAAACTTCATGGAGTAAATAGAGTTTGCTGAAAGTTTGCAATAGGACTTCTAAACTTTAAATTGACATTCAAAACAATACGATACCAGTTCGTAAAGTAAATATCCAGAATTCTATAGTTCTATTCTCTCAATTAAAACTAAGCATAAGGTAGTGAATAGATGCCAATGACTACAACAAATTATGCAAATTCACTTTGATTTAGTTTATGACAAATTGAGTTTGACTAATCCAAATTAGAAATGAACTCCCACTAAAAAATGACCTCCCTCGTGCCCTTTTGGTGATTACATCAACCAAATCTACTACACCAAGTCCGATAATCACGTGAGTCGGTGTAGCTTCAAAGGCGAGCATCAATATGGGCATCACATCAACTATATGACTCATGCTTAACCTTTCGGTCCGTGTTCCGAGGCCATGTCTATACATGCTAGGCTCGTCAAGTAAGAACCTTAGTATTTCGCGTGCGTAAAACTATCTTACACCCGTTGTATGAAAGCGCGGAGTCGAGTACACCAGATCATCACATGATGTCTCGAAACACGATCCATAGAACGGTGCATACTGAAGGAAGAACACATTTTATCTTGATATCTAAATGAGGGATTGACATGGGTATACCCTACAGGTACTCGAGCTTGGTATATACGGCCTGAATACATAAAAGCCCACGGTGTCGCCAAGGCCCAAATGAAGAACTCGAGTAACCTACGGACTCTCGATTGCTTGAAGGACAAGAAGTAGCTAAAGATAGAATGTTCAAAGGGGCAAACCCTAACCTGTAACTGACTCGACCTGCTACCCGAGACCTAGCCTATCTATATAAAGACTAGGAGGGGCGTCGAGGAGGACACGCGCAACCCTAGTTTCCACAACCCTCGCCAGATTGCATCTGCGTACCATTGTAATCTTCGATTCCTTTGATAATTCCACGAGCAGACAAGCAGGAGTAGGGACCTCTACGAGGCCGGAACCTGGGTAAATCTTTGAGTCCCTTGTGTGCTTGTTTGCTAGCCGATAGATGTCTCTAGCGCTCCCTCCTTCTTCCAAAACCCAAGTCCAAAACAATGGGCATTGATGAGTTAAACCCTCGTCAGGGATCATCTTACAATGCTACTAAAAGCGCCAAACTAGCAGTATAAGATGCAATCATCTAATATGTAAAGTGAGATGATACGGTCCATGCATTTGATCTCTATCATTTGCATCGTGGTATGATCTCTATAATTCCTTTGTGTGTAAGGCCAAGGTCTATGGAACTTACACGTTAAGTGTGTTGTAAGAGTATCTATCATACATCTACTTACAACAATACCATATCAAGACACTATCCCAACAACGATCTAAACTAGACGCCTCTAATTTATCAATTTCAAGTTTTACGTGGCTTAGGGCTTTCGGAGATAGAACCAGTCATACTACGAACATGAACCACAACGAGGATAACTAAGTTATTAGCAACTCGTTGTAAATCATATATTGACTATAGTATGAGATATAGACACCCGCTATCCAGTTATGCAAAACTAGTTGCATGTCAGCCCTAGAACCGGTCTCATGTACGATGACATGTAAGGTTGGTTCGGGCCGCTTCATCCCACTATGCCACCAATATCCAAAATACATAGAAGATGCAATAACATGATCATCATCGCCCACATATAAACATATGTGTACTACCCGTGCAAAGCACCTACGCATAGATTAGGCTCTGATACCAATGTTGGGTTCGCAGCATAGAAAACAAAAAATTTCCTACGATGGGAACTATACGCCAAGATCTATCTACTAGATACAAGCAACGGGTGGATATACATCCATAAGAACTTACCCTCGAAGACAACAAAGCTTTGTTAATGAGTTGGAACTCGTGGATGATGTAGTCGTACACTTGCCGATCTCAAGATCGTGAAGAAGTCCTTCAGGTCTAGCAGCTCCAGCACCATCAGGTCCAGCACCATCAAGTCCAACACTGCAAAGTAGCGGTGCATCCGTGATCGCACAACCTCCGCCTCCTCGCTCTAGCAATGCAGCGGAAGCAGCAACTCCTTTCCAGATAAATCCACCGGGAACATGTATCTCGCTAATCCGAGACCATGGGGAATAACTAGAGGGGGAGAGAGATCCTTCACGAGGAGGTGTAGTTTGTGAGGAGGAGTGGTGGGCCTTTTATAGGGAAGACAGGAGCCACCCAAGGGCCATGGTGTGGCAGCCATGGTGGTGCCCCCACCTCTTCCACATTCGTGTGGGTGGAGCTCCCACTCCCATAAAAAGCCTCCACTCAAAATTCCACTCACACATGCATTAAATTTCAACCAAATTTAATGCAAGCTCTCATTAAATAAAACTATTTTATTTATTTTATTCAGAATTTTGTTAATTACATTAATTAACAAACATTCACATAAAACCCCTGCATCATTTCAATATCACATGTAGAACCAGTTTCAGCAATTTCACCCAAAACAATTCCGGTTTCCATCGAAATGATTCTAGCGCTTTCTTAAATCTTTATCTGGAACATATTTGCTCCAAATGGTGTCCGTATCCCTTAAGTGTGTCACCCTACGGTTCGCGAATAATGCAGACATGATCGACACCCCTCTCCGATCAATAATCAGTAGCAGGACCTGGAGATCCGTACTGACTCCCACACATTCAACGATGACCCTTGTGATCGTGTGAACCTTTAACGTCGTAACTAAATCCCTTTGTCTCGCGATATATTACATGTCCGAGATTCGATCATCGGTATCCAAATACCTAGTTTGATCTCGTTACTGACATGCACTCTTTTCTCGTTCCCGTGATATAACATTCTGGTGATCACATCACTTGCTTGCAAGCTATTTCAATGTGATATCACCGAGAGGGCCTAGAGTATATTTATCTGTCATCAGGATGGACAAATCCCACTATTGATCCATGAGCCTCAACATAACACTTTCGTAGCACTGAACCCACCTTTATAGTCACCCTATTATGGTGTGACGTTTGATGTTATCAAGATACTCTTCCGGTGTTACCAATTAACATGATCTCATGGTCTAAGGACTAAGATTACTTCGTATGATGTTATAGAAATATAAACATAATGACTCTGATCGTAATGCTATACTTTGGATGAATGTCCATCACATCATTCCACCAATGTTGTGACCTTTTTATTAACAACATCCAATGTCCATGGTCAGGAAACCTTGATCATCTTGTTAATCAACAAGCTAGTTTATATGAGAGGCATTACTAGGAACTTTGTATTTTGTTTATTAAACACACATGTATTAATGTTTCCAATTAATACAATTATAGCATGCAAAATAATCATTTAGCATAAACATGGAATAAGATAATAACCACTTTATTATTGCCTCTCGGGCATATTCCCTTCAGTTAACTAGCACTAAGAATCGGTTGGTACATGTGGGTGATGCCCCAAGATATCTCGAGCTCGTTGGGGAACCCCAAGAGGAAGGTATGATGAGCACATCAGCAAGTTTCCCTCAGTTATGAACCCAAGGTTATCAATCTAGTAGGGGCAAGGAAACACCCCAAAGGTGTTGCTAGCTAGACTTTGGCAGGGCGCACTACCGGCGTCAGCAACAACGTGGAGACCTGCACAACACAACCATAGAACTATGGCCCCAACTTGCGATGAGATTGTCAATCTCACCAGTTTTGCTGAAAACAAAGGATTAAACATATCGAGTGGAATAAAGTAATAGTTTGCAGAAAGTAAACCCGAAGCAGTAAACAGTTGATTGTAGATTGGTGATAAAAGAAAGGACCGGGGTCCATAGTTCACTAGTGGTGGCTCTCCTTAAGATAGATAACATGTTGGGTGAACAAATTACAGCGGGGCAATTGACAAACATCGAGAAAGCAATATGCATATACTAATCATCTTGAGTCCTTTGAGACTTGATTGGGCATTACAACATTACACATAGACCGCCATCCAACTGCTTCTATGACTAATAATCAACCTTCAGGTTATCATCCGAACCCCCTCCAGTATTAAGTTGCAAGCAACAGATAATTGCATTCCGAATTGCGTGTAAAGTAAACAATTCGATTGTTATATGAACGAAGGATTGTTTTTTCTCCCTAGTAGCAACAACACACCTAGTACCTTAGAGATTTCTGTCACTTCCCCAGATTACTAGAGGCATGAACCCACTATTGAGCATAAATACGAACTCTTGGAGTTGCTAGCATCTACTTGGCCAAGATAGCTACTAACAACGGAAAGCATGCAAGATCACAAATAACAAAGACATGATAGAATCAATAATCAATCTGAAATAGCATCTCAATATCCATCGGATCCCCACAAACACAACATTTAGGATTACAAATAGATGATCTTGATCATGAATGGAGCTCACAAGATCTAAACATGATAGCACAAAGGAGGAGAAGCAGCCATCTAGCTACTACATGGACCCGTAGTCTAGAGATGAACTACTCACGCATCACACCGGAGGCTTGCATGGTGATGAAAACGGCCTCCATGGTGAATTCCCTCTCTGGCAGGGTGCCAGGAAGAGCTTCAGATCCCTCCCGATCTAGGGATGGAGATGACGGCGGATACAGACTCTTTCGTGGAATTTTCATCGGGTACTTAGGTTTCTGTATCGAAGGCATCTTATAGTCGGAAGAGGAGGCTGAGGGTGTGCCTGGGCTGGCCACACAACCCCCTAGCGCAGCCGGGCCTGGCCCATGCAGTCAGGTGGTGTGGCCTCCTTCTGGCCCCTCTCTGTCTCGTATTCTGGCTCCGTGTGTCCCTCGGTGAAAAACCGACTTTGGCTTTTGTCCCGTCCAATTCCGAGAATATTCATTTTCTGACTTCCTGGAACCAAAAATAGCAGAAAATAGGCAGCTGGCACTATGGCTCTTTGTTAATAGGTTAGTCCAAGAAATCATATGAAAAGTACTCCGAAGTGTGGACAAAACATAAGAAAGTAGATAAAACCAAGCATGGAACATCAAAAATTATGGATACGTTAGCAACTTATCAACATCCCCAAGCTTAACTCCTGCTCTTCCTCGAGTAGGTAAGTGATAAAAAGAAAGAATAATTTTTGAGGTGACATGCACCATCATAAACTTGATCAAAGTATTTGTAAAACATTCAAAGCTGGGATCATAGTACTTCAATCATAACATGAAAGACAAAGTTCTAGCAATAAGACAAAGCAACTATGTGGAAACATGAAAAGGCACAAACAAAAGATTCATGAATAACAGTGCTTTGCAAGACGTTTGTTTTTTTCACATAAAGAAATCATAGCATAGTGGCATTCAGCTTGTCCCTCATAGAGTAGCAAACATAAATGCATAGGACACCTTCAAAGTTCATAAGAGTGACTATATACAAATAGTTTAAAACAAGCAATATCAAGTTATGGATCAATCAACAAGTCTTGGGACAATGCACATAGAACTAAGAATGGCCACTATGCTCTCAAAGTAGGTGCATAAAGATAGAGGGTGGAGACTCAACATAAAGTAAAAGAAAGGACTTCATAGAAGGAAGTAGGGATTCATGTCTCATAAAGAGCTTCCAAAAAATTATGGTACTTATTAGCTTTCAGCTCTCATTGCCCCTATCATAAGCATCTGGAAGGTGATTAAGGTTAAAGTGACACAACTAAGAGGATATGCTTGACAAGTTATAAGCCAAAATCTCATGCCCCTTACTTACGAAGACCGAACCTCATGCTACTCAACTTTAGTCACGAGTAAGTTCTTGTCATTGTAAGTACATATGTATCATAAATAACCGCCAATGGGGCACCTCTTGCACATGATACAGGAGCTATCCCATAATCAAAATGAGAAGGCAAGCAGACAATGAGCATCTCAGCAATCTTTTTATTTGCTATTTGCATAGGTTTCTATTGAGGATGCTTCATAGAGTGCTCATTATGGTGATGCTGCAAGTTTCCACCATGATTAGGCATGGCTTAGGCTAGCAGCCCAGGCGTTTCTCTAACACACATACAAACTCCATGATCTTACAAGTTCAACTTTTATTTCACACCGTCGGGATCCATAAGCAAAAGAACATGATATCAACGAGGTACAAAGTACAAGTGCAATGTTGAAAGCGTTCCCCGTGATACATGGTTCTGCTAATTTCAACTTATAAAGCGCAAGCATATACGCAACAAAGATGGACCCAATGGTTCAAGTTTATTAAATGCAAGAAAGAAAAGTGTGCCATCAAGTTCGTGAGAGCTTTAATCACTAGTTTTCACATAACAAGTTTAATTCGGAAGGTGGATAAAAGCATGAATAAACTTGGAATAGCATATGCTAGTAGGTAGGTATGGTGGACTCTTTGGAATAACTTGGTTTAAGGAGTTGGATGCATGAGTGGAACTCATACTTGGTTACGGAGGCTAGCAAAAGACTTGGAGAGACAAACTAAGAGAGCAATAATGGCCATAATCATGCAGAGCGACAAAACATAATTGATCAAAGCATAAAGTGATACTACAAGTTGAAAACTAAAGGATCATCAAGGCTATGGTGACTTTTGATAGTCATAACATGGTGTGAGGATGTGCCAAGTCAACCCAAATAAAGCATCAAAGGAGAATACCACAATACTATGCTCTAATATGCTAAAACAACGCATAATCCTTCCAAGGCACATTAAGCAATCTCAATTGTTTATAACAATTCATGCTACAACAAATAATACTAAGCATAAAGCCAAAAGAATATCAAGCATGGCCTGACAAAGCATAGGCCACAGTCAAAAACAAGCTCTCTTTACCACTTAAGCATGAACTTTCCTACTCTTTTCCAATCCAAACCAAACTATTTGAAAACCCATGTATGAAAGAGGGGGTCCAACTAATTTATTCAGCAAACTAAGCAAACCAAGTAAACGAAAAACCAAAATGAAAACGAAAAAGAAGACGCTCCAAGAACAACACAACTGTGCATGAAATAAGAAAATGAAGTGTTTGGAAGAAACCTGGGATTTTTATTGATGAAGAAGGGGATGCCTTGGTCATCCCCAAGATTTGAAGCTTGTACTTCTTTGATATTTCTTGGGGTGACATGCGTGGCATCCCCAAGGTTGAGCTTTAGTCCATCCTTCATCTCATTACTCGTTCCTTCCATACACTTGAAATTTTTCCTTCATACAAAACTTCACACAATCTTAATTAGCAACATTAGTGTAATCAAGATAATAAGTCTTTAGGTTGAGTTCTAACACCAATAAAACACAAGCTACTGGAGCACTTCCCTCAAAAAGCTCAATTCCCCAAAAGAACTCAAAAAGGAACCAACAAGAAGCAAATGCAAATAATGGCAGAAATCTGTTAAAACAGACCAGCAGGTAAAGACGATTTTTTTAGAAGACCTTCTGTTGCTCAAATCAAAAAGTGTTGTACTAACAAAAGTTAAATATAAACATGTGGCAGAAGCACAAAAATTCACGCCTCAAAAGGACGTACAGAGATTTTACATGAATCTTTACAGTGAAGCACATAAATCTATTTCGGAGCAGCAACTTTCCCAATCATTACTTCTCTCTCATTAGAGGTTACTCTTGGCACAAAAACCAAATAAAAAGGATAAGTTGAGGTTATTACAGAGGTAATAACTTCCAAGACTCATCTAAAACTTTTGGGTTATCTCCCAATAAGTACTTTTCTTTAACGCCTTTAAGTTAGGCATAAGAAGCAAGAAAAAGAATCAAGTGTTCTCCAATGAAGGAGCATTAAAACCAAATTTCTTGCCCTTACCTCTCTTACTTTTGATCTTAACCTTGGGGAACATGTGATTGTTTGGTGGAGAAGCAAAGTGCATGGTCACCTTTCCCACATCTATTATTGCTCAAAGGAGCTTCAATAGGGATCTTCCAAGTGTAATTTGTCCTTTTCCTACACATTCAATGACAACATAATCAATAGAAACCATTTTCCCTAGGATATTTGTAAACACTCCTTCAACTATTCCAATAGGTAATATTGTGACATTATCAGCAAGAAATATTTCTTTTCCTCCTTCAGAAAGCCCCCAAAGATTCAAAGATTGATAGACATCTTTGGGCATAAGACAAAATTCAGACATGATATCACAGCGAGCTTGAAAAGTTTCATTATTTATATCGATCATTACTGTGGGGATCCACTTTGATGGTTCAGAATTTATTAGAACATAATTATGATGCTCTCTAAGCGTGTTATAACAATCCTTTAAACTAGTAGTGTGGGTCTCAAGAGTGTTCAATCTAGCAAATATGTTCATAAAGGAAGAATCAGATTTGCTAGGCAAGTTGTAAGTAAAGATCAATTTCTTTATGGCATTAACAGCATCATCCTCATTGCATTGGAGGAAATATCCTCCCACAACAACATCCAAAGCATATCTATAGCAAAGAGCAATTCCAAGGTACAAACTGCTAAGGAACAAGCTTTGAGTCATTTTAGGTTCAGTTTTCTCATGTAGATTAGAGATTCTAGACCAGGCTTCTTTGAAACTCTCTTGAATTCCTTGTTTAAAAGTGAAAATCATTTCCTCAGGTGACATAGTGATTGGAGCAACGCTAGACATAATGGCAACTTCAGATAGGAACTATTTTTTGTGTTTTTAATAAAGAAAGCAAACTTGTAAAACTAATTTTTTGGGTGTTTTTGATAAAGAAACAAGCAAACAAAATAGAAAATAAACTAAGCAAAAAAAAAACAACAAAGTAAAGAGATTGATTATAAGGGACTCCCCTTGTGAAGATGTCCTTGACTCCCCGGCAACGGCGCTAGAAAAGAGCTTGATGGCCCAAGATATTTCGAGCTCATTGGGGAACCCAAAGAGGAAGGTATGATGAGCACAGCAAAAAGTTTCCCTCAGTTATGAAACCAAGGTTATCGATCCAGTAGGAGCAAGGAAACACACCAAAGGTGTTACTAGCTAGACTTTGGCAGGGCGAACTACCGGCGTTAGCAGCAACGTGGAGAGCTGCACAACACAACCACAGAACTCTGCCCACAACTTGCGATGAGGTTGTCAATCTCACCAATTTTGCTGAAAACAAAGGATTAAACGTATCGAGTGGAATAAAGTAATAGTTTGTAGAAAGTAAACACAGAGAAGTAAACAGTTGATTGTACATTGATGATAAAATAAAGGACCTGGGTCCATAGTTCACTAGTGGTGCCTCTCCTTAAGAGAGATAACATGTTGGGTGAACAAATTACAACGGGGCAATTGACAAACTTCGAGATAGCAATATGCATATACTAATCATCTTAACTCCTTTGAGACTTGATTGGGCATTACAACATTATACATAGACCGCCATCCAACTGCATCTATGACTAATAATCCACCTTCAGGTTATCATCCGAACCACCTCTAGTATTAAGTTGCAAGCAACAGAAAATTGCATTACGAATTGCGTGTAAAGTAAACAATACGATTGTTCTATGAACAAAGGGTTGTTGTTTTCTCCCTAGTAGCAACAACACATCTAGTACCTTAGAGATTTCTGTCACTTCCCCAGATTACTATAGGCATGAACCCACTATCGAGCATAAATACTAACTCTTGGAGTTGCTAGAATCTACTTGGCCAAGATAGCTACTAACAACAGAAAGCATGCAAGATCACAAATAACAAAGACATGATAGAATCAATAATCAATCTGAAATAGCATCTCAATATCCATCAGATCCCTGCAAACACAACATGTAGGATTACAAATAGATGCTCTTGATCATGAACGGAGCTCACAAGATCTAAACATGATAGCCTAAAGGAGGAGAACCAGCCATCTAGCTACTACATGGACTCGTAGTCCAAAGATGAACTACTCACGCATCACACCGGAGGCTTGCATGGTGATGAAGAAGCCCTCTAGGGTGAATTCCCCTCTCCGGCAGGGTGCCAGTAAGAGCTTTAGATCCCTCCCGATCTAGGGATGGAGATGACGGTGGCTACAGACTCTTTCGTGGAATTTTGATCGGGTACTTAGGGTTTGTGTATCGGAGGCATCTTAGAGTCAAAAGGGGAGGCCGAGGGGTGCCTGGGCTGGCCACACCACCCCTGGTTCGGCTAGGCCTGGCCCGCGCGGCCAGGTGGTGTGGCCGCCCTCTGGCCCCTCTTCGTCTCGTATTCTGTCTCCGTGTGTCCCTCAGTGAAAAAATGACTTTGGCTTTTGTCCCGTCCAATTCCGAGAATATTCATTTTCTAACTTCCTGGAACCAAAAACAGCAGAAAACAGGCAGCTAGCACTATGGCCCTTTGTTAATAGGTTAGTCCAAGAAATCATATGAAAAGTACTCCAAAGTGTGGACAAAACATAAGAAAGTAGATAAAATCAAGCATGGAACATCAAAAATTATGGATACATTAGCAACGTATCAGTGGGTAAAGTTGTGCACCCCTGGAGGGTTAATAATCTTTTCGAAAAGTCGTGTCCACGGTTATGGACGACTTGGGAATGTACATGATGATCATAGAGAACTATAACCTAATCGTAAAACTTGACAAGAGATGTGACATGTACTTAAGGATGTTTCCTTAGGGATCGAAGGGGTGATCCTAGTTGGTCGGTTCAACTGATAAAGGTTCGGTGGATATCAAATAAGATCGAAGCTAGTGATATCGCTTTCTTATCCCCTTCTAAATGTTCTACTTAGTCGAGCTTCTCCTATCTCTTTTACAAAGAAAGTTAGACTTATGCAAAGTAACCCCACCACCCATATGTCTTGCGGAGTACACCCTGTACTCAGCCTTGCTTTGTTGATACTTTTGCAGCAGGTAATTGTTACCATAGAAGGTGAGTTTGTTACAGCTTCGACATCGACGAGTAGTGTGGGGTTCCTAGTCGCCATCCTGGAATCTCTGGATTGGGACGTTATCATTATGCTTCATGCCTCTTAGGCGATTTGTTAAGGTTACTATACATAATAGCATAATTTTCCTTCCGTTGTTTGATGTTTGTGGTCAATGACCTCTGCTTGTAATATTTTCATTGTTTGCTCAGTTATGAGCTTGCTGTAATAATTTGTGTGTCGTAGGCACTATAACATTACCGATTCTTTCTTTGTACGCTTCTGAGATTTAGGTTAGGATTATATCAGACAGAGGACTGGGATTTGTCTAGTCCTAATCCCGGGGGTGTCACACCATTCTTTTAATATGCATTGCCTCTTATGAATATCTCCCAAAGTCCTTTTCTTTGACTCCTCCATTATAGATTTCATCTGTTGACAGGTAGTTATCTCGGAAGACATGGTTAGTAACAAATATTTTTATGGGTTTTTGGTTTGTAAACAACTACAAACATACAAATGCAGCAAATAAAGAAATCTTAAAACAAAATCTAGCAAAACCAAAATAAATAAACAAAAGCGAAAAGACCTACAACGCTTAGCTTCCCGACAACGGAGCCAGAAAATAGCTTGATGACTGCAAGTACACAGATCGTTTGTAGCTAATTTCGAAATAAAGATATCGATCCCATAGGGAGCAGGAGTCTGAAGTCTATTAACTCTTTGTACTAAATACTGAAATAATAATGCTAAATAACATTCTAAGTAACAAGATAAAATGTGGGTTTCATTAAAATATATTTTTTGATTTTCAAATAAGAAAACAACAAGTAAACTAAAACTGTAAATAAACAAGAGCATGCAAGTATGATTACGAAAGTCTGCAATATGATGGAAAGAGTTCTTAGGGAGTAGTGGATCCACCGCTAGTAATTACAAAGAGTCATCAAAATTATTATAATGAATAAGACCATTTATGATATGTGTGGGAGGAGCTCCATATATGGACGAATAGCTAGCAACTGCTACACACATCATCCTCATAACCACAACAGACAATAACCGAAAACCGTCACGTTATTGCGTTATTAAGGGATTTCTCCCGTGGCATGGAGATGGCTTGATGAGTTCTCCTTGATTCCCCAAGTTAGTATGTAAAGAATGACAAGTACTTTATAGTAACAATAAGTAATATCATCGTTCCGTCTACCAACAAGTAATCGCCTTCATCAAGTCCCCGCAAAAGAGGCAAATATTAAGGAGGTGCACAACTCCCAACATCAAGATGAAGACAATTAACACAAAGATATAATGAACAATATCACATAATAATCTTTATCTCAATTCAATCTGATACTAGGGTTTCACCATCTCCCAAAGAACAAAGGAAACTACTCACACATGAAGGCAATCAACATCATGGATAGAATATGGATGAAGTATGATGATACAATTGAAGACAAGTGCAAATCCAAGATTCCTAGAATTACAACAAGTAACCAAAGGGGATCGGTGATGGAGATGTTGTTGATGAAGATGACGATGTAGATTGATGTGGAGGCCTTCAAGATCCTAATCCCATCTCCTCTTGTGATGTTGACAGTGTAGATATTTTTCGAGGCAGCTATGGTGGAGGCACGGCGGTAGGGCTCCACCGTGGTGGAGGATATGGCTTGGTGGCTCTCTCTTGGGTCCTCCCTTCTTTATATAGGCTCGAGTGTGTGTAGTCATGTGGATCATTGTTGTTCGGAAAAGAACACGTGAAATGACACTCCATGTGTCATGCCATGGTCATAAAGCCCATGAACATGTTGGAATGCAACTGCCACATGCAATAGTGCACCAGTGTGGCAGAGAGGTTGGATCACCACATCCACCTGAGTGTGTCTGGTCATGTGGATCATTGTAGTTTAGAAAAGAACACATGCAATGAAACTCCATGTGTCAGGCCATGGTCAGAAAGCCCAGGAACATATTGGAGTGCAGCTGCCACATGCAATGGAGCACTAGTGTGGTAGAGAGGTTGGATCACCATAGCCACCTGAGTGTGTGTGGTCATGTGGATCATTGTGGTTTGAAAAAGAACACATGAAATGACACTACATGTGTCAGGCCATGGTCATAAAGCCCAGGAACAAGTTGGAATACAACTGCCATATGCAAAGGAGCACAAGTGTGGCAGAGAGGTTGCATCACCACACCAACCTTAGTGTGTGTGATCATGTGGATCATTGTGGTTTGGAAAAGAACACATGCAATGACACTCCATGTGTCAAGCCATGGTCATAAAGCCTAGGAACATGTTGGAATGTAGCTGCCAAATGCAATGGAGCATCAATGTGGCAGAGAGGTTGCATAACCACATCCACCTGAGTGTGTGGTCTCATGTGGATCATTGTGGTTTCGAAAAGAACGCATGCAATGACACTCCATGTATGAGGCCATGGTCAGAAAGGCTAGGAACATGTTGGAATGCAGCTACCACATTCAATGGAGCACCAGTGTGGAAGAGAGGTTGCATCACCACACCCACCTAAGTGTGTGTGGTCAGGTAGATTATTGTCGTTTGGAAAAGAACACATGCAATGACACTCCATGTGTTAGGCCAAGGTCAGAAAGCCCAGGAACATGTTGGAATCCAGCCGCCACATGCAATAGAGCACCAGTGTGGAAGAGATGTTGCATGACGATACCCACCTGGGTGTGTGTGGTCACGTGGATCATTGCGGTTCGGAAAAGAACACATGCAATGACACTCCATGTGTCATGCGAAGGTCAGAAAGCCCAGGAACATGCTGGAATGCAGCTGCCACATGTAATAGAGCACCAGTGTGGAAGAGAGGTTGCATCACCATAGCCACCTGAGTGTGTGTGGTCATGTGGATCATTATGGTTTGGAAAAGAACACATGCAATGACAATCCATGTTTCAGGCCATGGTCATAAAGCCCAGGAACATGTTGGAATGCAGCTACCACATGCAATGGAGCACCAGTGTGGTAGAGAGGTTGCATCACCATACCCACCTGAGTGTGTGTGGATATGTGGATCATTATGGTTTAGAAAAGAACAAATGTAGTGAAACTCCATGTGTCAAGCAATGACACTGTATGTGTCAGGAAAAGGTCAAGACGCTAGGGAACATGTTGGAATACAGCTGGCACATACAATGCAGCACCAGTATGGTAGAGAGGTTGCATGACCACACCCACCCGAGTGTTTCTGGTCATGTGGATCATTGTGGTTAAGAAAAGAACACATGCAATGACACTCCATGTGTCAGGACATAGTTAGAAAGCCCAAGGACATATTGGAATGCAGCTGCCACATGCAATGGAGCACCAGTGTGGAAGAGAGGTTGCATCACAACACCCACCTGAGTGTGTGTGGTCATGCAGATCATTGTGGTTTGGAAAAGAACAGATGAAATGACACTCCATGTGTATGGGCATGGTCATAAATCCTAGGAACAAGTTGGAATAGAGCTGCCACATGCAATGGAGCGCTAGTGTGGTAGAGAGGTTGCATCACCACACCACCTAAGTGTGTGTGTGGTCATGTGGATCATTGTGGTTTTGAAAAGAACACATGCAATGACACTCAATGTTGGGTTCGCAGCATAGAAAACAAAAAAATTCCTACGATGAGAACTATATGCCAAGATCTATCTACTAGATACAGAGCAACGGGTGGACATACATCCATGGAGAACTTACCCTCGAAGACAACGAGTTTTGTGAACGAGTAGAAACTCATGGTTGATGTAGTCGTACTATTGCCGATCTCAAGATCGTGTGGAAGTCCGAGCGCCGCAAATCAGCAGCGCATCCGTCCTCGCACACATGTTCAAGATACCGGACAACCTCCACCTCCTCTCTCTAGCAAATCAGCGGAAGAAGCAACTCCTTCCAGACGCAAGGCCACCGGGAACATGTATCTCGCTAATCCGAGACCATGGGGGAATATCTAGAGGGGGAGAGAGATCCTTCACGAGGAGGTGTGCTTTGTGAGGGAGTATCTAGAGGGGGAGAGAGATCCTTCCAGACTCCTCCCCTACCATGGCCGACGGCCAAGGAGGGAGCCCCTCCTCTTCCTCATTCATGTGGTGGAAGTTGCACTCACATCAATTCAAGCTCCACCCAAATTTCCACTCACATGCATTAAATTTCCACCAAATTTAATGCAACTCTCAATTAATACAACTCTTTTATTTATTTTATTTACAATTTTTTTAATTACTTTAATTAACAAACATTCACATAAAACCCCTTGCAACATTTCAATATCACATGCAGAACCACTTTCTGCAATTTCACCCGAAACATTTCCGGTTTCTATCGAAACAATTCTTGTTTCTATCCAAACAATTCCTGTTTCTATCGAAACATTTCCTGTGCTTTGCAGACCTTTTGTCTGAAAAATATGTGCTCCTAAATGGTGTCCGGCAACCCTTAAGTGTGTCAACCTACAGTTAGCGAATAATGCAGACATGATTGAGACTCCTCTTAGATCAATAATCAGAAGCGGGACCTGGAGATCCATACTGACTCCTACACATTTAACAATGACTTCTGTGATCGTGAGAACCTTTAACGCTAGTAACTTAATCCCTTTCTCTCATGATATAATACATGTCCGATATTTGATCATCGGTATCCAAATACCTAGCTTGATCTCGTTACCGACATGCACTCTTTTCTCGTTCCCATGATATAACATTCTAGTGATCACATCACTTGCTTGCAAGCTATCTTAATGCGATATCATCGAGAGGGCGCAGATTATATCTATCCGTCATCGGGATTGACAAATTCCACTCTTGATCCATGAGCCTCAACATAACACCTTCGTAGCACTGAACCCACCTTTATAGTCACCCTGTTACGGTGTGACGTTTGGTGTTATCAAGATACTCTTCCGGTGTTAGCAATTGACATGATCTCATGTTCTAATGATAAAGATTACTTCGTATGATGTTATTGCAATAAACATAATGACTTGATCGTAATTCTATACTTCGGATGAATGTTCATCACTTCATTTCACAAATGTTGTGACCTTGTTATTAACAACATCCAATGTCCATGATCAGGAAACCTTGATCATCTTGTTCATCAACAAGCTAGTCTATAAGAGAGGCATAACTAGGATCACTTTTTGTTTATTAAACACACATATATTGAAATTTCCTATCAATACAATTATAGCATGCAAAATAAACATCTATCATATACAAGGAATACATAATAGCAACTTTATTATTGCCTCTCAGGGCATATTTCCTTCAGTCTCCCACTTGCACTAGAGACAATAATCTAGTTTACATAGTGATAAATCTAACACCCATGGAGTTCTGTTGTTGATCATGTTTTGCCCTAGGGAGAACTTTAGTCAACGGATCTTCTACATTCAGGTCCGTGTGCACTTTACAAATCTTTATATCTCCATCCTTGACATGCTCGCGGATGGAGTGAAACCGGCGCTCAATATGCTTGGGATTCTTGTGAGACCTTGGTTCCTTGGCATTGGCTATGGCTCCATTGTTGTCACAATAGATCACCATTGGGTCCAATGAACTATGAACCACACCTAGTTCCATTATGAACTCCTTCATCCAAACCGCTTCCTGCGCTGCTTCTGAAGCAGCAACATATTCTGCCTCCATCGTTGATCTAGCCACCATAGGTTGTTTGGAACTCCTCCAACTAACTGTTGCTCCGTTCAAGAGAAATACATATCCGGATTGAGACTTCGAGTCATCCGGATCGGTGTCAAAGCTAGCATCGACATAACACTTAGCGACTAGCTCTTCTTCACCTCCGTATACAAGAAACATATCCTTAGTTCTTCTCAAGTACTTAAGGATATTCTTGACCGCTATCCAGTGTTCCGAACCTGGATCAGATTGGTACCTACTAGTCAAACCAAGAGCATGTGCCACATCCGGTCTTGTACATAGCATGGCGTACATTATAGAGCCTATGGCTGAGGAATAGGGGATCTTATCCATTATCTCTCTTTCTTCCGCCGTAGCCAGACTTTGAGTCTTACTCAATGTCTTGCCTTGCAACATAGGTAAGAACCCCTTCTTACTTCCGTCCATATTAAACTTCTTTAATATCTTATCAAGGTATCTACTCTGCGATAGCCTAATTAGGCGCCTTGATCTATCTCTGTAGATTTTAATGCCTAATATATATGAAGCTTCGCCAAGGTCTTTCATCGAAAATTTGCTGTTTAGATAACATTTAACACTATTTAAAAGATCTATACCATTTCCAATCAATAATATGTCATCCACATATAATATTAGAAATGCAACATTGATCCCACTCACTTTCTTGTAAATACAAGCCTCTCCATAAGTTTTGACAAATCCAAACTCTTTGATCACCTCATCAAAGCGGAGATTCCAACTCCGGGATGCTTGCTTCAGTCCATAGATAGATCGCTGAAGTTTGCATACCTTATCAGCATCCTTAGGTTCGACAAAACCCTTAGGTTGTATCATATACAACTCTTCTTAAATATTACCATTGAGGAAGGCAGTTTTGATATCCATCTGCCATATTTCATAATCGAAATATGCAGCAATTGCTAGCATAATCCTAACCGACTTTAGCATCGCTACGAGAGAGAATGTCTCATCATATTAAACTCCTTGAATTTGTTGAAACCCCTTTGCGACAAGTCGAGCTTTATAGATGGTCACATTACCATCAGCATCAGTTTTTCTTTTGAAAATCCATTTATTCTCAACGGCCTTTCGATCGTGAGGTATGTCCACCAAGGTCCAAACCTGGTTTTCGTACATGGATTCCATCACAGATTTCATGGCTTCTAGCCATTTGTTGGAATCCGGGCTCATCATCTCTTCTTCATACGTCGTAGGGTCATCTATTTCATCAATCATGAAACTCATAACAGGATTTCCCTATAGTTCAGGAGTTGCACGTGTCCTTCTTGACCTGCGAGGTTCGGGAGTGTCCTCTTTCAGAGTTTCATGATCATTATCATTAGCTCTCTCTTCATTAGTTGAAGTCAACTCCAAAACATCTTCTGGTGCTGCGCTACTCGCCAATTCATGAAGAGAAGGTTCAATAACCTCTTCGAGTTCTACCTTTCGACTACTCACACCTTTCATGAGAAACTCCTTCTCAAGAAAGGATCCATTCTTGGCAACAAAAACCTTGCCCTCGGGTCTGTGATAGAAGGTATACCCAATTGTTTCCTTAGGGTATCCTATGAAAACACATTTTTACGCTCTGGGTTCGAGTTTATCTGGCTGAAGTTTCTTCACATAAGCATCACATCCCCAAACTTTAAGAAATGATAGCTTAGGTTTGTTTCCAAACCATAATTCATACGATGTCGTTTCAACGGATTTAGATGGTGCCCGATTTAAAGTGAATGCAGCGGTTTCCAGTGCATAACCCCCAAATGACAGTGGCAAGTCAGTCAGAGACATCATAGATTGAACCATATCCAATAAAGTACGATTACGACGTTCCGACACACCGTTACGTTGTGGTGTTCCGGCAGGCGTGAGTTGTAAAACTATTCCACAGTCTTTCATATGTGTGCTAAACTCGTAACTAAGATACTCTCCTCCACGGTCAGACCGTAGAAATTTGATCTTCCTGTTACGATGATTTTCCACTTCATTTTGAAATTCCTTGAACTTTTCAAAAGTTTCAGACTTGTGTTTCATCAAATAAATATACCCGTATCTACTCAAATCATCGGTGAAAGTAACAAAATAACGATATCCACCTCGCGCCGACACACTCAATGGTCCACACACATCAGTATGTATGATTTCCAATAAATCTGTCGCCCATTCCATTGAACCGGGAAACGACGACTTCTAGTCATCTTGCCCATAAGGCATGGCTCACATGTATCAAATGATTCAAAATCAAGTGATTCCAAAAGTCCATCAGAATGGAGTTTCTTCATGCGTTGAACGCCAATACGACCTAGACGGCAGTGCCACATATATGCAGATATACCATCATCAAGCTTAATCCTTTTAGCATCAACATTATGAATATGCGTAATATTACTATCGAGATCCAATAGAAATAAACCATTCAACACAGGTGCATGACCATAAAAGATATTATCCATACAAATCGAACAACCATTGTTTTCAGATTTAAACGAATAACCACTTTGCATCAAACATGATCCGGATACAATGTTCATGCCTAGTGCAGGCACCAAATAACAATTATTCAGATTTATAGCTAATCCCGATGGCATATGGAGAGGCAGCGTTCCGACGGCGATCACATCAACTCTTGATCCATTGCCGACCCGCATCGTGTCCTCATCCCTTGCTAGTTGTCGCTTGTTTCGCATTCCCTGAATCGAGTTACATATATTAGCAACTGATCCCGTATCAAATACCCAGGTGCTACTGCGAGTACTAGTCAAGTACACATGTATAACATGTATATCACATATACCTTTGTTTGCCTTTCCGGCCTTCTTGTCTGCCAAATACTTGGGGCAGTTGCGCTTCCAATGGCCAGTCCCATTGCAATAGTAGCACTCGGTATCAGACTTAGGGCCAGCTCGGGATTTCTTTTCAGGTGCGGCAACGGATTTTTCGCCCTTCTTTCCCTTCTGCTTGCTTTTTTTGTCCTTCTTGAAACCGGTGGTCTTATTGATTATCAACACTTGATGTTCTTTCCTAATCTCCACTTCTGCAGTATTAAGCATTGACATAAGCTCGGGAAGAGACTTGTTCATTCCCTGCATATTATAGTTCATCACGAAGCTCTTGTAGCTAGGTGGCAGAGATTGGAGAACACGATGTATGCCTAAGTCAATGGGAATCGTTATTCCCAAGGACACAATCTTATAGGCGTACCCAGACATTTTGAGTACGTGCTCACTAACGGAGTTGTTCTCCTCCATCATGCAGCTAAGAACTTTTTAGAAGTATTATAAATCTCTATGGCAGCATGGGTATCAAAAATCATTTTCAATTCTCCCATGGTATCAAAGGCATTGCCTTTTCCGAAATGCTTTCGAAGTTCTAGCTCTAGCCCATACAATATGCCACAATGAACTAAGTTGTGGTCCTCCTGACGAGTTATATAAACATTCTTTTCCTCGTCAGGGGCATCAGGAGCTGGTGGGGGGCCTAGCGGCACCTCTAGCACATATTGCTTTTGTGCAGCAGTGAGGAGAATACTCAAATTCATAGCCCAGTTGGTGAAGTTGCTACCATTCGCAGCAAGTTTCTCTTTCTCCATGAACACATTGAAATTAAAAGCAGGTGGTGCCATCTACAACAGAAATTGTACAGTTTATTTAGACTAAGTTTATGATATATTGAGTTCAACTAATCCAAATTACTAATGAACTCCCACTCAAAAACGACATCCCTCGTGTCTTTTTGGTGATTGCATGAACCAAATCCACTACACCAAGTCCGATCGTCATGTGAGTCGGTGTAGCTTCAAAGGCGAGCATCTATATGGGCATCATATCAACTATATGACTCATGCTTGACCTTTTGGTCCATGTTCCGAGGCCATGTCTGTACATGCTAGGCTCGCCAAGTAAGAACCTTAGTACTCGTGTGTGTAAAACTATCTTACACCCGTTGTATGAAAGCGTAGAGTCGAGTACACCCGATCATCATGTGATTCTCGAAACACGATCCATAGAACGGTGCATACTTAAGGAAGAACACATTTTTATCTTGATATCTAAATGAGGGATCATCTTACAATGCTACCAAAAGCGCCAAACTAGAAGTATAAGATGCTAACATCTAATGTGTAAAGTGAGATGATATGGTTCATGCAGTTGATCTCTATCATTTGCATCGTGGTATGATCTCTATCATTCCTTTGTGTGTAAGGACAAGGTCTATGGAACTTACACGTTGAGTGTGTTGTAAGAGTATCTATCATACATCTACTTACAACAATACCATATAAAGACATTAGCCCAGCAACGATCTAAACTAGATGCCTCTAATTTATCAATTGCAAGTTTTACGTGGCTTAGGGCTTTCGAAGATAGAACCGGTCTTACCTACGAACATGAACCACAACGAGGATAATCAGATATTGACTATAGTAGGAGAGACAGACACCCGCCAGCCACTTATGCAAAACTAGTTGCATGTCAGCCGTGGAACCGGTCTCATGTACGATGACATGTAAGGTTGGTCCGAGCCGCTTCATCCCACTATGCCACCAATATCCAAAATACATAGAGGATGCAATAACATGATCATCATCGCCCACATATAAACATATGTGTACTACCCGTGCAAAGCACTGATGCACATATCTGGCTCTGATAACATTGTCGGGTTCGCAGCATAGAAAACAAAAAATTTCCTACGATGATAACTATATGCCAAGATCTATCTACTAGATACAGAGCAACGGGTGGACATACATCCATGGAGAACTTACCCTTGAAGACAAGTAGGAACTCATGGTTGATGTACTCGTACGCTTGCCGATCTCAAGATCGTGTGGAAGTCCGAGCGCCGCAAATCAGCAGCGCATCCGTCCTCGCACACATGTTCAAGCTACCGGACAACCTCCACCTCCTCTCTCTAGCGAATCAGCGGAAGCAGCAACTCCTTCCAGACACAAGGCCACCGGGAACATGTATCTCGCTAATCCGAGACCATGGGGGAATATCTAGAGGGGGACAGAGATCCTTCACGAGGAGGTGTGCTTTGTGAGGGAGGAGAGGGGGGCCTTTTATAGGAGAGGGGGACTCCTCCCCTACCATGGCCAGCGGCCAAGGAGGCAGCACCTCCTCTTCCTCATTCATGTGGTGGAACCTCCACTCACATCAATTCAAGCTCCACCCAAAGTTCCACTCACATGCATGAAATTTCCACCAAATTTAATGCAACTCTCAATTAATAAAACCATTTTATTTATTTTATTCAAAATTCTGTTAATTACTTTAATTAACAAAGATTCACATAAAACCCCTTGCAACATTTCAATATCACATGTAGAACCACTTTCTGCAATTTCACCCGAAACAATTCCGGTTTCTATCGAAACAATTCCTTTTTCTATTGAAACAATTCCTTTTTCTATCGAAACATTTCCTGCGCTTTGCAAAACTTTTGTCTGAAACATATGTGCTCCTAAATGGTGTCCGGAAACCGTTAAGTGTGTCACCCTACGGTTCACGAATAATGCAGACATGATTAAGACTCCTCTTAGATCAATAATCAAAAGCGGGACCTGGAGATCCATACTGACTCATGCACATTCAACGATGACTTCTTTGATCGTGAGAACCTTTAACGCTAGTAACTTAATCCCTTTGTCTCATTATATAATACATGTCTGAGATAAGATCATCGGTATCCAAATACCTAGTTTGATCTCGTTACCGACATGCACTCTTTTCTCGTTCCCGTGATATAACATTCTACTGATCACATCACTTGCTTGCAAGCTATCTTAATGCGATATCACCGAGAGGGCCCAGAGTATATCTATCTGTCATCGGGATTGAAAAATTCCACTCTTGATCCATGAGCCTCAACATAACACCTTCATAGCACTGAACCCACCTTTATAGTCACCCTGTTATAGTGTGACGTTTGATGTTATCAAGATATTCTTTCGATGTTAGCAATTAACATGATCTCATGGTCTAAGGATAAACATTACTTCGTATGATGTTATAGCAATAAACATAATGACTTGATCGTAATGCTATACTTCAGATGAATGTTCATCACATCATTTCACAAATGTTGTGACCTTGTTATTAACAACATCCAATGTCCATGATCAGGAAACCTTGATCATCTTGTTAATCAACAAGCTAGTCTATAAGAGAGGCATAACTAGGAACCCTTTTTGTTTATTAAACACACATGTATTGACGTTTCCTATCAATACAATTATAGCATGCAAAATAAACATCTATCATATACAAGGAATACATAATAACAACTTTATTATTGCCTCTCAGGGCATATTTCCTTCACTCAATGTGTGAGGCCATGATCATAAAGCCTAGGAACATGTCGGAATATAGATGCCAAATGCAATAGAGCACCAGTGTGATAGAGAGGATGCATCACCACATCCACCTGAGTGTGTGGTCTCATGTGGATAATTGTGGTTTCGAAAAGAACGCATGCAATGACACTCCATGTGTCAGGCCATGGCAAGAAAGCCCAGGAACATGTTGGAATGTAGCTTCCACATGCAATGGAGCACAAGTGTGGAAGAGAGGTTGCATCACCACACCCACCTGAGTGTGTGTGGTCATGTGCATCATTGTGGTTTGGAAAAGAACACATGCAACGATAGTCCATGCATCAGACCATGGTCATAAAGCCTATGAACATGTTGGAATGCAGCTGCCACATGCAATGGAGCACTAGTGTGGTAGAGTGGTTTCATCACCACACCCACCTACGTGTGTGTGGCCATGTGGATCATTATGGTTTTAAAAAGAACACATGCAATGACACTCCATGTGTCAGGCCATGGTTAGAAAGCCCAGGAACATATTGGAATGCAGATGCCACATGCAATGGAGCACCAGTGTGGCAGAGAGGTTTCATCACCACACCCACCTGAGTGTGTGTGGTCATGTGGATCATTGTTGTTTCGAAAAGAACAAATGCAATGACAGTCCATGTGTCAGGCCATGGTCAGAAAGCCCAGGAACATGTTGGAATGCAGCTGGCACATGCAATGGAGCACCATTGTGGTAGAGAGCTTGCATCACCACACGTACCTAAGTGTGTGTGGCAATGTGGATCATTATGGTTTAGAAATGAAGGCATGCAATGACAGTCCATGTGTCAGGCCATGGTCATAAAGCCTAGGAACATGTTGGAATGCAACTTCCACATGCAATAGAGAACTAGCGTGACAGAGATTTTATCACAACATATTGGAAATGAACACATGCAATGACACACCATATGTCAGCCCATGGTCAGAAAGCCCAAGAACATGTTGAAATGCAGCTGCCACTTGCAATTGAGCACTAGTGTGGCAGAGAGGATGCATGACCACACGCACCTTAGTGTGTGTGGTCATCTAGATCATTCTGGTTTTGAAAAAACAAAAGCAATGACACTTGGTGAAGGTTAGAAAGCGAATGAACATGTTGGAATGCAGCTACCACATGCAATGGAGCACCAATGTGGAAGAGATGTTGCATCTCCACACCAAACTGAGTGTGTGTGGTCATGTGGATCATTGTGGTTTGGAATAGAAAACACGTAATGACACTCCATGTTTCAGGCCTTGGTCAGAAAGCCCATGAACATATTGGAATGCAGATGCCACATGCAATGGAGAACTAGTGTGGCAGAGAGGTTCCATCACCACACCCACTTGAGTGTGTGTTGTCATGTGGATCATTGTCGTCTATAAAACAACTCACACAATGACACTCCATGTGTTAGGCCATGGTCCTAAAGCCTAGGGACATGTTGGAATGTAGTTGCCACATGCAATGGAGCACCAATATGGCATAGAGATTGCATCACCACACCCACATAAGTGTGTGTTGTCACGTGGATCATTGTGGTTTGGAAAAGAAAACATGCAATGACTCTCAATGTGTCAGGCCATGGTCAGAAAGCCTAGGAACATGTTGGAATGTAGCTGCAACATTCCTATGGAGCACTAGTGTGGCAGAAACGTTGCATCACCACACCCACATGAGTGTGTGTGGTCATGTGCATCATTGTGGTTTGGATAATGCAATGGCAATCCTTGTGTCAGGCCATGGTTGTAAAGGCTAGGAACATGTTGGAATGGAGCTACCACATGCAACGGAGCACCGGTGTGGTAGAGAGGTTACATCACCCCACCCACCCGAGTGTGTGGGGTCATGTGGATCATTGTGGTTTGGATAATGCAATGGAAATCCTTGTGTCAGGCCATGGTCATAAAGGCTAGGAACATGTTGGAATGGAGCTACCACATGCAACGGAGCACGAGTGTGGCAAAGAGGTTGCATCACCCCACCCACCTGAGTGTGTGTGGTCATGTGGATCATTGAGGTTTGGAAAAGAACACATGCAATGACACTCCATGTGTTAGGACAAGGTCACGAAGCCAGGGAACATGTTGGAATGTAGCTTCCACATGCAATGCAGCACCAGTGTGGCAGAGAGGTTGCATCACCACACCCACTCGAGTGTCTCTGGTCATGTGGATTATTGTGGTTCAGAAAAGAACACATGAAATGACACTCCATGTGCTAAGCCATGGTTAGAAAGCCCAGGAACATATTGGAATGCAGATGCCACATGCAATGGAGCGCCGGTTTTTCAGAGAGGTTACATCACCACACCCACCTTAGTGTGTGTGGTCATGCGGATCATTGTGGTTTGGAAAAGAACACATGCAATGACACTCCATGTGTCAAGACCTGGTCATAAAGCCCAGGAACAATTTGGAATACAGCTGCCACATGCAATGGAGCACTAGTGTGGCAGAGAGGTTGCATCACCACATCCACCTGAGTTTGTGGTCTCATGTGGATCATTATGGTCCGGAAAAAAAATACATGCAATGACACTCCATGTGTCAAGCCATGGTCAGAAATCCCAGGAAGATATTGGAATGCAGCTACCACATACAATGGTGCACTAGTGTGGCATAGAGATTAAATCACCACACCCAGCTGAGTGTGTGTTGTCATGTGGATCATTGTGGTATGGAAAAGAACACATGCAATGACACCTAATATGTCAGGCCATGGTCAGAAAGGCCAAGAACATGTTGGAATGCAGCTACCACATTCAATGGAGACTAGTGTGGAAGAGAGGTTGCATCACCACACCCACCTGAGTGTGTGTGGTCATGTGGATCATTATGGTTTGGATAAAACAAAAGCAATGGCACTCCATGTGTCAGGCCATGGTCATAAAGGCTAGGAACATGTTGGAATGGAGCTGCCACATGAAACGGAACACCAGTGTCGCAGTGAGTTTGCATCACCACACCCACCTAAGTGTGTGTAGTCATGTGCATCATTGTGGTTTGGAAAAGTACACATGCAATGACACTGCATGTGTTCGGACAAGATCACGAAGCTAGGGAACATGTTGGAATGCAGCTGCCACATGCAATGCAGCACAAGTGTGGCAGAGAGGTTGCATCACCCCACCCACCTAGGTGTGTGTGGTCCTGTGGATCATCGAGGTTTGGAAAAGAACACATGCAATGACACTCCATATGTTAGGACAAGGTCACAAAGACAGGGAACATGTTGGAATGTAGCTCCCACATTTAATGCATCACCGGTGTGGCAGAGAGGTTGCATCACCACACACTTGAGTGTTTCTGGTCATGTGGATGATTGTGGTTTAGAAAAGAACACATGCAATGACACTCCATGTGCCAGGCCTTGGTCACAAGGCCCAGGAACATATTGGAATGCAGATGCCACATGCAATGGAGTACCGGTGTGGCAGAGAGGTTGCATCACCACATCCACCTGAGTGTGTGTGGTCATGCAGATCATTGTGGTTTGGAAAAGAACACATGCAATGGCACTCCATGTGTCGCGACATGGTCATAAAGCCCAGGAACAAGCTGGAATACAGCTGCCACATGCAATGGAGCACCAGTGTGCAGAGAGGATGCATCACCACACCCACCTAAGTGTGTGTGGCCATGTGGATCATTGAGTTTGGAAAAGAACACATGAAGTGACTCAATGTGTCAGTCAATGGTCATAAATCCTCGGAATATGTTGGAATGTAGCTACCAAATGCAATGGAGCACTAGTGTGGCAAAGAGGTTGCATCACCACATCCACCTGAGTGTTTGGTCATGTGGATCATTGTGGTTTGAAAAAGAACGCATGCAATGACACTCCATGTGGCAGGCCATGATCAGAAAGCCTAGGAACATGTTGGAATGTAGATACCACATTCAATTGAGCACTAGTGTGGCAGAGAGCTTGCACCAACACACCCACCTGAGTCTGTGTGGTCATGTGGATCATTGTGGTTTGGAAAAAAACACATGCAATGACACTCCCTGTGTCAAAAAGGCCACGAACTTGTTGGAATGCAGCTGCCACATGCAATGGAGCACCAGTGTGGAAGAGATGTTGGATCACCACACCCACTTGAGTGTGTGCGGTCATGTGCATAATTCTGGTTTGGAAAAGAACACATGCAATGACACTCCATGTGTCAGGCCAAGCTCAGGAAGCCCAAGGACATGTTGGAATGCATCTGCCATATGCAATGGAGGACGAGTGTGGTAGAGAGGTTGCATAACCACACCCACCTAAGTGTGTGTTGTCATGTGGATCATTATGTTTTGGAAAAGAACACATGCAATGACACTCCATGTGTCAGGCCATGGTCAGAAAGCCTAGGAACATATTGTAATGCAGTAGCCACATGCAATTGAGCAACAGTGTGGTGGAGAGGTTTCATCACCACACCCACCTGAGTGTGTGTGGTCATATGGATCATTGTGGTTTGGAAGAGAACACATGAAATGATACTCCATGTGTCAGGCCATGGTAATAAAGCCCAGGGACATGTTGGAATGCAGCTGTCACATGCAATAGAGCACCATTGTGACAGAGAGCTTGCATCAACACACCCACCTCAGTGTGTGATAATGTGGATCATTTGTTTTTTTCGAAATGAACACATAAAATGACACATCGTATGTCAAGCCATGGTCAAACAGCCCACGAACATGTTGGAATGCAGCTGCCACATGCAATGGAGCACTAGTGTGGCAGAGAGGTTGCATCACCACACTCACCTAAGTGTGTGTGGTCATGTAGATCATTATGGTTTGCAAAAGAACAAATATAATGACACTTCATGTGTTAGGCGAAGGTCAGAAAGCCCGCAAACATGTTGGAATGCAGGTGCCACATGCAATGGAGCACCTGTGTGGACGATATGTTACATCACCACACCCACCTGCGTGTGTGTGGTCTTGTGCACCATTGCAATTTGGAAAAGAACACATGCAACAACACTCCATGTGTTCGGCCAAGGTCAGAAAGCCCAGTGACATGTTGGAATGCAGCTACCACTTGCAATGGAGGACGAGTGTGGTAGAGAGGTTGCATCACCACACCCAGCTAAGTGTGTGTGGTCTTGTGCACCATTGCAGTTTGGAAAAGAACACATGCAATGACACTAAATATGTCAGGCTATGGTCAGAAAGCCCAGGAACATGTTGGAATGTAGCTGCCACATTCAATGGAGCACTACTTTGGAAGAGAGGTTCCATGACCACACCCACCTTAGTGTGTGTGGTCATGTGGATCATTGTGGTTTGGATAAAACAAATGCAATGGCACTCCATGTGTTTGGCCATGGTTATAAAGGCTAGGAACATGTTGGAATGAAGCTGCCACATGCAACACCACACTCGCCTAAGTGTGTGTGGTCAGGTGGATCATTGTGGTTTGGAAAAGAACACATGCAATGAAACTCCATGTGTTAGGACAAGGTCAGGAAGCTAGGGAACATGTAGGAATGCAGTTGCCACATGCAATGCAGCACCAGTGTGGCACAGAGGTTGCATCACCACACCCACCCGATTGTTTGTGGTCACGTGGATCATTGTGGTTTAGAAAGGAACACATGCAATGAAACTCCTGTGTTAGGCTATAGTCAAAAAGCCCACGAACATAATGGAATGCAGCTGCCACATGTAATGGAGTACCAACGTGGCAGAGAAGTTGCATCACCACACCCAGCTAAGTGTGTTTGGTCAGGCGGATCATTATGGTTTGGAAAAGAACACATCCAATGACACTCCATGTGTTAGGCCATGGTAATAAAGCCCAAGAACAAGTAGGAATACAGCTGCCACATGTAATGGAGCACCAGTGTGACTGAGAGGTTGCATCACCAAACCCACCTAAGTGTGTGTGGTCATGTGGATCATTGTGGATTGGAAAAGAACACATGCAATGGCACTCAATTTGTGAGGCCAGGGTCATAAAGCCTAGGAACATGTTGGAATGTAGCTGCCAAATGCAATGGAGAACCAGTGTGGGAGAGAGGTTGCATCATCACATCCACCTGAGTGTTTGGTATCATGTGGATCATTGTGGTTTGGAAAAGAACGCATGGAATGACACTCCATGTGTCAAGCCATGGCCAAAAAGCCGAGGAACATGTTGGAATGTGGCTACCACATATGCAGTTGAGCACTAGTATGGCAGAGAGGTTGAATCAACACACCCACATGAGTCTGTGTGGTCAAGCGGATAATTGTGGTTTGGAAAAACACATGCCATGACACTTCAGGTGTCAGAAAGCCTAGAAACATGTTGGAATGCAGCTTCCACATGAATGGAGCACCAGTGTGGAAGAGAGGTTGGATCACCACACCCACCTGAGTTTGTGTGGTCATGTGCATCATTGTGGTTGGGAAAAGAACACATCAATCGACACTCCATGTGTCAGGCCAAGGTTAGAAAGCCCAGGGACACGTTGGAATGCAGTTGCCACATGCAATGGAGCACCAGTGTGGCAGAGAGGTTGAATCACCATAGCCACCTATGTGTGTGTGGTCATGTGGATCATTATGATTTGGAAAAGAACACATGTGTAACATCCCAAAACTCTAATCCAAGGTTATTAAGATCCAAATCCTGAAATTTAGGGTTAACAAAAACTTTTCCATTTAAAATCATTAAGCATTCATGTGTGTGTGCATTAAAATTAGGAGTTGTTTTGAATTGCCATGTTTGAATGATCCATTGATTGTAAAATCATTCTAAGGTGAATTAAACATAATCTAGTTCATTCCCAAACAAATCCCAAAGAAAAACAAATCAAAATGAATAAAATAAGCAAATGGTCATTTGTGCCATTTTAATCACCATGCCTACTTTGGCTATTCCTAGAACTCAAATCTTAACAGAAACAAATGTGGATCTTTGCACCCCTTGCTAGTACAAGTAGTGATGTACCAAGGCCCACTTTGTGATCTACCAAAAACTTTCAAACACTAAATTTAAATGACATTTGAAAATTGAATCTAGTGTAGGTATCAAGACCACACTTATTCAAAAACCACTCAAATGAACTCCATTTTCAAATCCAAAGCAACCACAGATGCTTAAGCATGTGACAAACAACTCCACCAAAAATAATCTCAGAATTCAAAACTTGAATTCTTTCAGTAATTTTGTCAAACACCTTGTGTGCAAAAATCTGGAAAAATCACAAACACTATTGTGAGCAGTATTTGGACCAATGTGGTCTCCCATTTTGCAACCAGAGCCACCCTAGTGCACCCCCTACCCTTTGCTAGCCTGGCCAAGCACTGTGCCCCGACCAAATGGTCATGGACATCAATGCCGAGCCCAAATCGAGCACCTCACCGGGGACAACGCGCCACAACAGCCACCAGCCTCGCCCACCATGTCCAACACGTCGCCCGTGGTCCACCTCCACCGCCAGGCCATCCCTAGCCCAAAGTCAGAGTGAGGAGAAGCCAGGAACCACCGCGCCCGAAGCCTCTCTGCCATGCCGATGCTGCCAGCAGAGCGCGCATGGTCCCTACTCAACCAGACCCTGCCTAGCTCTCGCTGTCCACCTATATGATCGCCACCACCCTAGGAAGTTGCCAGACATGCCCCTTTCCCCGACCATGCCCCATAGTCGCCAGCCAGTTCAAAGTTCACCGTCGGTAGAGACATCGTGCGCGCCGCGCCACTCACCTCTCCCGACCACATTTCACTGCACGCGCACCGCCGTGACGCTCGCCAGGGAACCGCCCACCATCCTAGAACACCGCCCACACCTCTAGCTCGATGTGCCGTCGACCACATCGAGCTCCGCCCATGCTCCTCTGCTGCCTCGCTGAGCCTATAAATAGAGAGCTCCCCAGCACCGTTTCCTCACACAACTCTCATCCCCTCCCTCTCAGAACACTCCCAGAGCCCCACCAGAGAAAGCCATAGTCCGCAACACCGGAATTTCGCTGGAGTCTACCGCAGAGGGAGAAGAAGGGAGCCGTTGATCCAGGCCATCTCCGGGGATGCTGCCAGTACCAAGAGAACCGCAATCCTCGACTTGTTCGTTTGCCCACCTCGCCGACCCTCGCCGGAGCCCCGGTAAGCCGCCCCAGACCCCCTCCGAGCCGCTAGGATTACACCTCGCTGGCGACCTGTCCGTCATCGACGACGAGCCCCATCTGTAGATCTTTTTTCTAATCCAACGGTCCACGTTGCTCCGTACTGCTTCACGTTTAAAGATCGACTGACATGTGGGACCCCCCTGTCAGCTGTCCTCAGCACCACGGAGTGAGACTGGGCCGGCCCATTTCCTTTCCCGCGCTGACCCAGTAATTCAAATCTAGATTTTTCTATTTTAGTTTAAACTCAATTATGTCCCTTAGTTCAAAAATCAATTCAAGAAGTTTTACTGAACCAAATTGAGTGATTCCAATTTTGTTGGAAAGCTTCTGAAAAGATTTATCCAAGCCCATTGGATTTAATTCATTTAGAGTTAGAGATCGCTCCTAGTAAAAATAACAAGACAAGCATTTGCACATTCAAACATTTTTATAAAATCAACCATAATATCTTTTGAGTTGATTCCAACTCTCAAAAATCACATTTAACCATCCCTATCTGAATACATAATAATATTAAGGTTTACATGCAGTGACTTTGGACTAGTACCAAAATAATGCTATATAGGCATTTCAAGTCACTTTAAATCATTAAATATTAAACTTCAACTTAATTAAATATGACCCAACCTTTAAATCACATTCCCATATGTTAGAATATGTGGTGATAACATGTGTCCACATGATCCCATATTTTAAGTGGAGAATATTAAATCTTAGTTATTTTCAATGAGTAGAAATTACTTTTCTCAAATAAAAAGAATGAAGCTAGTTAAATAAAACCTTCTGTTGCTTCTGGTGATAATAGATCATCCAATGTGTGCCTTAGTGATCTAAGTAGACTAGTTAAGTATTGTTTGATGATTGTGTATACCGTATGTATTTATAGACGATAGTACCGACCAAGCTTTCGAGGAGGAGGAGTTCTATCAAGAAGAGGAGGAAGGAAACTTCAACCACTATACCAACCAAAGCAAGCTAGCACTATACAAGTTAACCCTTGCAAGTTTTACTTGCAAGCCTAGCACTTCAAGTAAACTGAGCAAGCTATTGTTAGCAAGCTGTAATTAAGTTGGATAACCTAAGCAGGATGCACTAGGCATGCTTTCGTTATACCACTTTGAATATTACCTACCCGAAGTTTTACTTCAAGCTTTTACTTTCTTTACTTTACCAAAGTCCCTTACTTGTTTGAAGGTAGCATAAAAGTATAAAAATTGACCTATCTAGATAACCTTAGATGTCATTCTATGGCATGAGATTGAGATTAGCATCCCACCTTAGTGAATACTCTTAACTTAGTAGCTTAGAGCTAAATCAAAACTTAAGTCACTTTAGATGGGAACACTTGGTGAAAATGAATTGTGAAAACCTTGGAATGATGAGTCATTCTATTGAGATGTTTTGACATGTGTTGAGAAACACAAATGGTTTATGATGATGAAAATGTTGAGGCATGAGACTTAGCCCTTTTACAAACACTCATGGTTGGATTCGGATGCGATTCCATTCCATTTTTACCGTAGAACCACAATACCTGAATTAGGTAAGGCTTAGCTGGAAATTTATATGCATTAGTATTAGTTCCCTCGCGGGAGAGGTTTGAGCTGAGGCTACCTCTCAGTGTTGTCCACCTATGCAGTGCCCAAGATGACAGATGGTCATGGTTGGGAGGACATGCTCATAGGCGAGGTGCTTATACTAGGGTGTGTAAAGGGAAGGTTATGTTTGATTATCTACATACTAAGTATGATGATTCAGGGTTATCCCTGACAGATGTATCGAATCTTGTGGTGAAAGTGTACCACCTCTGCAGAGTGTCAAACTATTCCAATAGCCGCGTCCACGGCTATGGACAGTTGGAGTGGCCATACTGTTTTGTTGTCAGATGTTTTCAAAATGACTTATGAAATGAATGATGAATCTTGACTTGACCACAATAGGGTTGTGACTATGACACTAGCTTCCCAACTTAAGTGATTCTAGAACTTTATTTTATCTTTCTTTGTTTCTGAACTCGTCTTAGGTTTCAAACTTAACTTTACAAATAAACATAGAGTTAGCATTTCCCACTAGCACTATCTGACTTATTAGTGGTAGTTCGCGAGTACTTAAAGAGTACTCATGGCTTTTGTCCCTGGCTATTCTCATGGCCAGCCTATGAAGGAGACTACCAAGATGACGGATAGTAGGATGGCTATGATAACTAGGACTATCTTCCATCATCAGCATTGCCTGTGCCCCTGAAGATGGACCCCACCGCTACGCTTATTATTTATTCCGCTGCTTGTTGTATTAAGACTGGATCATGAGATCCTTTATTCGTGTAAGACCTTATATTGATTTGTAATGGATGATGTACTGTGATATCCAATCTGTTATGTCTCACAAAAATGTTAATCCTGGTATTGCGATGTATGACATAACATGCATCTGGGATTAAAAATCCGGGTGTTGAAAAGTTTGTATCAGAGCCATCCTGACCATATGAGACCCTAGTTAGAATGGACGTCCGAACAAAAACTTAATTTCAAAACCAAAGTGAGTATTTATGAAAAACTATTTCCTCTCTTACACTTGGGAATTCATTCTTTCTCAAAAATTCATGTTCCTCAAATTCTTACATTACTACATAAAATTTGACACACTTGATCACTTCACTAACTTCCTCATCCTAAATTCTTGTAGATGGAGACTCAGTTCAGCAAGTTCTACCAGTTGGGCAACGGAGGCCAACTGATCTTCGAGAGGGATCTAGATTCACTGTCTGAGTTATTGGGACACCCACATCCGGAGTTTCTTGGAGCTCAACTTCCTGGACCCCCAGGAGGAGATTTTCAGTGGCTAGTCACCGCTAATCTTCGAGGAAGCATAGAAGCACCAACGTCCGGGAGAATCCAGTTCTCCGTAAGAGAGAACAACTGGCTAGATGGATTAGCTAGGGCAATGCATGAAGCTCTCGCACGTCTATGTACCCTCGGTGTCAACCAAATCCAAGGAACCCGCTTTGCGCACTATGCAAGGTGTGACTTCATGGGAATGCCAATGGAGATGTCAGGTCACCCGGAGTTGAAGCGTCAAGTGGAGAACCTTGACTTCCTGTTGTACGACCGCCAGAAGGAATTGGACAATGCTAGGGAGTTTGCCAACCACAACAGTGCCATTGCCACCCAGAAGGCCCAGAATTTCTCACTGCTTGTCAAGGACCGTCAATCTCTTCGCCTCCAGCGCGAAAAGAACAATCGCTCCATCGCCCGTCTTCGCAAGAAGGTGGCCGACCTCGAGAAGACCATCAAGGAGCAAGAAGCTCATCTTGCAGCAAAGGAGGAAGGAGAGGAGGGTGAAGACATCCAGGGGGATGTGGATTCTCATCTCAGCAATGATGATGACCTTCTAGAGGAGGATGTCGTGGACTTCTACACTGATGATGAGGACTCCGACTTCATCGACGATGAGTATATGCACTAGAGAACTGTCGTACCATGACATGTATCGGTTATTAAGATCCAAGGTTATTAAGATCCAAATCCTCAAATTTAGGGTTAACAAAAACTTTTCCATTTAAAATCATTAAGCATTCATGTGTGTGTGCATTTAAATTAGGAGTTGTTTTGAATTGCCATGTTCGAGTGATCCATTTATTGTAAAATGATTCTAAGGTGAATTAAACATCATCTAGATCATTCCCAAACAATTCCCAAAGAAAAACAAATCAAAATGAATAAAATAAGCAAATGGTCATTTGTGCCATTTTAATCACCAAACCTACTTTGGCTATTCCTAGAACTCAAATCTTAACAGAAACAAATGTGGATCTTTGCACCCCTTGCTAGTATAAGTAGTGATGTACCACGTCCCACTTTGTGATCTACCAAAAACTTTCAAACACTAAATTTAAATGACATTTGAAAATTGAATCTAGTGTAGGTATCAAGATCACACTTATTCAAAAACCACTCAAATGAACTCCATTTTCAAATCCCAAGCAACCACAGATGCTTAAGAATGTGACAAACAACTCCACCAAAAATCATCTCAAAATTCAAAACTTGAATTCTTTCTGCCATTTTGTCAAACACCTTGTGTGTAAAAATATGGAAAAATCATAAACACTATTGTGAGCAGTGTTTGGAACAATGTGGTCCCCCATTTTGCAACCAGAGCCACCCCAGTGCACCCCCTACCCTTTACTAGCCCGGCCAAGCACTGTGCCCCGACCAAATGGTCATGGACATCAATTCCGAGCCCAAATCGAGCACCTCACCGGTGACAGCGCGCTACAGCAGGCGCCAGCCTCGCCCACCATGTCCAGCACGTCGCCCGTGGTCCACGTCCACCGCCAGGCCAGCCCTAACCCAAAGACAGAGCGAGGAGCAGCAAGGAACTGCCGTGCCTGCAGCCTGTTTGCCATGCCGATGCTGCCCGTAGAGCACGCATGGTCCCCGCTTAGCCACACCCCGCCTAGCTCTCGCTGTCCACCTATATGATCGCCACCACCCCAGGAAGCTGCCAGACATGCCCCTTTCCCCGACCGTGCCCCATAATCGCCGGCCACCGCAAAGTTCACCGTCGGTAGAGACATCGTGAGTGCCGCGCCACTCACCTCTCCTGACCACATTTCACTGCACGCGCACCGCAGTGACGCTCACCAGGTAACCGCCCACTGTCCTTGCCCACCGCCCACACCTCTAGCTCGTTGTGCCGTCGACCACGTCGAGCTCCGCCCATGCTCCTCTGCCGCCTCGCCTAGACTATAAATAGAGAGCTCCCCAGCACCGTTTCCTCACACCACTCTCATCTCCTCCCTCTCAGAACACTCCCCGAGCCCGACCGGAGCAAGCCATAGTCCGCAATGCTAGAATTTCGCTGGAGTCTGCCGCGGAGGGAGAAGAAGGGAGCCGTTGATCCCGGGATGCCGCTAGTACTAGGAGAACCTCCGTCCTCGACTTGTTCGTTTGCCCGCCTTGCCGACCCTCGCTAGAGACACGCTAAGCTGCCCTAGATCCCCACCAAGCCGCTAGGATTACACCTCGCCGGCGACCTGTCTGTCGTCGACGACAAGCCCCAGCCATAGATCTTCTTTCTAATCCAACGGTCCAGGTTGCCCCATACCGCTTCGCATTTAAAGATCCACTGACATGTGGGACCCCCTGTCAGTTGTCCTCAGCACCGCGGAGTGAGACTGGGCCGGCCCATTTCCCGTGCTGACCCAGTAATTCAAATCTAGATTTTTCTATTTTAGTTTGAACTTAATTCTGTCCCTTAGTTTAAAAATCAATTCAGGAATATTTACTAAACCAAATTGAGTGATTCCAATTTTGTTGGAAAGCTTCTGAAAGGATCTATCAAAGCCTGTTGGATTTAATTCATTTAGAGTTAGAGATCTCTCCTAGTAAAAATAACAAGACAGAAGCATTTGCACATTCAAATTTTTTGATAAAATCAACCATAATAGCTTTTGACTTGATTGCAACTCTCAAAAATCACATTTAACCATACCTATCTGAATATGTAATAATATTAAGGTTTACATGCAATGACTTTGGACTAGTACCAAAATAATGCTATATAGGCATTTCTAGTCACTTTAAATCATTAAATATTAAACTTAAACTTAATTAAATGTGATCCAACCTTTAAATCATATTCCCATATGTTAGAATATGTGGTGATAACATGTGTCCACATGATCCCATATTTTAAGTGGAGAATATTAAATCTTACTTATTTTCAATGAGTAGAAATTACTTTTCTCAAATAAAAAGAACGAAGCTAGTTAAATAAAACCTTGTGATGCTTGTGGTGATAATAGATCATCCAATGTGCGCCTTACTGTGCTAAGTAGACTAGTTAAGTATTGTTTGGTGATTGTGTATACCGTATGTATTTATAGACGATAGTACTGACCAAGCTTTCGAGGAGGAGGAGTTCTATCAAGAAGAGGAGGAAGAAAACTTCAACCAATACACCAACCAAGGCAAGCTAGCACTATTCAAGGTAACTCTTGCAAGTTTTACTTGCAAGCCTAGCACTTCAAGGAAACTGAGCAAGCTATTGTTAGAAAGCTAGAATTAAGTTAGATAACCCAAGCAAGATGCACTAGGCATGCTTTGGTTATACCACTTTGAATATTACCTACCCCAAGTTTTACTTCAAGCTTTTACGTTCTTTACTTTACCAAAGTCCCTTACTTGTTGGAAGGTAGCATAAAAATTATAAAACATGACCTATCTAGATAACCTTAGATGTCATTCTATGGCATGAGATTGAGATTAGCATCCCACCTTAGTGAACACTCTTAACTTAGTAGCTTAGAGCTAAATAAAAACTTGAGTCACTTGAGATGGGAACACTTGGTGAAAATGAATTGTCAAAACCTTGGAATGATGAGTCATTCTATTGAGATGTTTTGACATGTGTTGAGAAACACAAATGGTTTTTGATGATGAACATGTAGAGGCATGAGCCTTAGCCCTTTTACAAAAAACTGATGGTTGGATTCGGATGCGATACCATTCCAATTTTACCGTACAACCACAATACCTGAATTGGGTAAGCCTTAGCTGGAAATTTATATGCATTAGTATTAGTTCCCTCGCGGGAGAGATTTGAGCTGAGCCTACCTCTCAGTGTTGTCCATCTATGCAGTGCCCAAGATGACAGATGGTCATGGTTGGGAGGCCATGCTCATAGGAGACGTGCTTATACTAGGGTGTGTAAAGGGAAGGTTATGTTTGATTATCTGCATACTAAGTATGATGATTCAGGGTTATCCCTGACAGATGTATCGAATCTTGTGGTGAAAGTGTACCACCTCTGCAGAGTGTCAAACTATTCCAATAGCCGCGTCCACGGTTATGGACAGTTGGAGTGGCCATACTGTTTTGTTGTCAGATGTTTTCAAAATGACTGATGAAATGAATGATGAATCTTGACTTCACCACAACAGGGTTGTGACTATGGCACTAGCTTCCCAACTTAAGTGATTCTAGAACTTTATTTTATCTTTCTTTGTTTCTGAACTCAGCTTAGGTTTCAAACATAACTATACAAATAAACATAGACTTAACATTTCCCACTAGCACTATCTGACTTGTTAGTGGTAGTTTGCAAGTAATTAAAGAGTACTCATGGCTTTTGTCCCTGGCTATTCTCATGGCCAGACTATGAAGGAGACTACCAAGATGACGGACAGCAGGACGGCTATGATAACTAGGACTATCTTCCATCGTCAGCATTGCCTGTGCCCCTGAAGATGGACCCCAGCGCTACGCTTATTATTTATTCCGCTACTTGTTGTTTTAAGACTGGATCATGAGATCCTTTATTCGTGTAAGACCTTATATTGGTTTGTAATGGATGATGTACTATGATATCCAATCTTTTATGTCTTGCAAAAATGGTAATCCTCGGATTGCGATATATGACATAACAAGCATCTGGGATAAAAAATCCGGGTGTTGACAACATACAATGACACTCCATGTGTCAGGCCTGTTGGAGATATGCCCAAGAGGCAATAATAAAAGTGGTTATTATTATATCTTTGTGTTTATGATGAATGTTTATATCCCATGATATAATTGTATTATTAGGAAACACTAATACTTGTGTGTTTTGTAAACATAAAAGAGTCCCTAGTAAGCCTCTTGTTGAACTAGCTTGTTGATTAATTGATGATCATGGTTTCCTGATCATGGACATTGGATGTAATTAATAACAAGCTTATATCATTAGGAGAATGATGTGATGGACACACACCCATAGTAAGCGTAGCATAAGATCAAGTCATTAAGTTTGTATTGCTATAAGCTTTTAAATGCATAGTAACCTAATCCTTCGACCATGAGGTTGTGTTAATCACCATCACCGGATGGGTACTTTGATGACATCAAACACCGCTTCGTAATTGGGTGGTTATAAAGGTGTCATTGGGTATTCTGAAAGTATGTGTTGAAGCGCATGAACCAAGATTGGGATTTGTCCATCCATATGACGGATAGATATGCTCTGGGACCTCTCGGTGGAATGTCATCTAGTTAGCTTGCAAGCATGTGACTAGGTCACAAGGGATGACATAACATGGAACGAGTAAAGAGTGCTTATCAGTAACGAGGTAGAACTAGGTATGGAGATACTGACGATCAAACCTCGGATAAGTATAGTATCGCGTGACAAAGGGAATTGGTTTCATATGTAAATGGTTCTATCGATCATGAAGTCATCGTTGAGTATGTGGGAGCCATTATGGATCTCCAAGTCCCGCTGATGGTTATTGATAGGAGATGTGTCTCTGTCATGTCTACATATTCACGAACCGTAGGGTGACACACTTAAGGTTCGAAGTTGTTTTAAGTAGATATGGAATGTGCGTTGGGGACCGAATGTTGTTCGTAGTCTCGGATTGGATCCGGGACATCACGAGGAGATCCAGAATTGCCCGGAGAATAAGATTCATAGATTGGGGATCATTTTCTGAGTTAGGAAATGTTCCGGAGTATTTGTATGAGGATTCTAGAAGGTTTCGGAATGTTCCGGAAGGTTCTGGAAGATTTCTTGGAGTTTGCTTGAAAACCAAGAAAGGGATCAAGGAGTCCTTGTGGGGCAAGACAAGGAGTCGTGGGGGAGGAGGACTCCTCCCCCCTCCCCAATCCGCCGGCCAAGGAGGGAGGGGAGTCCTACTAGGACTCCCCCTCCCATGGCGCCCTCCCTCCTTTAAATAGAGGGGTGGAGGCGCCACCCCCTGGCCCTCCTCCACCACTCCAATCCTAGCTGCCTCTCTCCTCCTTCTTTCTTCTGCTCAGGCTTAGGCGAAGCCCTACATAATTCTCTACTCCACCACCACCACCACGCCGTCGTGCTGCTGGGATTCCGTGGAGAAGATCTACTACCTCCGCTGCTCGCTGGAACGAGGAGAGGAAGGTCTGCTTCGACTCCGCACGTGTGACCGACTGCAGAAGCGCTGCCGGAACGCGGCGCCGGAAGGATCGTCCACTCGATCTTGAGATCAGCAAGTGATCGACTACATCAACCACGAGATCTAATCTCGTAACGCTTTCAGATCTACAAGGGTTAGTACAGATCTATCTCGTTGCACATGTCTAATAGATTAGATCTTGGCTTTTATCTAGATTAGATCTGGGTTTCGTTTGTTCTTGCGGTAGAAATTTTTTGTTTTCCATGCTACGAACCCATCAGTGGTATCAGAGCCGTATCTATGCGTAGATCTGTCGCACGAGTAGAACACAATGGTGTTGTGGGCGTTGGTGCTCGTGCCGTCTTTTGCTTTGTGTACTTTGCATCTTGCGGCATGGTTGGATGAAGCGGCTCGGGCTAACCTTACATGTCATCGCACATGAGACTTGCTCCACGCTTGACGTGTAACTTGCTTTGCACAAGTGGCTTTGCGGGTGTCTATCTCTCCCACCATAGTATAGATCTAATTTACACTATGCACTTGATAGCACTTGTATCAACGTTGTGGTTCAGTTTCGTAGGTAAGATCCGTTCTTATTCGAAAGCCCCAAACCACGTAAAACATGCAAAGAAAATTAGAGGCGTCTAACTTGTTTTTGCAGGGGTTTTGTGATGTGATATGGCCATCATGTGATTGTGATTATATTTGATGTATGCAATGATCCTTGTTGTAATATGGCAACCGGCAGGAGCCTAATGGTTGTCTTCAATTCTGTTAAGACCTGCGTGTCTATTCATCTTGTAATAGCTTTATTCCAAGTAGTTGTAATAGTTGCTAGTGATGATGGACAACCATGAAGCGGCGCCACTGACCTTGACGTAATGCTGGTGATGATGGAGACGATGTTCGTGCTTTGGAGATGGAGATCAAAGGCATAAGAAGAAAGGGCCATATCATATCACACTAATTATGAATTGCCTGTGGTGTTAATCCTTTATGCATCTTGTATTGCTTAGATCACGACGGTAGCATTATAAGATGATCCCTCTCACTAAATATCAAGTAATAAAGTGTTCACCCTTAGTTGGCACCGTTGCTAAGACTCGTCGTTTCGAAGCATCTCGTGATGATCGGATGTGATAGATTCTACGTGTGCATACAACGGGTGCAAGCCAGATTTGCACATGTGGAAACTAAGGTTATCTTGACGAGCCTAGCATGTACAGACATGGTCTCAGAACACAGAATACCGAAAGGTAGAGCATGAGTCATATAAATGATATGATGAACATGAAGATTGTTCGCCGATGAAACTACATCTTCTCTCATGAAGATCAGACTTGGTGTAGTGGACTTGGTTCGTGTAATCACTAAGACAATGTGAGGGATGTTTTTTTGAGTGGGAGTTCACCTAGTTAATTTAAGTATTAAATTTGAACTCAATTCATCATAAACTTAGTCTAAACTACTTGCAAATTTGTTGTAGATTATGGCGACCCCTCCATCAATTTCAATGCGTTCCTAGAGAAAGAAAAGCTTAAGAACAATGGAAGCAATTTCACGGACTGGTTCCGTGGACTGAAGATCGTCCTCAGGGCTGGTCAGTTGACCTATGTGCTCGAAGCACCGCTAGGTGACCCACCTGCAAAAGATGCCACCGATGATGTAAAGAATGTTTACGCCACTCGGAAAAATCATTACTCCACAGTTCAGTGTGCCATCCTGTACGGTTTAGAAGCGGAGCTTCAGAAGCGCTTTGAGCACCATGACCCATTCGAGATCATTAAGGAGCTCAGGCTGATTTTTGAGACTCGCGCGGCCATGGAGAGCTATGAGGCCTCCGAAAAGTTCTTTAACTATAAGATGGAAGAGGGAAGCTCCGTTAGCGAGCACGTGCTCACCATGTCTAGGTACGCAAACAAGCTCCAAGAGTTGGGGATATCGATTCCTAATGAGTTAGGGATTCACCGTCTCCTCCAATCACTACCACCGAGTTATAAGAACTTTGTGATGAACTACAATATGCACTGCATGAACAAGACGTTGCCTGAACTCTCGTCCATGCTGAAAACTGCTGAAGTGGAGATCAAGAAGGAGCACCAAGTGTTGATGGTCAATGAGACCACCAATTTCAAGTGACAGGGCAAGCCTAAGAACAAGGGCAACTTCAAGAAGGACGGCAAGAAAGCTGCCGCACCTGCTAAGAAGCCCAAGGCTGGTCCCAAGCCTGAAACTGAATGCTTTTACTACATGGGTGCTGGTCACTGGAAGCATAACTCCCCCAAGTACCTGGCGGATCTGAAGAATGGCAACATCAAGAAGAAAGGTATATTTGATATATATGTTATTGATGTGTATCTTACTAGTAATCGTAGTAGTGCCTGGGTATTTGATACTAGTTTGGTTGCTCATATTTGTAACTCGAAACAGGAGCTGCGGAATAAGCGAAGACTGGCGAGAGACGAGGTGACGATGCGCGTTGGAAATGGCTCCAAGGTTGATGTGATCGCCGCCGGCACGCTTCCTCTACATCTACCTTCGGGATTAGTTTTAAATTTAAATAACTGTTATTTGGTGCCTACGTTAAGCATGAACATTATATTTGGATCTTGTTTACTGCGAGACGGTTACTCTTTTAAGTCCGAGAATAAAGGTTGTTCGATTTATATGAGTAATATCTTTTATGGTAATGCACCTGAGATGAATGGTTTATTCTTACTGAATCTCGATAGTAGTGATACACATGTTCACAACATAGATGCTAAACAAACAAAATTGAATGATAATTCTACATACATGTGGCACTTTCGTCTTGGTCACATTGGAGTGAAGCGTATGAAGAAACTCCATTCTGATGGACTTCTTGAATCACTTGATTTTGAATCACTTGAAAGATGCGAAGCATGTCTGATGGGAAAAATGACTAAGACTCCATTCTCTGGAATAATGGAGCGAGCTACAGACTTATTGGAAATAATACATACCGATGTGTGCGGTCCAATGAGTGTAGCATCGCGTGGTGGATATCGTTGTGTTCTCACTTTCACGGATGACTTAGTAGATATGGGTATGTCTACTTTATGAAACATAAGTCCGAAACTTTCGAGAAGTTTATGGAATTTCAAAGTGAAGTGGAAAATCATCGTAATAAGAAGATTAAGTTTCTGCGTTCTGACCGCGGAGGTGAATATCTAAGTTATGAGTTTGGCATGCATTTAAAGAAATGTGGAATACTTTCGCAGTTGACACCGCCGGGAACACCACAGCGTCATGGTGTGTCTGAATGTCGTAATCGAACTCTCTTAGATATGGTTTGGTCTATGATGTCTCTTACAGATTTACCGCTATCGTTTTGGGGCTATGCATTAGAGACAGCCGCATTCACTTTAAATAGGGCACCATCTAAATCCGTTGAAACGACTCCGTACGAATTGTGGTTTGGTAAAAACCTAAGTTGTCGTTCCTTAAAGTTTGGGGTTGCGAAGCATATGTAAAGAAGTTACAACCTGATAAGCTAGAACCCAAAGCGGAGAAATGCGTCTTCATAGGATACCCTAAAGAAACAATTGGGTATACCTTCTATCATAGATCCGAAGGCAAAGTTTTCGTTGCCAAGAATGGATCCTTTCTGGAGAAGCAGTTTCTCTCGAAGGAAGTGACTGGAAGGAAAGTATAACTCGATGAGGTTATTGAACCTTCTCTTGGATTTGAGAGTAGCGCAGCACCGGAAGATGTTTTTGTGCCGCCTGCACCAATTGGAGAGGAAGCTAATGATAATGATCATGAAACTTCAAACGAAGTTGCTACTGAACCTCGCAGGTCAACGAGGGTTCGTACCACTCCTGATTGGTATGACTCTGCCTTGAACGTCATGTTGGTGGAAAACGCTGAGGACCCTGCGACGTATGAAGAAGCTATGGTGAGCCCAGATTCCGACAAATGGCTAGAAGCCATGAAATCCGAAATGGGATCCATGTACGAAAACCAAGTGTGGACTTTGGTGGACTTACCGGATGGTCGTAAGGCTGTCGAGAACAAATGGATTTTCAAGAGAAAAACAGATGCTGATGGTAATGTTACCATCTATAAAGCTCGACTTGTCGCGAAAGGGTTCTGACAAATTCAAGGAGTTGACTATGATGATACATTCTCACCAGTAGCGAAGCTAAAGTCTGTGAGGATTTTGTTAGCAATTGCTGCACATTTCGATTATGAGATTTGGGAGATGGATGTCAAAACGGCGTTCCTTAATGGTGACATTGAGGAAGAGTTGTATATGGTACAACCCAAGGGTTTTGTCGATCCTAAAGATGCTGACAAGGTATGCAAACTTCAGCGCTCCATTTATGGACTGAAGCAAGCATCCCGGAGTTGGAATCAACGTTTTGATAAAGTAATCAAGAACTTTGGATTTATACAAACTTATGGAGAAGCTTGTATTTACAAGAAAGTGAGTGGAAGCTCTGTAGCATTCCTAGTACTATATGTAGATGACATATTGTTGATTGGGAATGATATAGAACTTCTTAATAGTGTCGAAACCTATTTGAATAATAGTTTTTCAATGAAGGATCTTGGCGAAGCGGCATATATTCTAGGCATCAAGATTTATAGAGATAGATCAAGACGCCTAATAGCGCTTTCACAAAGTACATACTTAGACAAAGTTCTAAAGAAGTTTAGAATGGAAGAGAGCAAGAAAGGGTTCATGCCCATGTTGTCAGGTAAGACCTTGAGTAAGACTCAAAGTCCAGCTACGGAAGAAGATAGAGAAAAGATGAATAATATTCCCTATGCCTTGGCCATAGGTTCTATCATGTATGCCATGCTGTGTACAAGACCGGATATAGCACATGCTGTTAGTTTGACTAGCAGATATCAAAGTGATCCTGGAATGGAACACTGGACAGCGGTCAAGAATATCCTGAAGTACCTAAAGAGGACTAAGGATATGGTTCTTTCTTATGGAGGTGATGAACAACTTGTTGTAAATGGTTACACCGATGCTAGTTGGAACACTGATCCGAATGACTCGAAGTCATAGTCGGGATACGTATTTATTTTGAATGGTGCTGCGGTGAGCTGGAGGAGTGCCAAGCAAAGCGTTTTGGCGAAATCTTCAACTGAATCGGAATACATAGCTACTTCGGAGGCTGCACAAGAAGCCGTATGGATGAAGGAATTCATTACTGAACTTGGCGTGGTTCCCAGTGCGTTGGACCCGATGGCCATCTACTGTGACAACACAGGTGCCATAGCTAATGCACAGGAGCCAAGGTCACATAGCAAGCTGAAGCACATCAAGCTACGTTTCCACGCTATTCGCGAGTATGTCCGAGATGGTGACATAAAGATTTGCAAAGTACACACTGATCTGAATGTGGCAGATCCGTTGACTAAACCTCTCCCTAGGGCAAAGCATGACCAACACCAAAACGCCATGGGTGTTAGGTATATTACCATGTAATCTAGATTATTGACTCTAGTGCAAGTGGGAGACTGTTGGAGATATGCCCAAGAGGCAATCATAAAAGTGGTTATTATTATATCTTTGTGTTTATGATGAATGTTTATATCCCATGCTATAATGGTATTATTAGGAAACACTAATACTTGTGTGTTTTGTAAACATAAAAGAGTCCCTAGTAAGCCTCTTGTTGAACTAGCTTGTGGATTAATTGATGATCATGGTTTCCTGATCATGGACATTGGATGTAATTAATAACAAGGTTATATCATTAGGAGAATGATGTGATGGACACACACCCATAGTAAGCGTAGCATAAGATCAAGTCATTAAGTTCGTATTGCTATAAGATTTTAAATGCATAGTAACCTAATCCTTCGACCATGAGGTTGTGTTAATCACCATCCCCGGATGGGTACTTTGATGACATCAAACACCGCTTCGTAACTGGGTGGTTATAAAGGTGTCATTGGGTATTCTGAAAGTATGTGTTGAAGCGCATGAACCAAGATTGGGATTTGTCCATCCATATGACGGATAGATATGCTCTGGGACCTCTCGGTGGAATGTCATCTAGTTAGCTTGCAAGCATGTGACTAGGTCACAAGGGATGACATAACATGGAACGAGTAAAGAGTGCTTATCAGTAACGAGGTAGAACTAGGTATGGAGATACTGACGATCAAACCTCGGATAAGTATAGTATCGCGTGACAAAGGGAATTGGTTTCATATGTAAATGGTTCTATCGATCATGAAGTCATCGTTGAGTATGTGGGAGCCATTATGGATCTCCAAGTCCCGCTGATGGTTATTGATAGGAGATGTGTCTCTGTCATGTCTACATATTCACGAACCGTAGGGTGACACACTTAAGGTTCGAAGTTGTTTTAAGTAGATATGGAATGTGCGTTGGAGACCGAATGTTGTTCGGAGTCTCGGATTGGATCCAGGACATCAAGAGGAGATCCGGAATTGTTCGGAGAATAAGATTCATATATTGGGGATCATTTTCTGATTTAGGAAATGTTCCGGAGTATTTATGAGGATTCTAGAAGGTTTCGGAATGTTCCGGAAGGTTCTGGAAGATTTCTTGGAGTTTGCTTGAAAACCAAGAAAGGGATCAAGGAGTCCTTGTGGGGCAAGACAAGGAGTAGTGGGGGAGGAGGACTCCTCCCCCCTCCCCAATCCGCCGGCCAAGGAGGGAGGGGAGTCCTACTAGGACTCCCCCTCCCATGGCGCCCTCCCTCCTTTAAATAGATGGGTGGAGGCGCCACCCCCTGGCCCTCCTCCACCACTCCAATCCTAGCCGCCTCTCTCCTCCTTCTTTCTATGCTCAGGCTTAGGCGAAGCCCTGCAGAATTCTCTACTCCACCACCACCACCACGCCGTCGTGCTTCTGGGATTCCATGGAGAAGATCTACTACCTCCGCTGCTCACTGGAACGAGGAGAGGAAGGTCTGCTTTGACTTCGCACGTGTGACCGACTGCGGAAACGCTGCCGAAACGCGGCGCCAGAAGGATCGTCCACTCAATCTTGAGATCGGCAAGTAATCGACTACATCAACCACGAGATCTAATCTTGTAACGCTTTCGGATCTATAAGGGTTAGTAGAGATGTATCTAGTTGCACATGTCTAATAGATTAGATCTTGGCTTTTATCTAGATTAGATCTGGGTTTCGTTCGTTCTTGCGGTAGAAATTTTTTGTTTTCCATGCTACGAACCCATCAAAGCCATGGTCATAAAGCTAGGGAACATCTTGGAATGTTGCTGCCACATGCAATGCAGCACCAGTGTGGCAGAGAGGTTGCATCACCACACCAAACCGATTGTTTGTGGTCATGTGGATCATTGTGGTTTAGAAAGGAACACATGCAATGAAACTCCTTGTGTCATGTCATGGTTAGAAAGCCCACGAACATATTGGAATGCAGCTGCCACATGCAATGGAGGACCAGCATGGTAGAGAACTTGCATCACCACACCCACCGAAGTGTGTTTGGTCATGCAGATCATTATGGTTTGGAAAAGAACACATCCAATGACACTCCATGTGTCAGGCCATGGTAATAAAGCCCAAGAACAACTTGGAATATAGCTGCCACATGTAATGGAGCACCAGTGTGACACAGAGGTTGCATCACCAAACCCACCTAAGTGTGTGTGGTCATGTCGATCATTGTGGTTTGGAAAAGAACACATGCAATGGCACTCAATTTGTGAGGCCAGGGTCATAAAGCCTAGGAACATGTTGGAATGTAGTTGCCAAATGCAATGGAGCACTAGTGTGGGAGAGAGGTTACATCACCACATCCACCTAAGTGTGTGGCCTCATGTGGATCATTGTGGTTTGAAAAAGAACGCATGGAATTACACTCCATGTGTCAGGCCATGGTCAGAAATCCCAGGAACATGTTGGAATGTAGCTACCATATGCAGTTGAGCACTAGTATGGCAGAGAGGTTGCATCAACACACCCACCTGATTCTGTGTGGTCATGTGGATAATTGTGGTTTGGAAAAACACATGCAATGAAACTTCATGTGCCAGAAATACTAGAAACATGTTGGAATGCAACTGCCACATGAATGGAGCACCAGTGTGGAAGAGAGGTTGGATCACCACACCCACCTGAGTGTGTGTGGTCATGTGCATCATTGTGGTTGGGAAAAGAACATATCCAACGACACTTCGTGTGTCATGACAAGGTCAGAAAGCCTAGGGACATGTTGGAATGCAGTTGCCACATGCAATGGAGCACCAGTGTGGCAGTGAGGTTGAATCACCATAGCCACCTATGCGTGTGTGGTCATGTGGATCATTATGATTTGGAAAAGAACACATGCAATGACACTCCATGTGTCAGGCCATGGTCATAAAGCCTAGGAACATGTTGGAATGCAGCTTCCACACAGAATGGAGCACCAGTGTGGTAGAGAGGTTGCATCACCACACCCACCTGCATGTGTGTGGCCATGTGGATCATTATGGTTTGGAAAATAACACATGCAATGACACTCAATGTGTCAGGCCATGGTCAGAAAGCTGAGGTACATATTGGAATGCAGGTGCCACATGCAATGGAGCACCAGTGTGGTAGAGAGGTTTCATCACCACACCTACCTGAGTGTGCGTGGCGATGTGGATCATTATGGTTTAGAAATGAACACATGCAATGACACTCCATGTGTCATGCCATGGTCATAAAGCCCAGGAACCTGTTGGAATGCAGCTGCCACATGCAATAGAGTACCAGTGTGTTAGAGAGCTTGCATCACCACTCCCACCTCAGTGTGTGATCATGTCGATCATTGTTTTTTGGAAATGAACACATGCAATGACACACCATATGTCAGGCCATGGTCAGAAAGCCCAGGAACATACTAGAATGCAGCTACCACATGCAATGCAACACTAGTGTGGCAGAGAGGTTGCATCACCACACCTACCTAAATGTGTGTGGACATGTGGATTATTGAGGTTTGGAAAAGAACACATGCAATGACACTCCATGTGTTAGGACAAGGTCACGAAGCCAGGGAACATGTTAGAATGTAGATGCCACATGCAATGCATCACCGGTCTGGCAGAGAGATTGCATCACCACACCCACCCAAGTGTTTCTGGTCATGTGGATTATTGTGGTTTATAAAGGAACACATGCAATGACACTCCATGTGCCAGGCCATGGTCAGAAAGCCCAGGAACATATTGGAATGCATATGCCACATGCAATGGAGCACCAGTGTGGAAGAGAGGTTGCATCACCACACCCACCTAAGTGTGTGTGGTCATGCAGATCATTGTGGTTTGGAAAAGAACACATGCAATGACACTCCATGTGTTAGGACAAGGTCATAAATTCCAGGAACAAGATGGAATACAGCCGCCACATGCAATGGAGCACCAGTATGGCAGCGAGGATGCATCACCACAGCCACCTAAGTGTGGATGATTGAGTTTGGAAAAGAACACATGCAATGAAACTAAATGTGTTAGGCCATGGTCATAAATCCTAGGAATATGTTGGAATGTAGCTGCCAAATGCAATGGAGCACTAGTGTGGTAGAGGGGTTGCATCACCACATCCACCTGAGTGTGTGGTCTCATGTGGATCATTGTGGTTTGGAAAAGAACACATGCAATGACACTCCATGTGTCAGGCCATGGACAAAAAGCCGAGGAACATTTGGAATCTAGCTACCACATGAAATTGAGCACTAGTGTGGGTGAGAGGTTGCATCAACACACCCACCTGAGTCTGTGTGGTCATGTGGATCATTGTGGTTAGGAAAAAACACATGCAATGACACTCCATGTGTCATAAAAGCCAGGAACATGTTGGAATGTAGCTGCCACATGCAATGCAACACCAGTGTGGCTGAGAAGTTGCATCACCACAGCCACCTAAGTGTGTGTGGTCATGTGGATCACTGAGGTTTGGAAAAGAACACATGCAATGAGACTTCATGTGTTAGGACAAGCTCACGAATCTAGGGAACATGTTGGAATGTAGCTGCCACATGCAATGCATCACCAATATGGCAGAGAGGTTGCATCACCACACCCACCCGAGTGTTTTTGGTCATGTGGATTATTGTGGTTTAGAAAAGAACACATGCAATGGCACTCCATGTGCCAGGCCATGGTAAGAAATCTCAAGAACATATTGGAATGCAGATGCCATATGCAATGGAACACCAGTGTGGCAGAGAGGTTTCATCACCACACCCACCTTAGTGTGTGTGGTCATGCAGATCATTGTGGTTTGGAAAAGAAATCCTACAATGACACTCCATGTGTCAGGACATAATCATAAAGCCCGGGAACAAGATGGAATACAATCGCCACATGTAATCGAGCACCAGTGTGACATAGTGGTTGCAAGACCAAACACACCTAAGTGTGTGCGGTCATGTGGATAATTGTGGTTTGGAAAAGAACACATGCAATGGCACTCAATTTGTGACGCCAGGGTCATAAAGCCTAGGAACATGTTGGAATGTAGCTGCCAAATGCAATGGAGCACCAGTGTGGGAGAGAGGTTGCATCACCACATCTACCTCAGTCTGTGGTCTCATGTGAATCATTGTGGTTTGGAAAAGAACGCATGGAATGGCACTCCATGTGTCAGGCCATGGTCAGAAATCCTAGGAACATGTTGGAATGTAGCTACCACATGCAGTTGAGCACTAGTATGGCAGAGAGGTTGCATCAACACACCCACCTGAGTCTGTGTGGTCATGTGGATAATTTTGGTTTGGAAAAACACATACAATGAAACTTGATGTGTCAAAAAGCCTAGAAAAATGTTGGAATGCAGCTGCCACATGAATGGAGCACTAGTGTGGAAGAGAGGTTGCATCACCACACCGACCTGAGTGTGTGTGGTCATGTGCATCATTGTGGTTAGGAAAAGAACACATCCAACGACACTCCGTTTGTCAGGCCAAGGTTAGAAAGCCCAGGGACATGTTGGAATGCAGCTGCCACATGCAATGGAGCACCAGTGTGGCAGAGAGGTTGAATCACCATAGCCACCTGTGTGTGTGGTCATTGGGATCATTATGATTTGGAAAAGAATACATGCAATGACACTCCAGGTGTCAGGCCATGGTCATAAAGCCAAGGAACATCTTGGAATGCAGCTTCCACATGCAATGGAGCACCAATGTTGTGGAGAGGTTGCATCACCACACCCACCTGCGTGTGTGTGGCCATGTGGATCATTATGGATTAGAAAAGAACACATGGAATGACACTCCATGTGTCAGACCATGGTCAGAAAGCCGAGGTACATATTGGAATGCAGGTGCCACATGCAATGGAGCACCAGTGTGGTAGAGAGGTTTCATCACCACACCTACCTGAGTGTGTGCGGCCATGTGGATCATTATGGTTTAGGAATGAACACATGCAATGACACTCCATGTGTCAGCCCATGGTCATAAAGCCCAGGAACATGTTGGAATGCAGCTGCCACATGCAATAGAGCACAAGTGTGACAGAGAGCTTGCATCACCACACCCACCTCATTGTGTGATCATGTGGATCATTGTTTTTTGGAAATGAACACATGCAATGACACACCATATGTCGGGCGATGGTCACAAAGGCCAGGAACATATTGGTATGCAGCTGCCACATGCAATGCAACACCAGTGTGGCAGAGAGGTTGCATCCCACACCTACCTAAATGTGTGTGGTCATGTGGATTATTGAGGTTTGGAAAAGAACACATGCAATGACACTTCATGTGTTACGACAAGGTCACGAAGCCAGGGAACATGTTGGAATGTAGCTACCACATGTAATGCATTACCAGTCTGGGAGAGAGGTTGCATCACCACACCCACCCGAGTGTTTCTGGTTATGTGGATTATTGTGGTTTAGAAAAGAACACATGTAATGACACTCCATGTGCCAGGCCATGGTCAGAAAGCCCAGGAACATATTGGAATGCAGATGCCACATGCAATGGAGCACCAGTGTGGAAGAGAGGTTACATCACCACACCCACCTAAGGGTGTGTGGTCATGCAGATCATTGTGGTTTGGAAAAGAACACATGCAATGACACTCCATGTGTCAAGACATGGTCATAAATCCCAGGAACAAGATGGAATACAGCCGCCACATACAATGGAGCACAAGTGTGGCAGCAAGTATGCATCACCACACCCACCTAAGTGTGTGTGGTCAAGTGGATCATTGAATTTGGAAAATAACACTTGCAATGACACTCAATGTGTTAGGCCATGGTCATAAAGCCAATGAATATGTTGGAATGTAGCTGCCAAATGCAATGGAGCACTAGTGTGGTAGAGAGGTTGCATCACCACATTCACCTGAGTGTGTGGTCTCATGTGGATCATTGTGGTTTGGAAAAGAACGCATGAAATGACACTCCATGTGTCAGGCCATGGACAGAAAGCCCAGGAACATGTTGGAATCTAGCTACCACATTCAATTGAGCAATAGTGTGGTATAGAGGTTGCATCAACACACCCACCTGAGTCTGTGTGGTCATGTGGATCATTGTGGTTAGGTAAAAACACCTGCAATGACACTCCACGTGTCAGAAAGGCCAGGAAAATGTTGGAATGTAGCTGCCACATGCAATGCAACGCCAGTGTGGCAGAGAGGTTGCATCATCACACCCAAGTAAGTGTGTGTGGTCATGTGGATCATTGAGGTTTGGAAAAGAAGACATGCAATGACACTCCATGTGATAGTAAAAGGTCATGAAGCCAGGGAACATGTTGGAACGCAGCTGCCACATGCAATGGGGTCCTAGTGTGGAAGAGAGGTTACATCACCACACCCACCTGAGTGTCTGTGGTCATGTTCATCATTGTGGTCTGGAAAAGAACACATGCAATGACACTCCATGTGTCAGGTCAAGGTGAGAAAGCCCAGTGACATGTTGGAATGCAGCTGCCACATCCAATGGAGCACCAGTATGGAAAAGAGGTTGAATCACCACACCCACCAAAGTGTGTGTTGTCGTGTGGATCATTGTTGTTTGGAAAAGAACACATGAAATGACACTAAATATGTCAGGCTATGGTCAGAAAGCCCAGGAACATGTTGGAATGCAGCTGCCACATTCAATGGAACACTAGTGTGGAAGAGAGGTTGCATCACCACACCCACCTGAGTGTTTGTGGTCATTTGGATCATTGTGGTTTGGAGAAAACAAATGAAATGGCACTCCATGTGTCAGGCCATGGTTATAAAGGTTAGGAACATGTTTCAATGAAGCTGCCACATGCAATGGAGCACCAGTGTTGCAGAGAGGTTGCATCACCACACCCACCTGAGTGTGTGTGGTGATGTGGATCATTGTGGTTTGGAAAAGAACACATGCAATGACACTCCATGTGTCAGGACAAGGTCAGGAAGCCAGGGAATATGTTGGAATGCAGATGCCACACGCAATGAAGCACCAATGTGGCAGAGAGGTTCCATCACCACAGCCACCCGAGAGTTTCTGGTTATGTGGGTCATTGTGGTTTAGAAAGGAACACATGAAATGACACTCCATGTGTCAGGCCATGGTCAGAAATCCCACGAACATATTGGAATGCAGCTGCAACATGCAATGGAGCACTAGCGTGGCAGAGAAGTTGCCTCACCACACCCACCTAAGTGTGTGTGTGGTCATGCGGATCATTATGGTTTGGAAAATAACACATACAATGACACTCCATGTGTCAGGCCACGGTAATAAAGCCCAGGAACAATTTGGAATACACCTGCCACATGCAATGGAGCACCAGTGTGATAGAGGTTGCATCACCAAACCTACCTAAGCGTGTGTGGTCATGTGGATCACTATGGTTTGGAAAAGAACACATGCAATGACACTCAATGTGTGAGGCCAGGGTGATAAAGCCTAGGAACATGTTGGAATGTAGCTCCCAAATGCAATGGAGCACCAGTGTGGGAGAGAGGTTGCATCACCACATCCACCTGAGTGTGTGGTCTTATGTGGATCATTGTGGTTTGGAAAAGAATGCATGCAATGACACTTCATGTGTCAGGCCATGGTCAGAAAGCCTAGGAACATGTTGGAATGTAGCTACCACATGCAGTTGAGCACTAGTATGGCAGAGAGGTTGCATCAACACACTCACCTGAGTCTGTTAGGCCATGGTCATAAAGCCCATGAATATGTTGGAATACATATACCAAATGCATTGGAGCACAAGTGTGGGAGAGAGGTTGCATCACCACACCCACTTGAGTGTGTGTGGTCATGTGGATAATTGTGGTTCGGAAAAGAACACATCTCATGACACTCCATGTGTCAGTACATGGTCATAAAGCGTAGGAACATGTTGGATGGAGTTACCACATGCATTGGAGCATTAATGTCTGAGAGAGGTTGCATCACCACACCCACTTGAGTGTGTGTGGTCATGTCGATCATTATGGTTTGGAAAAGAACACATGCAATGACACTCCATGTGTTTGGTGAAGGCCAGAAAGCCCACAAACGTGTTGGAATGCAGCTGCGACATGCAATGGAGCACCAGTTTGGAGATAGGTTGCATCACCACACCCACTTGACTTTCTCTTGTCACGTGGATCATTATGATTTAAAAAAGAACACATGCAATGACACTCCATGTGTCAGGCCATGGTCAGAAAGCCCAGGAACATATTTGAATGCAGATGCCACATGCAATGGAGCACTAGTGTGGTAGAGAGGTTTCATCACCACACCTACCTAAGTGTGTGTGGCCATGTGGATCATTATCGTTTAGAAAAGAACACATGCAATGACACTCCATGTGTGAGGCCATGGTCATATAGCCCAGGAACTTGTTGGAATGCAGCTGCCACATGCAATAGAGCACTAGTGTGTCAGAGATCTTGCATCACCACACCCACCTTAGTGTGTGATCATGTGGATCATTGTTTTTTGGAAATGAACACATGCAATGACACACCATATGTTGGAATGAAGCTAACACATGCAATGGAGCCCTAGTGTGGTAGAGAGGTTGCATCACCACACTCACCTGAGTTTGTGTGGTCATGTAGATCATTGTGTTTTGGAAATGATCAAATGCAATGACACTCCATGTGTTATCTGAAGGTCAAAAAGCCCACAAACATGTTGGAATGCAGCCGCCACATGCGATGGAGAAACAGTGTAGAAGATAGGTTGCATCTCCACACCCACCTGAGTCTGTGTGGTCATATGGATGATTATGGTTTAGAAAAGAAGACATGCAATGATACTCCATGTGTCAGGCCATGGTCATAAAGCCAACGAACATGTTGGAATATAGCTACCACATGAAATGCAGCACCAGTATGGCAATGAGGTTGCATCACCACACCCACCTGATTTTGTGTGGTCATGTGGATCATTGTGGTTTGGAAAAGAACTCATGCAATGACAATCCATGTGTCAGGCCATGGACAGAAAGCATATGAACATGTTGGAATGCAGCTGTCACATGTATTAGAGCACCAATGTGGCAAATAGGTTGCATCACCACACCCACCTGAGTGTGTGTGGTCATGTGGATCATTGTGGTTTGGAAAAGAACACATACAATGACACACCATATGTCAGGCCATGGTCTGAAAGCCAGGAACATGTTGGAATTTAGCTGCCACATGCAATGGAGCACTAGTGTGGCAGAGAGGTTGCATCACCACACCCACCTAAGTGCGTGTGGTCATGTAGATCAATGTGGTCTGGAAAAGAAGAAGTGAAATGACATTCCATGTGTTAAGCCATGGTCATAAAGCCAGGATAATGTTGGAATACATTTACCACATGCAATGGAGCACCAGTGTGGCAGAGATGTTACATCACCACACCCACATGAATGTGTGTGGTCATATGGATCATTGTGGTTAAGAAAAGAACACTTGTGCAATGACACTCCATGTGTCAGACCATGGTCATAAAGCCCAGGAACATGTTGGTATGCAGCTGCCACTTGCAATTTTGTTAAGGTCTAGGGTTTGAGGTGAGGTCTGTGGGTGAGAGTAAGAGAGCTTCTTCTTCCTCCTCTCGCCAGTACAGCTCTAGGAGCACTTGTAACCTTGGAAGAAAATCAATACGAGTTTTGGTGTGGAGAATCACTTCGCTATCCCTCCCTGGATTCCCTAAGCGCATATTAGTCCCCACCTTCTGCCTATACATGGCATCTGCCGTGACACCACCACGACACACCCACCTGAGTGCGTGTGGATATGTGGATCATTATGGTTTAGAAAAGAACAAATGCAGTGAAACTCCATGTGTCAGGCCATGGTCAGAAAAGCCTAGGAACATATTGGAATGCAGATGCCACATGCATTGGAGCACCAGTGTTGCAGAGAGGTTGCATCACCACACCCACCTGAGTGTGTGTGGTGATGTGGATCATTGTGGTTTGGAAAAGAACACATGCAATGACACTCCATGTGTCAGGACAAGGTCAGGAAGCCAGGGAATATGTTGGAATGCAGCTGCCACATGCAATGAAGCACCAATGTGGCAGAGAGGTTCCATCACCACAGCCACCCGAGAGTTTCTGGTTATGTGGGTCATTGTGGTTTAGAAAGGAACACATGAAATGACACTCCATGTGTCAGGCCATGGTCAGAAATCCCACGAACATATTGGAATGCAGCTGCAACATGCAATGGAGCACTAGCGTGGCAGAGAAGTTGCCTCACCACACCCACCTAAGTGTGTGTGTGGTCATGCGGATCATTATGGTTTGGAAAATAACACATACAATGACACTCCATGTGTCAGGCCACGGTAATAAAGCCCAGGAACAATTTGGAATACACCTGCCACATGCAATGGAGCACCAGTGTGATAGAGGTTGCATCACCAAACCTACCTAAGCGTGTGTGGTCATGTGGATCACTATGGTTTGGAAAAGAACACATGCAATGACACTCAATGTGTGAGGCCAGGGTGATAAAGCCTAGGAACATGTTGGAATGTAGCTGCCAAATGCAATGGAGCACCAGTGTGGGAGAGAGGTTGCATCACCACATCCACCTGAGTGTGTGGTCCTATGTGGATCATTGTGGTTTGGAAAACAATGCATGCAATGACACTTCATGTGTCAGGCCATGGTCAGAAAGCCTAGGAACATGTTGGAATGTAGCTACCACATGTAGTTGAGCACTAGTATGGCAGAGAGGTTGCATCAACACACTCACCTGAGTCTGTTAGGCCATGGTCATAAAGCCCATGAATATGTTGGAATACATATACCAAATGCATTGGAGCACAAGTGTGGGAGAGAGGTTGCATCACCACACCCACTTGAGTGTGTGTGGGCACATGTGGATAATTGTGGTTCGGAAAAGAACACATCTCATGACACTCCATGTGTCAGTACATGGTCATAAAGCGTAGGAACATGTTGGATGGAGTTACCACATGCATTGGAGCATTAATGTCTGAGAGAGGTTGCATCACCACACCCACTTGAGTGTGTGTGGTCATGTCGATCATTATGGTTTGGAAAAGAACACATGCAATGACACTCCATGTGTTTGGTGAAGGCCAGAAAGCCCACAAACGTGTTGGAATGCAGCTGCGACATGCAATGGAGCACCAGTTTGGAGATAGGTTGCATCACCACACCCACTTGACTTTCTCTTGTCACGTGGATCATTATGATTTAAAAAAGAACACATGCAATGACACTCCATGTGTCAGGCCATGGTCAGAAAGCCCAGGAACATATTTGAATGCAGATGCCACATGCAATGGAGCACTAGTGTGGTAGAGAGGTTTCATCACCACACCTACCTAAGTGTGTGTGGCCATGTGGATCATTATCGTTTAGAAAAGAACACATGCAATGACACTCCATGTGTGAGGCCATGGTCATATAGCCCAGGAACTTGTTGGAATGCAGCTGCCACATGCAATAGAGCACTAGTGTGTCAGAGATCTTGCATCACCACACCCACCTTAGTGTGTGATCATGTGGATCATTGTTTTTTGGAAATGAACACATGCAATGACACACCATATGTTGGAATGAAGCTAACACATGCAATGGAGCCCTAGTGTGGTAGAGAGGTTGCATCACCACACTCACCTGAGTTTGTGTGGTCATGTAGATCATTGTGTTTTGGAAATGATCAAATGCAATGACACTCCATGTGTTATCTGAAGGTCAAAAAGCCCACAAACATGTTGGAATGCAGCCGCCACATGCGATGGAGAAACAGTGTAGAAGATAGGTTGCATCTCCACACCCACCTGAGTCTGTGTGGTCATATGGATGATTATGGTTTAGAAAAGAAGACATGCAATGATACTCCATGTGTCAGGCCATGGTCATAAAGCCAACGAACATGTTGGAATATAGCTACCACATGAAATGCAGCACCAGTATGGCAATGAGGTTGCATCACCACACCCACCTGATTTTGTGTGGTCATGTGGATCATTGTGGTTTGGAAAAGAACTCATGCAATGACAATCCATGTGTCAGGCCATGGACAGAAAGCATATGAACATGTTGGAATGCAGCTGTCACATGTATTAGAGCACCAATGTGGCAAATAGGTTGCATCACCACACCCACCTGAGTGTGTGTGGTCATGTGGATCATTGTGGTTTGGAAAAGAACACATACAATGACACACCATATGTCAGGCCATGGTCTGAAAGCCAGGAACATGTTGGAATTTAGCTGCCACATGCAATGGAGCACTAGTGTGGCAGAGAGGTTGCATCACCACACCCACCTAAGTGCGTGTGGTCATGTAGATCAATGTGGTCTGGAAAAGAAGAAGTGAAATGACACTCCATGTGTTAAGCCATGGTCATAAAGCCAGGATAATGTTGGAATACATTTACCACATGCAATGGAGCACCAGTGTGGCAGAGATGTTACATCACCACACCCACATGAATGTGTGTGGTCATATGGATCATTGTGGTTAAGAAAAGAACACTTGTGCAATGACACTCCATGTGTCAGACCATGGTCATAAAGCCCAGGAACATGTTGGTATGCAGCTGCCACTTGCAATTTTGTTAAGGTCTAGGGTTTGAGGTGAGGTCTGTGGGTGAGAGTAAGAGAGCTTCTTCTTCCTCCTCTCGCCAGTACAGCTCTAGGAGCACTTGTAACCTTGGAAGAAAATCAATACGAGTTTTGGTGTGGAGAATCACTTCGCTATCCCTCCCTGGATTCCCTTAGCGCATATTAGTCCCCACCTTCTGCCTATACATGGCATCTGCCGTGACACCACCACGACACACCCACCTGAGTGCGTGTGGATATGTGGATCATTATGGTTTAGAAAAGAACAAATGCAGTGAAACTCCATGTGTCAGGCCATGGTCAGAAAAGCCTAGGAACATATTGGAATGCAGATGCCACATGCATTGGAGCACTAGTGTGGCAGAGAGGTTGCATCACCACACCCACTTGAGTATGAGTTGTCATGTGTATCATTGTGGTTTCGAAAAGAACAAATGCAATGACACTCCATTTGTTAGGACATGGTCAGAAAGCCTAGGAACATGTTGGATTGCAGCTGCCACATGCTATAGAGCACCAGTGCGGAAGAGAGGTTGCATCACCACACCCACCTGAGTGTGTGTGATCATGTGGATCATTGTGGTTTGGAAAAGAACACATGCAATGACACACCATATCTCAGGCCATGGTTAGAAAGCCCAGGAACATGTTGGAATTTAGCTGCCACATGCAATGGAGCACCAGTGTTGAAGAGAGGCTGCATCATCACACCCACCTAAGTGTGTGTGGTCATGTGGATCATTGTGGTTTGGAAAAGAACACATGCAATGACACACCATATGTTAGGCCATTGTCAGAAAGCCCTTGCACATGTTGGAATTCAGATGCCACATGGAATGGAGCACAAGTGTGGAGAGAGGTTGCATCACCACACCCACCCGAGTATGTGTGGTCATGTGGATCATTGTCGTTTGGAAAATAACACACATGCAATGACACTCCAAGTGTCACGCCATGGTCAGAAAGCATAGGAACATGTTGGAATGCAGCTGCCACATGCATTGGAGCACCAGTGTGGCAGAGAGGTTGCATCACCACACCCACCTGAGTATGTATGGTCAAGTGGATCATTGTGGTTTGGAAAAGAATACATGAAATGACACTCCATGTAGCAGGCCATGGTCATAAAGCCCAGGAACATGTTGGAATGGTGCTACCACATGCAATGGAGCATTAATGTCTAAGAGAGGTTGCATCACCACACCCACCTCAGTGTGTGTGGTCATGTCGATCATTATGGTTTGGAAAAGAACACATGCAATGACACTCCATGTGTTCGGTGAAGGTCAGAAAGCCCACAAACGTGTTGGAATGCAGCTGCCACATGCAATGGAGCACCAGTTTGGCAGAGAGGTTGCATCACCACACCCACTTGAGTTTCTCTTGTCACGTGGATCATTATGATTTATAAAAGAACACATGAAATGACACTCCATGTGTCAGGCCATGGTTAGAAAGCCCAGGAACATATTTGAATGCAGATGCCACATGCAATGGAGCACTAGTGTGGTAGAGAGGTTTCATCACCACACCTACCTAAGTGTGTGTGGCCATGTGGATCATTATTGTTTAGAAAATAACACATGCAATGACACTCCATGTGTGAGGCCATGGTCATATAGCCTAGGAACTTGTTGGAATGCAGCTGCCACATGCAATAGAGCACTAGTGTGTCAGAGATCTTGCATCACCACACCCACCTTAGTGTGTGATCATGTGGATCATTGTTTTTTGGAAATGAACACATGCAATGACACACCATATGTTGGAATGAAGCTAACACATGCAATGGAGCCCTAGTGTGGTAGAGAGGTTGCATCACCACACTCACCTGAGTTTGTGTGGTCATGTAGATCATTGTGTTTTGGAAATGATCAAATGCAATGACACTCCATGTGTTATCTGAAGGTCAAAAAGCCGACAAACATGTTGGAATGCAGCTGCCACATGCGATGGAGCACCTGTGTAGAAGATAGGTTGCATCTCCACACCCACCTGAGTCTGTGTGGTCGTGTGGATGATTATGGTTTAGAAAAGAAGACATGTAATGATACTCCATGTGTCAGGCCATGGTCATAATGCAAACGAACATGTTGGAATATAGCTACCACAAGAAATGCAACACCAGTATGGCAAAGAGGTTGCATCACCACACCCACCTGATTTTGTGTGGTCATGTGGATCATTGTGGTTTGGAAAAGAACACATGCAATGACAATCCTTGTGTCAGGCCATGGACAGAAAGCACATGAACATGTTGGAATGCAGCTGCCACATGCATTGGAGCACCAATGTGGCAAATAGGTTGCATCACCACACCCACCTGAGTGTGTGTGGTCATGTGGATCATTGTGTTTTGGAAAAGAACACATACAATGACACACCATATGTCAGGCCATGGTCTTAAAGCCAGGAACATGTTGGAATTTAGCTGCCACATGCAATGGACCACTAGTGTGGCAGAGAGGTTGCGTCGCCACAACCACCTAAATGCGTGTGTTCATGTAGATCAATGTGGTTTGGAAAAGAACAAGTGAAATGACACTCCATATATTAGGCCAAGGTCAGAAATCCCACAAACATGTTGGAATGCAGCTGCCACAAGCAATGGAGGACTAGTGTGGCAGAGAGGTTACATCACCACACCCACCTAAGTGTGTGTGGTCATGTGGATGCTTATGATTAAGAAAGAACACATGCAATGACACTCCATGTCTTAGGCCATGGTCATAAATCATAGGAACATGTTGGAATGCAGCTGCCACATGCAATGGAGCACCAGTGCGGTAGAGAGGTTGCATCACCACACCGACCTGAGTGTGTGTGGTCATGTGGATCATTGGTTTTTGGAGAAGAACACAAGCAATAACAATCCATGTGTTAGGCCGTGGTAATAAAGCCCATAAATATGTTAGAATACAGATACCACATGGAATGGAGCACCAGTGTGGGAGAGAGGTTGCATCGCCACACCCACCTAAGTGTGTGTGGTCATGTGGATCATTGTGGTTTGGAAAACAACACATGCAATGACACTCCACGTGTCAGGACATGTTCATAAAGCCCAGGAACATGTTATAATGGAGCTGCCACATGCATTGGAGCATTAGTGTCTCAGAGAGGTTGCTTCACCACACACAACTGAGTTTGTGTGGTGATGTGGATAATTCTGGTTAGGAAAAGAACACATGCAATGAAATTCCATGTAACATGCCATGGTAAAAAATCCCAAGACCATGTTGGAATGCAGCTTCCACATGCAATGAAGCACTATGTGGCAGAGTGGTTGCATCAGCACACCCACGTGAGTGTATGTGGTCATATGGATCACTGTGGTTTAGAAAAGAACACATGCAATGACAGTCCATGTGTCAGGCCATGGTCAGAAATCCTAGAAACATGTTGAAATGCAGCTGCCATATTCATTAGAGTACCAGTGTGGTAGAGAGGTTGCATCACCACACTCACCTGAGTGTGTATGGTCATGTGGATCATTGTGGCTTGGAAAATAACACATGCAATGACACTCCATGTGCCAGGCCATGGTCAGAAAGCCCAGGAACATGTTGGAATGCAGCTTCCACAAGCAATGGAGGACCAATGTGGCAGAGAGGTTACATCACCACACCCACCTGAGTGTGTGTGGTCATGTGGATAATTATGGTTAAGAAAGAACACATGCGATGACACTCCATGTGTCAGGCCATGGTCATAAATCCTAGGAACATGTTGGAATGCAGCTGCCACATGCCATGGAGCACTAGTGCGGTAGAGAGGTTGCATCACGACACCAACCTGAGTGTGTGTGGTCATGTGGATTATTGTTTTTTGGAAAATAACACAAGCAATGACAATCCATGTGTTAGGCCGTGGTAATAAAGCCTATAAATATGTTAGAATATAGATACCACATGCAATGGAGCACTAGTGTGGGAGAGAGGTTGCATCGCCACACCCACCTGAGTGTGTGTGGTCATGTGGATCATTGTGGTTTGGAAAAGAACACATGCAATGACACTCCACGTGTCAGGACATGGTCATAAAGCCCAGGAACATGTTATAATGGAGTTGCCACATGCATTGAAGCATTAGTGTCTCAGAGAGGATGCTTCACCACACACACCTGAGTGTGTGTGGTGATGTGGATAATTCTGGTTTGGAAAAGAACACATGCAATGAAACGCCATGTGACAGGCCATGGTAAAAAAACCCAAGACCATGTTGGAATGCAGCTTCCACATGCAATGAAGCACTATGTGGCAGAGTGGTTGCATCAGCACACACATGTGAGTGTGTGTGGTCATGTGGATCATTGTGGTTTAGAAAAGAACACATGCAATGACAGTCCATGTGTCAGGCCATGGTCAGAAATCCCAAAAACATGTTGGAATGCAGCTGTCACGTTCATTAGAGCACCAGTGTGGTAGAGAGGTTGCATCACCACACTCGCCTTAGTGTGTGTGGTCATGTGGATCATTGTGGTTTGGAAAATAACACATGCAATGGAACTCCATGTGTCAGGCCATGGTCAGAAAGCCTAGGATCATGTTGGAATGCAGCTGCCACATGCAATGGAGCACCAGTGTGGCAGAGAGGTTGCATCACCACAACCACCTGAGTGAGTGTGGACATGTGGATCGTTGTGGTTTGGAAAAGAACACATGCAATGATACTCCATGTGTCACGCCAGGGTCATAAAGCTCAGGAATATGTTGGAATAGAGCTACAATATGCAATGGAGCACTAGTGTGGCAGAGAGGTTGCATCACCACACCCACCTAAGTGTGTGTGGTCATGTAAATCATTGTGGTTTGGAAAAGAACAAATGCAATGACACTCCATGTGTTAGGCGAAGGTCAGAAAAGCCCACAAACATGTTGGAATGCAGCTGACACATGCAATCGAGCACCAGTGTGGTAGATAGGTTGCAGCACCACACCCACCTGAGCGTGTGTGGTCATGTGGATCATTATGGTTTAGAAAATAACACATGCAATGAAAATCCATGTGTTAGGCCATGGTCAGAAACCCCAGGAATATGTGGGAATACAGCTACCACATGTAATGGAGCACAAGTGTGGCAGAGAGGTTGCATCACCACACCCACCTAAGTGTGTGTGGTCATGTAGATCATTGTGGTTTGGAAAAGAACAAGTGCAATGACACTCCATCTATTAGGCCAAGGTCAGAAATCCCACAAACATGTTGGAATGCAGCTGCCACAAGCAATGGAGGACCAGTGTGGCAGAGAGGTTACATCACCACACCCACCTGAGTGTGTGTGGTCATGTGGATGATTATGGTTAAGAAAGAACACATGCAATGACACTCCATGTGTCAGGCCATGGTCATAAATCATAGGAACATGTTGTAATGCAGCTGCCACATGCAATGGAGCACCAGTGCGGTAGAGAGGTTGCATCACCACACCGACCTGAGTGTGTGTGGTCATGTGGATCATTGTTTTTTGGAAAAGAACACAAGCAATAACAATCCATGTGTTAGGCCATGGTAATAAAGCCCATAGATATGTTAGAATACAGATACCACATGCAATGGACCACCAGTGTGGGAGAGAGGTTGCATTGCCACACCCACCTAAGTGTGTGTGGTCATGTGGATCATTGTGGTTTGGAAAAGAACACATGCAATGACACTCCATGTGTCAGGACATGGTCATAAAGCCCAGGAACATGTTATAATCGAGCTGCCACATGCATTGGAGCATTAGTGTCTTAGAGAGATTGCTTCACCACACACACCAGAGTGTTTGTGGTGATGTGGATAATTCTGGTTTGGAAAAGAACACATGCAATGAAACTCCATGTGTCAGGCCATGGTCAGAAATGTTGGAATGTAGCTTCCACATGCAATGAAGCACTAGTGTGGCAGAATGGTTGCATCACCAAACCCATGTGAGTGTGTGTGTTCATGTGGATCATTGTGGTTTAGAAAAGAACACATGCAATGACCGTCCATGTGTCAGGCCATGGTCAGAAATCCCAAAAAAATGTTGGAATGCAACTGCCACATTCATTGGAGCACCAGTGTGGTAGAGAGGTTGCATCACCACACCCACCTGAATGTGTGTGGTCATGTGGATCATTGTGGTATGGAAAATAACACATGCAATGACACTCCATGTGCTAGGCCATGGTCAGAAAGCCTAGGAACATATTGGAATGCAGCTGCCACATGCTTTGGAGAACTAGTGTGGCAGAGAGGTTGCATCACCACACCCACCTGAGTGCGTGTCGTCATGTGGGTCATTATGGTTTGGAAAAGAACACATGCAATGACACTCCATGTGTCAGTCCATGGTCATAAACCCGAGGAATATGTGGGAATATAGCTACCACATGCAATGGAGCACAAGTGTGGCAAAGAGGTTGCATCACCACACCCAGCTTAGTGTGTGTGGTCATGTGGATCATTGTGGTTTGGAAAAGAACACACATGAAATGACACACCATATGCCAGGCCATGGATAGAAAGCCTAGAATCATGTTGGAATGCAGCTTCCACATGCAATGGAGCATCAGCGTGGGAGAGAGGTTGCATCACTACACCCACCTGAGTGTGTGTGGTCATGTGGATAATTGTGTGTTGGGGGAATACCTCTGGGTAGGGTCACAAAGAGGTATAAAGGACGAGTTAGCCGAGGTATGGCACGGTCAAAGCAAATGCTGGTCGGGTTTCCTCAAGGCAAGCCGACTTATGGGTTAACTCGGCCTAGTGGGTATCCGCCTAACACTAACCTGGCCAACATAAAATGTATGTCAGCCATACTTAATTTATCGTGTGTGCAGGTATCCTCATAGCTCGGTCAGCCAACCGCTGGCCGGGTTACCACTTGGCTTCCAAGAGAAGGAAGGAATCTCCCGCTGGTCAAAAGGTTGCCTCTGTCTATTGTAGCATGAGCGAAGTGAGCAGAGGGAAGGACCAGCGGGGCGTGGCCGACAAAGGTGATGCGGGCAATGTCGGCTGACGTAGCCCCTGTCTGCTGATGACAAAAGACATGGGGCTCACAAAGGGTTATGTCCATAGTCCGGACTAGTCGTTTAAATTGAATAAAGAGGCACCTAGCTTTAACCAAAGGGCATATTCGGGGAATATGCCTCCACGTATGCCCTAACATTGTGACCTGGGCTCCACTATATAAGGAGCACCAGGACCTCCATAGTAGGGGATCGATCATTCTGGCTTGGAAACACTCTAGAGCATTGTAGTGGGGGGTAAGAGAACTAGTCTGCTTCTCACGAGAAGCGCAAGGAGCCTTTGTAATCCACCATCGATAGAGTGAAATATAAACATCAGTGTGTGGAATCACCACACTATCCCTCCTTGGATTCCTCTAATGCTCATTGGCCCCATCTTTAGCCTATCCATGGCATGTGTCGTGCCACCACCACGACAGTTGGCGCCCACCGTGGGGATAGCGGCACTACCAGGTGTAAAAATCCGGACGGGAAACATCTTCAGCACCGGCGAGTGCATCGCCTCTGGGCTCGTTCAGCGCTTTGGAGCGCTGGACTACGTTAGCAACAACACGGGGAGCTTCGTCATGAACCCTCCTCCATGCAAAGGCCTCTTCATCCAGCTTGGCATGCACAAGATCTATGTGGGCATCGACTAGTCCTGCGTACATCCACGACACGTCGTCGAGGGAGGCGAACCACCTCTCAGCGCGGCTCGCGGCATGCGTATCACTCGCCCTGCAAGCTGCGTTGAGGTCATGATGACAGCGCCAGATGTAGGAGCGAGCAAGGACCCGGCGCTAGAGCCAAAAACAACGCAAAAGCAAGCAAGGTCTAGGTTTCCTCCATTAGAGAGGCCATAGCATGTATTGTAGCAGGCGAGAGATAGCTTAGCAACACCCATAGAGCCAGTAGTAGATCCGGCTCAGGCACAGGCTGAGTTAGAGGAGACTAGGAAAAAGATGCTAGCTGGTGCGCAAAAAGTAGTTGAGTTGCAGTAGTCGCTGAACATCACTCTGTGGGAGTATGCAATAGCAAACCGTATAGATGGACTGAAAATCTGAGTAGAAACTTGATTACTGAGATTGACAGGTAGTATGTGCCTAGGCCGGGCCAGACAGATACGATAGTAACTGTCGGACTGGAAAGATACAACACTCCGGCTAAGACCCTCAGGGCTGCCAATGCAGCTGCCTCCGACTTAGAAGGTTTAACTGGAGAAGCACGAGAGAGGGAACCTGAAAGATTCAACCACCTGTTGAGGGTAGCATGTCAGTAGAACGAGGAAATAAACAAAGCAAACCCGACACAGCCTGGAGCATCTCAGGTGGTTCATTTGGCAAGGAATACCCCGACAAAATCCGCTGGAGCCACGTTGTCCCCACGTCACGCCACTCAGAGAGAGAAAGTGGTAACCTCGGTGAGATGAGACAAACAGATGGTCCCGTATGACCCGGTAAGGGCAGGGAAAGGAAAAGCAGTACAAGTTGATGAGGATCGCCACAGTGCCAGCCGAGGTGAAGGTGGCCGAGGTAACCATGACCAAGGCAATGCGGGCCAGACGAACGTTTTCAACGGCAATGCCGGACAGCGTAATCCAGTAGAAAGAGGGCAAAATGCGCCTCTACACCACGAACAACAGTATGTACCTCAGCAGGAGAGAAGTGCAGGTCAGGCAATGCAACTGCAAAATGCTCGTTCAGATCAGGACAAATACAATGATGGTTATTTGGCAATGGTAGAAGCCGGATACACAAGACTAGAGCACGATGTAATTGGATCAAGATTGGGAAGTAGGAACCTGCAGCCAGATGACACGCGGTTGAAGCTAGACCAGCTTTACAGGTCGGAGATGATTGAGGTACAATGTCCACCGGGTGTGGCATGCTTTGGACCTCAGATCATGAAAGAACCAACGGTGCCGAATTTCCAGTTGGCCAGGGGAATAAAAACATATGATGGCAGCACAGAGCCAGAGGATTGGCTCAGTGACTACACTAGTGCGGTTAAAATTGCAACGGGAAACATGAAATGGCCTATGAGATACACACCATAGATACTAGAAGGACCATCAAGGGTTTGGCTAAACAACTTGCCGCCAGGGAGTATCAACTGTTGGCTAGATTTTGAGGAGCTTTTCATAAGCAACTTCTCGAGCACCTACAAGTGGCCAAATAGGCCACAAACTTTAGCATTATGCAAACATAGACCAAATGAGCCAGACCAAGAGTTTCTGACTCGGTGGTGTAATGTGCGCAACTCATGCGAAGGGGTAATTGAATCACAAGCTATAGTGTGGTTCGCCCAAGGATCTAGGTATGGTAGTATGTTGTGACAGAGGTTGCAGCGAGATATGCCAACCACGCTAGCTGAGACAATCTAGATTGCAGATTTGTATGCCTTGGGAGGCCCAACACAACCCCGGTTAATGTCAAGCGAGTCAAATAAGAAGTACTACAACAAAGATGGTTCTGGATCATCCGGGAGGAATGACTTCCAGGGTAAAAGAAGGGACGATCGTCCGGATTACTGGCACAGCTCGCAGCAAGTGTCCACTATGGACCGAGATCATCCCAATGTCAGCACGAACCAGCGTTAGAAAACTGGAGGGCAACAATGGCAACAAAAGAGTGAACGAAAGAAGCCCTGGACCCCGGAGTAGAAGAAACAGTGGTAAGAAAGAAAGGACCGTCCGAGGTACATGTTTGAGTCTATGTTGGATCAGCCATGCAAGTTCCATACGCCAAGTCTAGATAGTCCGGCGAAGCACACGACCCGACAATGTGAGTGGATGAGGAAGTTAGAACAAGCTAGTTCGGGGAATTCTCAGGCACGTCGGCATGATGCACCTCGGCATGATGGACCTCGGAATGAAGCACCTCGGCAGAAACTACTCATTGGGGGGAGAGGTATGAAAATCAGGAAAGGAGAGATGTGATACATTGCAAATGTATCTATAATTTTTGATGTTCCATGCTTGATTTTATCCACTTTCTTGTGTTTTGTCCACACTTTGGAATACTTTTCATATGATTTCTTGGACTAACCTATTAACAAGATGCCATAGTGCCAGTTGCCTGTTTTCTGCTGTTTTTGGTTCCAGAAAGTCAGAAAATCAATATTCTCGGAATTGGACCGGACAAAAGCCAAAGTTGATAATTTCCCGGAAGACTCACAGAGCCAGAAGGAGAGTCGGAGAGGGGCCACAGGGTGGCCACACCACCGCGGGTCCCCCTAGGCCGCGCCAGGGCATGGTGTGGGCCCATGGCCACCCACCGACCTTGCCCTCTGGCCTATGAGAAGCCTCCCGATGCATAAACCCTAAATCGTCAATCAGAAATTCACGAAAAGTTCCGCAGTGCCGCCGCCACCGAAGGGGAGATTCAGGGGACAGAAAGTCTCTGTTCTGGCACCCTACCGGGACGGGGAAGTGCCCCCAGAGCCATCTCCATCGATCTCCACCACCATCTCCATCACCATTGCTGATTCCCATGATGAGGAGGGAGTAGATCTCTCTCGAGGCTAAGGGTTTCACCGGTAGCTATGTGTCCATCTTTCTCTCTATGCATGATCATATTGTGATCATGAGCTTGTAATCTATAGATCTACCTTGCTACTCAAGTGCTTTAATGAATCTCTGCTCTCCCCATGTGTGTGAAAGTGACAGCGTGCTCACCATGGTGGCACTTAGGCTAGAGATTACAAATACTTGTTATGAGTTATATTTGGAGTTTGATGTCTTTATGAAATTGTGGTGTTTGTTGGACTCATCTAGTACTCAAGGTGACAATGTGGGGTTTTTTAGATGGGAAAGGCTTACTTTGAGGTGTGATGTTATAGCCCTACCATCGATTAGAGTGTTCAACCGGAGAGTAGTTAAGAGTAGTATCATGAAGATAATATATTTATATGAGAGTGTTCACTAGTGAAAGTATGATCCCTAGGCCTTGTTTCTAAGCATTGATACACCGTTTGCAATTAGATCTGTTACATGTTTGCTTGCTTCCTTCTTTATTTCAGTTTGCCTTTAGTCTTTTCCACGCCATCAAGCTATCTTGTATCATCATTACCACTTATAATTATCTATACCCCTTGTATTTCACTATCTCTTCGCCGAACTAGTGCACCTATACACCTGACAAGTGTATTGGGTGTGTTGGGGACATGAGAGACTTCTTGTATCTTGATTGCAGGATTTCTTGAGAGGAAATACCTTTGACCACTTCCTCCCCGAGTTCGATAAACCTTGGGTGATCCACTTAAGGGAAAACTTGCTGTTGTTCTATAAACCTCTGCACTTGGAGGCCCAACAACTATCTACAAGAATAGAAGTGCATAGACATCAAGCTATTTTCTGGCGCCGGAGGATTAAAGAAGAAGAACCTCCCACGACAAACGCCTATTTTCTGGCGCCGTTGCCGGGGAGGTAAGGTAAAAGGTACTCACATCCTCCGGAGTGAGTTCTCGAAGTTATTTCCTTTAGATTCTGCAATTTTGTCTTTTTGTTTCTTGTTTTCACTAGTTAGGCTTAATGGAAAACAACAACAAAATTAGAGAGCTTTATAGTATTTATCGTGAGTTAGGACATGAAGTGTTTGAAGAGAAAATTAAAAACCTATGCAACTTTATTTGCATGCTAATAGCAATGTTGTTAGTATGAATTCTTTGAACACCATTATCGCTAATGCTATGGAAAAGTCTAAGCTTGGGGAAGCTAGTTTTGATGAGAATGATATTTGTAGTCCCGCAAGCACGGAGGAGAAAATTTACTTTGATGATACTATGCCTCCGATATATGATGATTACAATGATGAGTATGATATTTTCAGTCCACCTACTATTGAGGAGAAAATTAATTATGATTACAATATGCCTCCTATATTTGATGATTATGGTGATGCTATGCTTATAGGGAGAGTAATAATTGTTTTATGCATGTGGCTCATCATAAGAATGTTTTATGTGATAGTTATATTGTTAATTTTATTCATGATGCTACTGAAAGTTATTATGAGAGAGGGAAACATGGTTTTATGTATCTCAACAATATTAAGTTTCCCCTCTTTATGTTGAAAGTCTTGAAGTTGCACTTGTTTTTCTTTACTATGCTTATTGCTTTGTGCTTTCATGACTTGTTTCTTTACAAGATTCTTATGCATAGGAAGTGGGTTAGGCTTAAATATGCTTTGAATTTGCTTCTTGATGCTCTATTTTACTTCAATTCATATTTCTTGTGTGAGCATTTTCTCAAACTATCATGCCTAACTTAAAGGCGTTAAAGAAAAGTACTTACTGGGAGATAACCCAAAAGTTTTAGATGAGTCTTGGAGTTATTACCTCTGTAATAACCTCTCCTTATCCTTTTTATTTGCTTTTTGTGCCAAGAGTAACCTCTAATGAGAGAGAAGTAATGATTGCAAAAGTTGTTGTCCCGAAACAGATTTCTATGCTTCACCGTAAAAATTCGTGTAAATTCTCTATACGTCCTTTTGAGGCGTGAATTTTTGTGCTTCTGCCCCAGGTTGTGATCTAACTTTCGTTAGTTCAAATTTTTTTGATTTGAGCAACAGAAGGTTTTCGGAAAAAATCGTCTTGACCTGCTGGTTTGTTTTGACAGATTTCTGCCATTTTCTGCATTTACTTCTTGTGGGTTCCTTTTTTAGTTCTTTTTGGGGAATTGAGCTTTTTGAGGGAAGTGCTACAGTAGCTAGTGTTTTAATAGAAGTTTATTCGGTGTTATAACTAAACCTTAAGACTTATTTATCTTGAGTGCACTAATGTTGCTAATAAAGATTGTGGGAAGTTTTGTATAAAGGAAAAAATTTCAGGTATATGGAAGGAATGAGTAATGAGAGGAAGGATGGACTAAAGCTCAAGCTTGGGGATGCCATGCATGTCACCCCAAGAAATATCCAAGAAGTACAAGCGTCAAAGCTTGGGGATGCCCAAGGCATCCCCTTCATCAATAAAAATCCTAGGTTTCTTCCAAACGCTTCATTTTTATTGTTTCATGCATAGTTGTGTTTTTCTTGGAGCGTCTTCTTTTTCATTTTTGTTTTCTTTGGTTTGCTTAGTTTGCTGAATAATTTTGTTGGACCCCCTCTTTCTGACATTGGTTTGCAAATAGTTTGGTTTGGTTTGGTTTGGAAAAGAGCAGGAAAGTTCATGCTTATGTGGTAAAAAGAGCTCGTTTTTGACTGTGGCCATGCTTGGTCATGCCATGCTTGATATTGTTTTGGCTTTATGCTTAGTATTCGTTGCTGTAGCATGAATTTTTATAAACAATTGAGATTGCTTAATGTGCCTTGGATGAATCATGCATTGTTTTAGCATATTAAAGCATAGTATAGTGGTATTCTCTTTTGATGCTTTATTTGGGTTGACTTGGCGCATGCTCACACCATGTTATGACTATCTCAAGTCACCATAGCCTTTTTGATCCTTTAGTTTTCAACTTGTAGTATCATTTTATGCTTTGATCAATGATGTTTTGTCGCTCTGCATGATTATGGCCATTATTGGTCTCTTAGTTTGTCGCTCCCAGTCTTTTGCTAACCTCCACCACCAAGTATGAGTTCCACTAATGCATCCAACTCCCTAAACCAAGTTATTCCAAAGAGTCGACCATACCTACCTACTAGCTTATGCTATTCCAAGTATATTCATGCTTTTGTTTACCTTCCAAATTAAACTTGTTATGAGAAAACTAGTGATTAAAGCTCTCACGAACTTGATGGCACACTTTACTTTTCTGGCCCTTAATAAACTTGAACTATTGTGTCGTCTATGTTGTATATGCTTGCACTTATTTGTTGGGAATTAGCAGAACCATGCTTTCATGGGGAACGCTTTCAACATTGCACTTGGTACTTTGTACCTAGTTGATATCATGCTCTTTTGTATATGGATGTCGTCGGTTTGAAATGAAAGGGGAGCTTGTATGTCCATGGAGTTATGTATATGTGTTAGAGAAACGCCTGGGCCGCTGGTCTAATCCATGCTGATATGGTGGAAACCTGCAGCGTAACTATAATAAGTTGTCTATGAAGCATTCTTCTTATAAAAAAAGAGTCCTATATTGAGAAAAAAGAGAAAAAGAAAAAAAAGAGATTATGAAAAGAGGAAAGAGAGAAAAAAGCACCATATTCCAATGGTAAATAAGAAGATTGTTGAGATGCTCGTTGTCTGCTTGCCTTGTCATTTTGATATGGGGATTCTTCCGTATCATCGGGCAAGTTGTACCCCGTTGGCGGTTCTCTATGATACACATGTACTTACAATGACAAGAACTTACCGGTGACTAAACTTGAGTAGCATGAGGAGCGGCCCTCATATACAAGGGACATGAGATTTCTAACTTATACTTCGTCAAGCATGTACACCATAGTTTGTTCAGTTTAACCTTAATCACTTCAAGATGCTTATGATAGGGGCAATGAGAGCTGAAAGCTATAAGTCCCATAATTTTTGGAAGCTCTTTATGAGACTTGAAACCCTACTTCCTTCTATGAAGGCCTTTCTTCCACCAATACTATTATACTATGTTTTCTTTATGTGAAACAAACAAACGTCTTGCAAAGCATTATTATTCATGAATCTTTTGTTTGTGCCTTTTCATGTTGCATCATAGTTTCTTTGCTTATTGCTAGAACTTTGTCTTTCATGTTATGATCGAAGTACTATGATCCCAGCTTTAAATGTTTTACAAATACTTTGATCAAGTTTATGATGGTGCATGTCACCTAAAAAATTATTCTTTCTTTTTATCACTTACCTACTCGAGGTCGAGCAGGAGTTAAGCTTGGGGATGTTGATACATTGCAAATGTATCTATAATTTTTGATGTTCCATGCTTGGTTTTATCCACTTTCTTGTGTTTTGTCCACACTTTGGAGTACTTTTCATATGATTTCTTGGACTAACCTATTAACAAGATGCCATAGTGCCAGTTGCCTGTTTTCTGCTGTTTTTGGTTCTAGAAAGTCAGAAAATCAATATTCTCGGAATTGGACCGGACAAAAGCCAAAGTTGATATTTTCCCGGAAGACTCACAGAGCCTAAAGGAGAGTCGGAGAGGGGCCACAGGGTGGCCACAGCACCCCATGGCGTAGGTCGCCCCAGGCCGTGCCAGGGCATGGTGTGGGCCCCCCGGCCACCCACCGACCTTGCCCTCTGGCCTATAAGAAGCCTCCCGATGCATAAACCCTAAATCTTCAATCATAAATTCACGAAAAGTTCCGCAGCACTGTCGCCACCGAAGGGGAGATTTGGAGGACAGAAATTCTCTGTTCCGGCACCCTGCCGGGAAGGGGAAGTGCCCCTGGAGCCATCTCCATCGATCTCCACCACCATCTCCATCACCCTTGCTGATTCCCATGATGAGGAGGGAGTAGATCTCTCTCGAGGCTAAGGGTTTTACTGGTAGCTATGTGTCTATCTCTCTCTCTATGCATGATAATATTGTGATCATGAGCTTGTAATCTATAGATCTACCTTGCTACTCAAGTGCTTTAATGAATCTCAACTCTCCCCATGTGTGTGAAAGTGACAGCGTGCTCACCATGGTGGCACTTAGGCTAGAGATTACAAATACTTGTTATGAGTTATATTTGGAGTTTGATGTCTTTAGGAAATTGTGGTGTTTGTTGGACTCATCCAGTACTCAAGGTGACAGTATGGGATTTTCTAGATGGGAAAGGCTTACTTTGAGGTGTGTTGTTATAGCCCTACCATCGATTAGAGTGTTAACAGGAGAGTAGTTAAGAGTAGTATCATGAAGATAATATATTTATATGAGAGTGTTCGCTAGTGAAAGTATGATCCCTAGGCCTTGTTTCTAAGCATTGATACACTGTTTGCAATTAAATTTGTTACATGTTTGCTTGCTTCCTTCTTTATTTCAGTTTGCCTTTAGTCTTTTCCACGCCATCAAGCTATCTTCTATCTCAGTTACCACTTATAATTATCTATACCACTTGTATTTCACTATCTCTTCGCCAAACTAGTGCACCTATACACCCGACAAGTGTATTGGGTGTGTTTGGGACACAAGAGACTTCTTGTATCTTGATTGCAGGATTGCTTGAGAGGGAATACCTTTGACCACTTCCTCCCTGAGTTCGATAAACCTTGGGTGATCCACTTAAGGGAAAACTTGCTGCTGTTCTACAAACCTCTACACTTGGAGGCCCAACAACTGTCTACAAGAATAGAAGTGCGTAGACATCAGGATGTTGTGCATCAAGTAAATAACCAACAGCAACATGATCAAGGGTATCACGGCAATGAGGGAAGAAACGAGTAGAGAGAGCATCATCAATGTTATTGTGTGTTTACCATAGAAGAGACCGACAGAAAGAGTTTGCACCGCCAACATATGGAGGTAAATGTAGTAATGCGAACATAGTAAGGTATATGCCTTGGTCAGACCAGGAGATTACTTGGAGTATGAAGGATCACCTGAAGCTTATGCCAAGTCCAGGGACCTACGCGCTGGTACTAGATCCGATGTTCATTGGGCCAAATATCAATGTGAGGTTCTCCAAGGTGCTGATAGACAACAATAGTAGCATTAACATCATGTACAAGGATACCATGCACACGTTGGGGATATCAGAGAACATGCTCTAGTCAACAAGGACCACTTTTCATGGCATTGTGCCAGGTATCTCCTGTGAACCAATTGGAAAGGTTCGGTTTGATGTTTTATTCGGCACGAGGGGTAATTGCCGGACTGAAAACATTGAGTTTGAGGTGGTGAACTTGGAAAGTGCATATCACGTGTTACTCGGCAGGCCTACTCCGAACAAGTTTATGGCAAGTACTCAAATCAGCTACCTGAAGATGCAATTGCCCGGACCAAGGGGGTGATTACCATAGCTGGGGACTTCAGGCTCTCTATTGAGTATGCGTCCGCCGGACCTAACCTGGCCGAGTCACTCGTGATCGCTCAGGAGAAGAGGAAAATCATGGAAGTGGCTGCACTGGCTCAGTCCATGCAACAGCATATGCCGGCTCTAAGTAACCTGCATGGGATTGTCTAGTTTCAAGCGACGAAAGATACGAAGAAAGTTCTGGTTGATGATCAGTTTCCGGAGCGCACCATAACCATTGGTGCCAGGTTAAGTGACAAATAGGAAAGTGAGCTCATCAACTTCCTCTGTGAGAATCAGGACATTTTTTATTAGTCTACACAGGACCTGCAAGGTGTGCCGAGGGAGTTGGCCGAGCACTCTTTGAATGTAAGACCCGGGGCAAAGCCAGTGAAGCAAACTCTTTACTGCTTCGTCGAGGACAGGAGAAAAGACATTGGAGATGAGATAGCTCGACTCCTTGCAGCCGGATTTATCATGGAAGTACTTTACCTGGATTGGCTCTCTAATCCGGTGCTCGTGGAGAAAAAGAAGGATGATCTGAATGTGGCAGTGGTATCGCGCATGTGTATCGATTACACGAACCTGAATAAGGCGTGTCCAAAAGATCCATTTTCACTCCCAAGGATAGATCAGGTCATAGATTCAACTGCTGAGTGTGAGTTGTTGTCATTCATAGATGCATATTCAGGTTTCCATCAGATACCCCTGAACCCGGATGATCAAATAAAGACTGCATTTATCACCCCGTATGGGGCTTATTGCTATCGCACTATGCCATCCGGATTACGTAATGCAGGAGAATTGTACCAGCTATGCATGCAAAATGTTTACATGACCAGATAGGTCGGAATGTGCAAGTCTATGTGGATGATGTGGTTATAAAAACCAAGGAAAGGAAGACGCTCCGTGAAGATATCAGGCAGACGTTCACGAACCTAAGGAGGTTCCGGATGAAGCTTAACCCGGAAAAATGTACCTTTGGTGTACCGGCAGGGAAATTGCTCGGTTTCCTCATCTCAAACCGAGGTATTGAAACCAATCCCACAAAAATCTAAGCCATATAGAGAATGGAACTACTGAAGTGCCTTAACGATGTGTAGAAGTTCACGGGTTGCCTCGCATCGTTAAGCCGGTTTTTAAGTCGGCTAGGAGAGAAGGCATTGCCCCTCTACCAGTTAATGAAAAATGCAGATAAGTTTACATGGACACCGCAAGCTAATAGTGTGTTCCGTGAGTTGAAAAAGATGTTCTCCTCTGGACCAATATTAGCTGCGCTACTACCCAAAGAGCCAATGTTGCTCTATATAGCTACGACCAACCGAGTCGTAAGCGCAGTAATCATAGTGGAACATGATGTGGAAGGAAAGTCGGTGCAAAGGCCGGTATATTACTTGAGCGAGGTATTGTCGGCTTCAAAACATAACTACCCTCACTATCAGAAGATGGCATATGGCATGTATATGTCGGCTAAGAAACTCAAACACTACATTGAGGAGCACCCCATCAAGGTGGTGTGTGAGGCGCCCATATCGGAAATTATGGGTAATAAAGATGCTAGCGGTCAAATTACGAAATGGGCAATTGAATTAGCTCCGTATGCACCACAATTTGATAGAAGAGATGCGATCAAGTCACAAGCAGTGGTGGATTTCTTTGTGGATTGGGCTAATATGCAGTATGAACCACCTCTACCAGACTCAAATTACTGGCGAATGCATTTTGATGGGTCAAAGCTAAAGGAAGGACTAGGCCAGGGTAGTTCTTACCTCGCCCAAGGACCAATTGAAATACGTCCTCCATATCCATTTTAGCGCGTCGAATGATGCCGCCGAATATGAAGCACTTATGCATGAACTCAAAGTAGCAACGGAAGTAGGCATACATCGGGTACTATGTTTTGGTGATTTGGATTTGGTGGTGCAACAAATGTCAGGCAATTGGGATACTTTGGACGCAAACATGGCACTTCGACGGATGCGAATTCCATAATGTACCTCGAATTGAAAATGAGACAGCTGATGTATTATCCAAACTAGAATCATCCCGCCAACCTATTCTGCCAGGCATTGCATTGGAACACTTGAGGAAACCATATATTACACCATCACTAGAATCTGAGTCAAATATATCCTGGCCATCTCGGGTTCAGAAGCTACTCCTATGGAAATAGACTGGGGAGCACCTCAGCAAACCCTAGGACTTCCTCAGCAAACCCGACGACTGCTTCAGCAGACACGAGGACTATCACGCAGAACCCGGGGACTGTTCAGCTTATTCTGGCCGGAGTTATGTTGGTGGATGCAATGGAAGTTGATGAGGACCTTTTCCCATCCGAGCCGTACCTACATGGGCAAAGCCGATATTTGAATTCCTAAAGGAGGGAGCCTTGCCGGATGATGAGGTACTCTCAAGGGAAATCCAAAGAAGGGCAAAGGCGTATACTATCATCAATGTCGAGTTATACAAAAGAAGTGTAACCACTATGTTGCAGCGATGCGTAGACCCAGAAGAAGGGCTTGACATACTCCGACATATCCATCAAGGGGAATTTGGCCATCATGCATTCTCTAGAGCATTAGTGGCAAAAGCCTTCTGGCATGGATTCTATTGGCCAAGTGCCTTAGAACAAGTAGATGATCTGGTGAGAAAATGCAATGGCTGCCAGAGATATGCCACAAAAACCCACATGCCAAGGCCGGAACTCAAGACCATCCCCATTACATGGCCATTTGCTATGTGGTGCCTGGATATGGTAGGACCATTTAAGCCGGCAAGGGGAGGAATGACCCACATCTTGGTCATGGTGGACAAGTTTACAAAATGGATTTAAGTTAAGCCAATCAGGAAATGTGATGGGGAAACAACACTTACATTCCTCAAAGATATAATATTGAGATATGGATACCCACACAGTATCATAACTGATAATGGCACAAACTTCCATGAAGGGGCATTTGTGAGGTTCTGCCGAGAAAAGAAGATCCGACTAGATGTTGCTTCTGTAGCCCACCCCGCATCGAACGGACAAGTGGAAAGATCCAACGGACTAGTATTGTCTGGGATAAAACCTTGGCTCATTGAGCCGCTGCAAAGATCAGTGGGGTGATGGATATAAGAACTACCAGTGGTACTATGGAATTTAACAACAACTCCGAATCGATCAATGGGCTATACACTGTTTTTCTGGTATATGGGGCAAAAGATGTAATACCAGCCAACATAGAGCATGATTCGCCAAGAGTCACCCAATACATAGAAAATGAAGTGTGTGAAGCCCGACACAATGACGTTGATCTACTAGAAGAAGCGAGAGAACTGGCCTTATCCAGATCCGCCATATATCAACAAAATCTCCGACACTACCATAGCCGGAAAGTAAACCCCCGAGTTTTTTGGGAAGTTGATCTTGTACTTCCGATGGTGCAGCGAACTGCTGGCATGCATAAGTTATCCCCCCCATGGGAAGGACCTTTCATTGTAAGCAAAGCTTTGCACAATGATTCCTATTATCTTATCGAAGCACAACCATAGGACAAGAACAAGGCAGACAGGTCCGGACAGGAATCTAAGCGTTCATGGAATGTAGCACTACTTCGTCCTTTTTACACCTGACAAAGAGGTGAATGTATCCGAGTTACTCATATGTTGGTATGTATGTCCGCAGTGAGTTTATCAATGAAACTTCAGCACCCCTAGCAGAAACTCAGGGGTTGCCTTAATAATTGTCTTTACTGTCTTTATTTTTTATATGTCGGCTGGCTTAAGTTGCTTATACCTTAGCCAGATTAGTAGTGTGTGAGCACCAAAAACCTAACTCTTCGACTTTGCTATTGTCCAACAAGAATTGGCTTCATGGAAAGCAAGAGAACAAGTTTGGAATAGCAAAGCACATGAAAAACGACTAAGGAAAGGAAAGTAATCGAGCCGACGTTTGTTGTTCGGACTAACCCTGTATTTACTTTGTCTATTTTGTGATAGATTATTTTGAGATAGTCTAATAGTTTCAAGTATTGTTAAGTCAATTTTTTGAACCTTGGACTCGTAAGTGAAAAACCGAATCAAGGTACACGCGAGCCGAGTCATAAAATTGGAGGAACAAGAAGAGGAAACTCGGGGACTTTGCCCATGTTAATCGTTCATTAAAAACTTAGTAGCAAAATGAAACTAGTTGTAGAAAAGCAAACCATTGTGCATAGATACAACTTCACCCGACATACTGGGGATCTGATGAATATCATTAAGTCTTTTTAAAGCTGATGGAGCAGCAGCTAGAGCCGGATCATTAGGAGAGGGAGGAGGTACTTTGGCATTAGTAGGCGGGGTACTTGTCCCGGCCTCATCTTCTGGGTTAGCCTCCTCGTCCTTCGGGTCTTCAGCATCATCGCCGAGCTTGGAGGCTTTTTCCTCATCCTCTTCATCGTCACCACGCTCAGAAACATAGCCATCTATAGCTGCATCGAGGTAGCTCTGAGCCTCGTTCCAACTATGGCAGAAGGAATATTGGATGAGCTTGTTGGCACAGGATTTCCATTGAGCGATGCACTCCGGATCATTGGACCATTTAGATTCGGTGCGCATACGATCAAGCAACTCCAAGTCTATCCCTTCGTACCATGAAAGAACGAAGTTCAGCGCTGTGTCAGCTCCGGCTCGAGCAGCAGATTCCCGCCACAGGTGCACTTGGGTCTCGCACTCCATAAGTTTTGCTAGAAAAGTAGTGCTTCCTTTCGGGGTGGGCTCAGTAGGCCAGAGAGTGTTTAACCTCCCAACTGCTGCCAGCATCATATATGCACCTTAGTTCTTCATAACTTCAATGCGGTCAGGTTGGCTAACAAGCAAATCCTCCGTGTCATAAGGAATTGACCCGATGGCAGGACCTATTGGAATACCCCGCTGCTGGCGATACCTAGCCATAGCACCAGAAGCAATAGACCCACTCTCTGGAAACTTGCCTGTAAGCAGAACGAAAAGTGTCAATGAGTAAAAACACTTGACCTGGAGAAACAAACATCGGACAAAGGAAAAGAACTCGCGATCGATCTAGCTGATAATCCGAGTCAGCTCATTGTGCTCATCTGCGCTCTTGGCCTAGAGTTTCTCACATTCGAAGGTCACTGACTTAAGCTTTATGTCGGTTTCCTACAGCAAGTCCTTGTCCTTGGAGATCTGGGTCTTCAACCGCTCTTTCTCCTTGGGGAACTCCTAATCAGCCTTATCCAGCTCGGATTTGTGGAGATCCTTGAGCTACTGGATTTCGGCATTGAGCCGAATAATCTCCGTGTCCTTGAGGCACAGTTGAGGAATTTCATCGTCCTTCTTCTTCAGCTTGGCCTAGTGCTTCCCTCCTTGTTCGAGAAAATGAGTCATCATGTCAGGGATGGGCATGCTATCTTCAAGTGTAACTACAATAGTGCGTTGACCCGGCAGAGCCGAGGTATAAATATCCTTTGAGCCAAGAAATGAGCATAAAATGGCTAAGTGAACAAGACAAGTTACCTTGGATTTCAGCCAAATTTGTGTGCATGATGACATTTTCAGCCTCGGCCTCGGTTGCGTGATCCGTTAAATAAGTTAATACGGATAGCAAAAGACAAGACGGAGCGAAGAAGAAAAGGCATTAAGCAAAGGAATTTACCTTTGTTCTGGTGATCAACCAACAACTTGCCGTATCTGGCGCGGAGATCTTTGTATGAGTCCAGCAGGAACTCAACAGTTTGGCAGTACGTGGTGATCTAAAACAAACCAATGTTAGTGCGGAAGTATCAAGAAAGATATTTGAAGTCTACAAGATCCAGGCCAAGTGGAACTTAACCCAGCTCTAGGTGTGTGGATATTCAAAATCTACAATATCCGAGCCAAGTGGAACTTAACCCGGCTCTAGGTGTGTGGATATTCGAAGTCTACAAGATCAGGGCCAAGTGGAACTTAACCCGGCTCTAACTGTGTGGATATTCGAAGTCTACAAGATCCGGGCCAAGTGGAACTTAACCCGGCTCCAGGTGTCTGTATATTCGAACTCTACAAGATCCGGGCCAAGTGGAACTTAACCCAGCTCTAGGTGTGTGGATATTCGAAGTGTACTAGATCCGGGCCAAGGGGAACTTAACCCTACTCTAGGTGTGTGGATATTTGAAAATAACAAGGACTTACGCTAATTCTCTAAGATCATCTGACTGAGTAATAAATTACTCCCTCGGAGGCTTGGGATCTAGTGGGTATATCTATAAGTGTTTGCATATATAAAAGGCATAGCCGAAAAGGGATTACCTCCAGCATCCGGCCAGCAAGGGAGATAGCCTTGGTAGCGGAGTTCATCTGAGTGCTGAACTCCGCCGGACCAAACTTCTCCTGTAGATCGTCCTGCGGGTTGATAAACTCTACGTCATTCTAATTGTTGACGTATTCAATGAGCGCCGGTCTATAGCTCTCCCCACTAGCTGATTGGGCTGTCACCAGGCCCTTGGCATGGGCCTCCCGCCTTGTGGACTGAGCATCAGCTGGACTGGTATGCAAGGTAAGTTGCCTGCTTCTCTCAGATCTGGCTGCAGAAGGGCCAGAAGTTGAACCCTTAGCTGGCTCGGTGGCCTTCTAGCTTTTTCCAAATGATTTTGGCTGCTGAAGAAGAGTCAATGCTGCTGCTCCACATCGGCCTTGCGAGGCTAGCTGAAATATATCCTTGATTGACACGGTTGATCCGGAGGCAGTAGATGGAGGCTTCTTCTTGGAAGTTGGCTTTGCCATGGCTGTTGCTGTTGCTGGTGTTGCTATTGTTGGTGCTACTAGTACTTCTGGCGCTACTGCTGGTACGTGAGCCACTGGTGCTGATACTGGTAATGCTGGTGCAGGTGTTGCTGGTGCTACTGGTAATGATGAAACTGGAACAGAGGAAGAAATTGTCTAGGGTGGTGCTGATGAAGCTAGCACCTCAGAACTTGACGGTGGAGGCGGAGCAGAGAAGCTGGGGAGATCCGACATCGTTGTATCCTCAGCCGCTCCACTACCCCCTGCAGCGACATTGCCCTCCTCATGGCGAGGTGCTACCGCGGAATCCTCTTGGATAGGACTCAGCAGACGAACGTCGTCGTTGTACGGGGGAGATGGGCTGCTCCGGACTGGAGAAGAGATGCTGGGTCCACTCTAGGGAATGACCCTAGGACCACTACAGAAACATAGTAAAAGAAGTCAAACGGAGAAAGAAAAGCAAGCAAAAGGCAAAGGCAAAAGAAGCAAGACCCGGAAATGAGAAGGGAAAGAAAAACAAGTTACTCGTCCGAGGTTGGGGACGCCCGAGGTTTGGGTGTTCTCCGGACTGTGCTTTTGACCAAGGGCTTGGCCGGAGCCTTGACCCCGGACTTCTTCTACCTCTTCCTGGGCAGGGGCACCTCCAAAGCTGCGGCTGAGGTTTCACCGCGCTTCTGGGAGGGGGCAGGAGCCGGATCATCCGTGGAGATAGGGGGAACCTCGAGGACCTGACCGGCGGGGTTAGATGAAGATTCAGCGGTAACCGGGAACGCGTAAGAGATGGGCACCGGATCAAGTACCTCCATAACCTCAACATCAGAGTCATCGTCATCCGGCCAATCCCTTAGAGAAGAGGCCTTACTAGAGGTATGCTTGGTGCTTTTCGGAGTATGCAAGAACCTCTCCAAGTCAGGCTCCTCCTCGTCCGGCTCTGCGCGGTCCGCCACCCATTTGAGGGACGTCTCCTTGCCGTCCTCAACTGTCTGCTAGAGAAACATCTGAGAGCAAAACTACTAAATGGTTAAGTTAGGAAGCTATCCGAAATACCGCAAGACCTGGAAAAAATACCCTAAGAAGAGTTTGCGTTAGGAGGCAAGTTGTCTTGGGTGAAGGGTGCAAGCCCCCACTTCCACACCTCGGTGAATTCCTTCTCTACCTTCAAAATGTCCTTGACCCGGCTGAACACCTCGGAGTTGTTAAGCTCGAAGGAGGAGGTCCAGTGGGGGTCAAGGGGGCACTCAAATGGCAGATTTTGTGGGAGCGATTTTGAAGGGGGAGACCCCGCTGCGTACAAATGTGATCATGATGTCCTCGCTGCGTAGCTCCAGCTTGACGAGCTCCTTGATCCGGTGATCAACTTGATTCGCCAGGGAAGTAGGCCGGTTTGGGATATTCTCCCGCAGAGAGGTGTCTAGGACACCCATCTTGAAGGGGAGGAGCCAGATCAAGTCTACATCCGAGTTGTCCAGACATAGAAGAAGGCCCAGGCCCATCCTTTTTAGGATTCAAGGCCGGTAACTCGGGGAAAAGCGGAGTTCTTGCAAGGAGAGATTGAAGCTCCACCACACTGGGTCATATGCTTATCAGCGGAGGCAAGATGCTTATCTAGGACAACATTTTTCTTGAGACCAAAGAACTTGATCCAAAGTTCTTTGGTAGGCTAGAGGCTGACGTAACCCTAAATGCCGGAGGCAAAAGACAAATGAGATGTAATGGCGTTGGTAGGGAGATTAGACAGCTAAAGTTGATAGGTGGAGATGAAATCATGGAAGAAATCAGAGAAGGGGAGGCTGAAGCCACGCTGGAAGTGGGAGAGGAAGACGACAAACTTTCCGGGATTTGATGATGGAGCTATCTCATGGGTGGCGAGGCGGAAGGAGACGCCCACAGGTATGCGGCGGGTCGCATACAGCCAATCGATGTCATCCTGGCACACGAACGCGCCTGCCTAGGCGCCGCGCTCATGAGCCTCATCTTCTTCCTCCTCCTGAGTGAAAACGGTGGCCTCCTCCTCGATCATGGCTAAGTCAAGCTCTTCAAAGAAGTAGTCAGAGAAGGAATAGCCGGCGGTGGGGAACTTGGAGGTGGAAGGCCTCGTGCCAGAAGGTTTGAGCAGAAGCGATGGCGTGGTCGCTAGGAGCGGCTTGGCACAACAACAATAGCACATCGCTAAGGCAGAAGCAGCAGCGGCTGTGGCGTCGCTATGGAGAAGAAAGGGGCAAAGGGCAGGGGAGCGTGCGAAGTGATGGCTCCTATTTAACTGCGGCTCAAGTACACGTAGTGGGATCGAGTGCTGTGGCAACCGCATGGTGTGGTCGTGTATTTTCCTAGCGCACCAATCAGCGTCACTCCACAGCCAGGGCCACAAGGAGCAAAGGATCCCACGACATGATGTTATGATACAGCTAACGAGGGGCTACCACGACGTGATGCGTGCAACAGTTATTCCCGACAATCAATAAGTAACCGGCGCAGTATACTGGCGCGACCCTTAAAATAAGGCAAAGTGATGATTACCCTTCACGTAAGACGTGGTGAACCGTATGAGAGAAGGAACAATAACTCGGATATATGGAAAATGACCCAGTCAACGAGAAATAACTCGGATTGAGTCAAGGGAATGTCACATCGAAGAGACCGGTTATAGAATAACTTAGCAAAGGAAGTGCAAATCTGGGTAATTGGAACCTGTTGTGGCCTTACCAGCGGAAGTTGCTAAGACCACACCATCTTTGGGGACTAATGTTAGGGGGATACCCCTAGGTAGGGTCACACCGGGGTTTAAAGGCCGAGTTAGCTAAGGTACGCCATGGTCAAAGCAAATCCTGGACGGGTCTCCACAAGGCAAGCCGACTTACGGGGTAACCTAGCCTGGAGGATATACGCCTAACACTAACCCGGCTGACATAAAATGTATGTCGACCATACTTAATTTATCATGTGTGCAAGTATCCTCGTAGCCGGGTTAGCCAAGAGCTGGCCGGGCTACCACTTGGCACAAGAGAAGGAAGGAATCTCCCGCTAGTCAAAAGGTGGCCTCTGTCCACTTTAGCGTGAGCGACGCGAGTAGAGGGAAGGACCAGCAGGGCGTGGCCGAAAAGGTGACACGGGTAATGTCGACTGACGTAGCCCTTGTCTGCTAACGCCAAAAGACAAGGGGCTCACAGAGGGTTACATCCATAGTTCGTACTAGCCGTTTAAAGTGAATAAATAGGCATCTAGCTTTAACCAAAGGGCATATTCGGGGAATATGCCTCCACGTGTGCCCTAAGATTGTAACCTAGCCTCCCCTATATAAGGAGCACCAGGACGTCCATTGCAGGGGATCGATCATTCTGTCTTGGAAACACTCTAGAGTAGTGGGGGTGGGGGTAAGAGAACTAGTCCCCTTCTCACGAACAGCTCAAGGAGCCTTTGTAATCCACCATTGATAGAGTGAAATACAAACATCAGTGTGTGGAATCACCATACTATCCCTCCCTAGATTCCTCTAGTGCTCATTGGCCCCATCTTTGTCCTATCCATGGCATCTGTCATGCCACCACCACGACATTGAGGTTTGGAAAAACACATGCAATGAAACTCCATGTGTCAGGCCATGGTCATAAAGCCAAGGAACATGTAGGAATGCAGCCGCCAAATGCATTGGAGCACCAGTGCGGCTGAGAGGTTGCATTACCACACCCACCTACTGTGTGTGGTCATGTAGATCATTGTGGTTTGGAAAATAACACATGCAATGACACTCCATGTGTCAGGCCATGGTTAGAAACCCTAGGAACATGTTGGATTGCAGCTGCCACATGCTATAGAGAACTAGTGTGGCAGAGAGGTTGCATCACCACACCCACCTGAGTGTGTGTGATAATGTGGCTCATTGTGATTTGGAAAAGAACACATGCAATGACACACCATATGTCAGGCCATGGTTAGAAAGCGCAGGAACATGTTGGAATTTAGCTGCCACATGCATTGGCATAGCAATGTGGCAGATATGTTGCATCACCACACCCACCTAAGTGTGTGTGGTCATGTGGATCATTATGGTTTGGAAAATAAAACATGAAGTGACACACCATATGTCAGGCTATGGTAAAAAAGCCCAGGAACTTGTTGGAATTCAGCTGCCACATGGACTGGAGCACCAGTGTGGCGGAGAGGTTACACCCACATGAGTGTGTGTGGTCATCTGGATCATTGTGGTTTGGAAAAGAACACACATGCAATGACACTCCATGTGACAGGGCATGTTCAGAAAGCCCAGAAACATGTTGGAATGCAACTGCCACATGCAATGGAGCACCAGTGTGGCAGAGAGGTTGCATCACCACACCGACATGAGTGTGTGTGGTCATGTGGATCATTGTGGTTTGGAAAATAACACATGCAATGACACTCCATGTGTTAGGCCAATGGGTAGAAAGCCCATGAATATGTTGGAATACAGATACCAAATGCAATGGAGCGCCAATGTGGTAGATAGGTTGCATCACCACACCCACCTGAGTGTGTGTGGTCATGTGGAGCATTGTGGTTTGGAAAAGAACACATGCAATGACACACCATATGTAAGGCCATGGTCAGAAAGCCTAGGAACATGTTGGAATTCAGCTACCACATGCAATGGAGCATCAGTGTGGTAGAGAGGTTGCATCACCACACCCACCTAAGTGTGTGTGGTCATGTAGATCATTGTGGTTTGGAAAAGAACAAATGAAATGACACTCCATGTATTAGGCCAAGGTCAGAACTCCCACGAACATGTTGGAATGCATCCGCCACATGCCAACAAGCACTAGTGTGCTAGAGAGGTTACATCACCACTCCCACCTGAGTGTGTGTGGTCATGTGGATCATCATGGTTAAGAAAAGAACTCATGCAATGACACTCCATGTGTCAGGCCATGGTTAGAAAGCCCAGGAACATATTGGAATGCAGCTACCACATGCAATGGAGCACCAGTGTGGCAGAGAGGTTGCATCACCACACCGACCCGAGTGTGTGCGGTCATGTGGATCATTGTGGATTGGAAAAGAACACATGCAATGTCACTCCATGTGTTAGGCCATGGTCATTACGCCCATGAATATGTTGGGATACAGACACCACGTGCAATGGAGCGCCAGTGTGGCAGAGAGGTTGCATCACCACACCCACCTGAGTGTGTGTGGTCATGTGGATCATTGTGGTTTGGAAAATAACACATGAAATTACACACAATATGTTAGGCCATGGTCAAAAAGCGTAGGAACATGTTGGAATTCAGCTGCCACATGCAATAGAGCACCAGTGTGGTAGAGAGGTTGCATCACCACACCCACCTAAGTGCGTGTGGTCATGTAGATCATTGTGGTTCAGAAAATAACAAATGCAATGACACTCCATGTGTTAGGCCAAGGTTAAAAAGCCCATGAACATGTTGGAATGCAACCACCACATGCAATTGAGCACCAGTGTGGCAGAGAGGTTACATCACCACTCCCACCTGTGTGTGGTCATGTGGATCATTATGGTTAAGAAAAGAACACATGCAATGAGACTCCATGTGTTAGGCCATGGTCAGAAAGCCCAGGAACATGTTGGAATGCAGCTGCCACATGTAATGGAGGACCAGTGTGGCAGAGAGGTTGCATCACCACACCGACATGAGTGTGTGTGGTCATGTGGATCATTGTGGTTTGGAAAAAGGACACATGCAATGACACTCCATGTGTTAGGCCATGGTCATAAAGCCCATGAATACGTTGGAATACAGATACCTCATGCAATGGAGCACCAGTGGTAGATAGGTTGGATCACAACACCCACCTGAGTGTGTGTGGTCATGTGGATCATTGTAGTTTGGAATAGAACACATACAATGACACACCATATGTTTGGACATGGTCAGAAAGCCCAGGAACATGTTGGAATTCAGCTGCCACATCCAATGGAGCACCAGTGTGGTAGAGACGTTGCATCACCACACCCACCTAAGTGCGTGTGGTCATGTAGATCATTGTGGTTTGGAAAAGAACAAATGCATTAACACTCCATGTGTTAGGCCAAGGTCAGAAAGCCCATGAACATGTTGGAATGCAGCCTCGACATGCAATGGAGCACCACTATGGCAGAGAGATTAGATCACCACTTCCACCTAAGTGTGTGTGGTCATGTGGATCATTATGGTTAAGAAAAGAACACATGCAATGACACTCAATGTGTTAGGCCATGGTCTGAAAGACCAGGAATATACTGGAATGCAGCTTCCACAAGCAATGGAGCACCAGTGTGGCGGAGAGGTTGCATCACCACACAGACCTGAGTGCGTGTGGTCATGTGGATCATTGTGGTTTGGAAAATAACACATGAAATGACACTCCATGTGTTAGGACATGGTCACAAAGCCCATGAATATGTTGGAATACAGATAACACATGCAATGGAGCACCAGTGTGGGAGAGAGGTTGGATCACCACACCCACCTGAGTGTGTGTGGTCATGTGGATCATTGTAGTTTGGAAAAGAACATATGGAATGACACACCATATGTTTGGCCATGGTTAGAAAGCCCAGGAACATGTTGGAATCCAGCTGCGACATGCAATGGAGCACCAATATGGTAGAGAGGTTGCATCACCACACCCACCTAAGTGCGTGTGGTCATGTATATCATTGTGGTTTGGGAAAGAATAAATGCATTGACACTCCATGTGTTATGCCAAGGTTAGAAAGCCCAAGAACATGTTGGAACGAAGACACCACATGCAATGGAGCACCAGTGTGGAAGAGAGGGTACATCACCACACCCACCTGAGTGTGTGGTCATGTGGATCATTATGGTTAAGAAAAGAACACATGCAATGACACTCCATGTGTCATGCCATGGTCGGAAAGCCCAGGAACATATTGGAATGCAGCTGCAACATGCAATGGAGCACCAGTGTGGCAGGGAGGTGGCATCACCACACCCACCTGAGTGTGTGTGGTCATGTGGCTCATTGTGGTTTGTAAAAGAACACATGCAATGACAGTCCATGTGTCAGGACATGGTCATAAAGCCCAGGAACATGTTGGAATGGAGCTACCACATGCATTGGAGGATTAGTGTGTCAGAGAGGTTTCATCACCACACCCACCTGAGTGTGTGTGGTCATGTGGATCATTATGGTTTTGAAAAGAACACATGAAATGACACTCCATGTGTCAGGCCATGGTCAGAAAGCCCAAGAATATGTTGGAATGAAGCTGTCAATGAAATGGAGCACTAGTGTGGCAGAGAGGTTGCATCACCACACCCTCCTGAGTGTGCTGGTTTGGAAAAGAACACATGCAATGACACTCCAGGTGTCAGAAAGCCCTGCAATATGTTGGAATGCAGCTTCCACATGCAATGAAGCACTAGTGTGGCAGAGAGGTTGCATTACCACACCCACCTGAGTGTGTGTGGTCATGTGGACCATTGTGGATTAGAAAAGAACACATGAAATGACAGTCCATGTGTCAGTTCATGGTCAGAATGCCCAAGAACATGTTTGAATGCAGCCGCCAGATGCATTGGAGCACTAGCGTGGTAGAGAGGTTGCATCACCACACCCACCTGAGTGTGGGTGGTCATGTGGATCATTGTGGTTTGGAAAAGAACACATGCAATTACACTCCATGTGTCAGGCCATGGTTAGAAAGCCCATGCACATGTTGGAATGCAGCCGCATGCAATGGAGCACCATTGTGGCAGAGAAGTTGCATCACCACACCCACCTCAGTGTGTGTGGTCATCTAGATCATTGTGGTTTGGAAAATAACACATGCAATGAGACACCATATGCCAGGCCATGGTCAAAAATCTCAGGAACATGTTGGAATCCAGCGGCCACATGTAATGGAGCACCAGTGTGGCAGAGAGGTTGCATCACCACATCGACCTAAGTGTATGTGGTCATGTGGATTATTATGGTGAAGAAAAGAACACATGTAATGACACTCCAGGTGTGAGGCCATGGTCACAAAGCCCAGGAACATATTCGAATGCAGCTGCCACATGCAATGGAGCACTAGTGTGGTAGAGAGGTTGCATCACTACATTCACCTGAGTGTGTGGTCTCATGTGTATCATTGTGGTTTGGAAAAGAACGCATGCAATGACACACAATATGGTATCCCATGGTCAGAAAGCCTAGGAACATGTTGGAATTCAGCTACCACATGCAATGGAGCACCACTATGATAGAGAGGTTGCATCACCACACCCACCTAAGTGTGTGTGGTCATGTTTATCATTCTGGTTTAGAAAAGAACAAATTCAATGACACTCCATGTGTTAGGCCAAGGTGAAAAAGCCCATGAACATGTTGGAATGCAGCCACAACTTGCAATTGAGAACCAGTGTGGCAGAGAGGTTACATCACCACTCCCACCTTTGTGTGTGTGGTCATGTGGATCATTACGGTTAAGAATAGAACACATCCAATGACACTCCATGTGTCAGCCCATGGTCAAAAAGCCTAGGAACATGTTGGAATGCAGCTTCCACATGCAATGGAGCACCAGTGTGGCAGAGAGGTTGCATCACCACACTGACCTGAGTGTGTGTGGTCATGTGGATCATTGTGGTTTGGAAAAGAACACATGCAATGACACTCCATGTGTTAGGCCATGGTCATAAAGCCCATGATTATGTTGGAATACAGATACCACATGCAATGGAGCACCAGTGTGGCACAGAGGCTGCATCACCCCACCCACCTGAGTGTGTGTGGTCATGTGGATCATTGTGGTTTGGAAAATAACACATCCAATGACACGCCATATGTTAGGCCACGGTCAGAAAGTCCTGGAACATGTTTGAATTTAGCTGCAACATGCAACGGAGCACCAGTGTGGTAGAGAGGTTGCATCACCACACCCACCTAAGTGTGTGTGGTCATGTAGATCATTGTGGTTTGGAAAAGAACAAATGCAATGACACTCCATGTGTTATTCCAAGGTCAGAAAGCCCATGAACATGTTGGAATGCAACCGCCACATGCAATGGAGCACCAATGTGGTAGAGAGGTTACATCACCACTCCCACCTGAGTGTGTGTGGTCATGTGGATCATTATGGTTAAGAAAAGAACACATGCAATGACACTCCATGTGTTAGGCTATGGTGTAAAAGCCCAGGAACATACTGGAATGCAGCTGCCAGATGTAATGGAGCACCAGTAGGGCAGAGAGGTTGTATCACCACACCGACCTGAGTGTGTGTGGTCATGTGGATAATTGTGGTTTGGAAAAGAACACCTGTAATGACACACAATATGGTAGCCCATGGTTAGAAAGCCTAGGGACATGTTGGAATTCAGCTGCCATATGCAATGGAGAACCCGTAAGATAGAGAGGTTGCATCACCACACCCACCTAAGTGTGTGTGGTCATGTTGATCATTGTGGTTTAGAAAAGAACAAATGCAATGACACTCCATGTGTTAGGCCAAGGTCAAAAAGCCCATGAACATGTTGGAATGCAACCACAACATGCAATTGAGCACCAGTGTGGCAGAGAGGTTACATCACCACTCCCACCTTTGTGTGTGTGGTCATGTGGATCATTACGGTTAAGAATATAACACATGAAATAACACTCCCTGTGTCAGGCCATGGTCAGAAAGCCTAGGAACATGTTGGAATGCAGCTTACACATGCAATGGAGCACCAGTGTGGCAGAGAGGTTGCATCACCACACTGACCTGAGTGTGTGTGGTCATGTGGATCATTGTGGTTTGGAAAAGAACACATGCAATGACACTCCAGGTGTTAGGCCATGGTCATAAAGCCCATGAATATGTTGGAATACATATACCACATGCAATGGAGCACCAGTGTGGCAGAGAGGTTACATCACACACCTACCTGAGTGTGTGTGGTCATGCGGATCATTGTGGTTTGGAAAATAACACATCCAATCACACACCATATGTTAGGCCAGGGTCAGAAAGTCCAGGAACATGTTTGAATTCAGATGCCACATGCAACGGAGCACCAGTGTGGCAAAGAGGTCACATTACCACACCCACCTGAGTGTGTGTGGTCATGTGGATCATTGTGGTTTAGAAAAGAACACATGAAATGAAAGTCCATCTGTTAGTTCATCGTCAGAAAGCCCAATAACTTGCTGGAATGCAGCTGCCAGATGCATTGGAGCACCAGTGTGATAGAGGGGTTGCATCACCACACCCACCTGAGTGTGTGTGGTCATGTGGATCATTGTGGTTTGGAAAATAACACATGTAATTACACTCCATGTGTTAGGCCATGGTTAGAATGCCCATGAACATGTTGGAATGCAGCCGCATGAATGGAGCACCACTGTGGCAGAGAAGTTGCATCACCACACCCACCTAAGTGTGTGTGGTCATCTAGATCATTGTGGTTTGGAAAATAACACATGCAATGACACACCATATGTCAGGCCATGGTTAGAAATCTCAGGAACATGTTGGAATTCAGCGGCCACATGCAATGGAGCACCGTTGTGGCACAGAGGTTGCATCACCACACCAACCTAAGTGTGTGTGGTCATGTAGATCATTGTGGTTTGGAAAAGTACAAATGCAATGACACTCCATGTGTTAGGCCAAGGCTAGAAAGCCCATGAAAATGTTGGAATACAGATACCAGATGCAATGGTGCACGAGTGGGCAGAGAGGTTACATCACAACACCTACCCGAGTGTGTGTGGTCATGTGGATCATTATAGTTATGAAAATAACGCATCCAATAACACTCCATGTGTCATACCATGGTCAGAAAGCCCATTAACATATTTGAATGTAGCTGCCACATGCAATGGAGCACCAGTGTGGCCCAAAGATTGCATCACCACACGGACGTAAGTGTGTGTGGTCATGTGGATCATTGTGGTTTGGAAAAGATCACATGCAATGACACTCCATGTGTTAGGCCATGGCCATAAAGCTCTTGAATATGTTGGAATACAGATACCAGATGCAATGGAGCACCAATGTGGCAGAGAGGTTACATAACCACACTCACCTGAGTGTGTGTGGTCATGTGGATCATTGTGGTTTGGAAAAGAACACATGCAATGACACTCCATGTGTCAGGACATGGTCATAAACCCCAGGAACATGTTGGAATGCAACTAACACATGCAATGGAGCACTAGTGTGGCAGAGAGTTTGCATCACCACACCCTCCTGAGTGTGTGTGGTGATGTGGATTATTGTGGTTTGGAAAAGAACACATGCACTGACACTCCATGTGTTAGGCCATGGCCATAAAGCTCATGAATATGTTGGAATACAGATACCAGATGCAATGGAGCACCAATGTGGCAGAGAGGTTACATAACCACACTCACGTGAGTGTGTGTGGTCATGTGGATCATTGTGGTTTGGAAAAGAACACATGCAATGACACTCCATGTGTCAGGACATGGTGATAAACCCCAGGAACATGTTGGAATGCAACTAACACATGCAATGGAGCACTAGTGTGGCAGAGAGTCTGCATCACCACACCCTCCTGAGTGTTTGTGGTGATGTGGATCATTGTGGTTTGGAAAAGAACACATGCAATGACACTCCATGTGTTAGGCCATGGCCATAAAGCTCATGAATATGTTGGAATACAGATACCAGATGCAATGGAGCACCAATGTGGCAGAGAGGTTACATAACCACACTCACGTGAGTGTGTGTGGTCATGTGGATCATTGTGGTTTGGAAAAGAACACATGCAATGACACTCCATGTGTCAGGACATGGTGATAAACCCCAGGAACATGTTGGAATGCAACTAACACATGCAATGGAGCACTAGTGTGGCAGAGAGTTTGCATCACCACACCCTCCTTAGTGTGTGTGGTGATGTGGATCATTGTGTTTTGGAAAAGAACACATGCAATGACACTCCATGTGTCAGGCTAAGGTCAGAAAGCGCAGGAACATGTTGGAATGCAGCTTCCACAAGCAATGGAGCACCAGTGAGGTAGAGAGGTTGCATCACCACACTCACCTGAGTGTGTATGGTCATGTGGATCATTTTGGTTTGGAAAAGAACACATGCAATGACACTCCATGTGCCAGGCCATGGTCAGAAATCCCAGGGACATGTTGGAATGCAGCTTCCACATGCAATGGAGCACCAGTGTGGAAGAGAGGTTGCATCACCACACCCACCTAGATGTGTGTGGTCATGTGGATCATTGTGGTTTAGAAAAGAACACATGCAATGACACTCCATGTGTCACTCCATGGTCAGAAAGCTCAGGAACATGTTGGATTGCAGCTGCCACACGCATTGGAGCACCAGTGTGGCAGAGAGGTTGCATCACCACACCGACCTGAATATGTGTGGTCATGTTGATCATTCTGGTTTGTCAAAGAACACATGAAATGACACTCCATTTGTCCGACCATGGAAAGAAAACCTAGTAATATGTTGGAATGCAGCCGCCACATGCAATGGAGCACTAGTGTAGCAGAGAGGTTGCATCACCACACCCTCCTGAGTGTGTGTGGTGATGTGGATCCTTCTGGTTTGGAAAAGAACACATGAAATGACACTCCAAGTGTCTGGCCATGGTCAGAAAGCCCATGAACATGTTGGAATGCAGCTTCCACATGCAATGAAGCACCAGTGTGGCCGAGAGGTTGCATCACCACACCCACCTCAGTGTGTGTGGTTATGTGGATCATTGTGGTTTAGAAAAGAACACACGTAATGACAGTCCATGTGTTAGGCCAAGGTCAGAAAGCCCATGAACATGTTGGAATGCAGCCTCGACATGCAATGGAGCACCACTATGGCAGAGAGATTAGATCACCACTTCCACCTAAGTGTGTGTGGTCATGTGGATCATTATGGTTAAGAAAAGAACACATGCAATGACACTCAATGTGTTAGGCCATGGTCTGAAAGACCAGGAATATACTGGAATGCAGCTTCCACAAGCAATGGAGCACCAGTGTGGCGGAGAGGTTGCATCACCACACAGACCTGAGTGCGTGTGGTCATGTGGATCATTGTGGTTTGGAAAATAACACATGAAATGACACTCCATGTGTTAGGACATGGTCACAAAGCCCATGAATATGTTGGAATACAGATAACACATGCAATGGAGCACCAGTGTGGGAGAGAGGTTGGATCACCACACCCACCTGAGTGTGTGTGGTCATGTGGATCATTGTAGTTTGGAAAAGAACATATGGAATGACACACCATATGTTTGGCCATGGTTAGAAAGCCCAGGAACATGTTGGAATCCAGCTGCGACATGCAATGGAGCACCAATATGGTAGAGAGGTTGCATCACCACACCCACCTAAGTGCGTGTGGTCATGTATATCATTGTGGTTTGGGAAAGAATAAATGCATTGACACTCCATGTGTTATGCCAAGGTTAGAAAGCCCATGAACATGTTGGAACGAAGACACCACATGCAATGGAGCACCAGTGTGGAAGAGAGGGTACATCACCACACCCACCTGAGTGTGTGGTCATGTGGATCATTATGGTTAAGAAAAGAACACATGCAATGACACTCCATGTGTCATGCCATGGTCGGAAAGCCCAGGAACATATTGGAATGCAGCTGCAACATGCAATGGAGCACCAGTGTGGCAGGGAGGTGGCATCACCACACCCACCTGAGTGTGTGTGGTCATGTGGCTCATTGTGGTTTGTAAAAGAACACATGCAATGACAGTCCATGTGTCAGGACATGGTCATAAAGCCCAGGAACATGTTGGAATGGAGCTACCACATGCATTGGAGGATTAGTGTGTCAGAGAGGTTGCATCACCACACCCACCTGAGTGTGTGTGGTCATGTGGATCATTATGGTTTTGAAAAGAACACATGAAATGACACTCCATGTGTCAGGCCATGGTCAGAAAGCCCAAGAATATGTTGGAATGAAGCTGTCAATGAAATGGAGCACTAGTGTGGCAGAGAGGTTGCATCACCACACCCTCCTGAGTGTGCTGGTTTGGAAAAGAACACATGCAATGACACTCCAGGTGTCAGAAAGCCCTGCAATATGTTGGAATGCAGCTTCCACATGCAATGAAGCACTAGTGTGGCAGAGAGGTTGCATTACCACACCCACCTGAGTGTGTGTGGTCATGTGGACCATTGTGGATTAGAAAAGAACACATGAAATGACAGTCCATGTGTCAGTTCATGGTCAGAATGCCCAAGAACATGTTTGAATGCAGCCGCCAGATGCATTGGAGCACTAGCGTGGTAGAGAGGTTGCATCACCACACCCACCTGAGTGTGGGTGGTCATGTGGATCATTGTGGTTTGGAAAAGAACACATGCAATTACACTCCATGTGTCAGGCCATGGTTAGAAAGCCCATGCACATGTTGGAATGCAGCCGCATGCAATGGAGCACCATTGTGGCAGAGAAGTTGCATCACCACACCCACCTCAGTGTGTGTGGTCATCTAGATCATTGTGGTTTGGAAAATAACACATGCAATGAGACACCATATGCCAGGCCATGGTCAAAAATCTCAGGAACATGTTGGAATCCAGCGGCCACATGTAATGGAGCACCAGTGTGGCAGAGAGGTTGCATCACCACATCGACCTAAGTGTGTGTGGTCATGTGGATTATTATGGTGAAGAAAAGAACACATGTAATGACACTCCAGGTGTGAGGCCATGGTCACAAAGCCCAGGAACATATTCGAATGCAGCTGCCACATGCAATGGAGCACTAGTGTGGTAGAGAGGTTGCATCACTACATTCACCTGAGTGTGTGGTCTCATGTGTATCATTGTGGTTTGGAAAAGAACGCATGCAATGACACACAATATGGTATCCCATGGTCAGAAAGCCTAGGAACATGTTGGAATTCAGCTACCACATGCAATGGAGCACCACTATGATAGAGAGGTTGCATCACCACACCCACCTAAGTGTGTGTGGTCATGTTTATCATTCTGGTTTAGAAAAGAACAAATTCAATGACACTCCATGTGTTAGGCCAAGGTGAAAAAGCCCATGAACATGTTGGAATGCAGCCACAACTTGCAATTGAGAACCAGTGTGGCAGAGAGGTTACATCACCACTCCCACCTTTGTGTGTGTGGTCATGTGGATCATTACGGTTAAGAATAGAACACATCCAATGACACTCCATGTGTCAGCCCATGGTCAAAAAGCCTAGGAACATGTTGGAATGCAGCTTCCACATGCAATGGAGCACCAGTGTGGCAGAGAGGTTGCATCACCACACTGACCTGAGTGTGTGTGGTCATGTGGATCATTGTGGTTTGGAAAAGAACACATGCAATGACACTCCATGTGTTAGGCCATGGTCATAAAGCCCATGATTATGTTGGAATACAGATACCACATGCAATGGAGCACCAGTGTGGCACAGAGGCTGCATCACCCCACCCACCTGAGTGTGTGTGGTCATGTGGATCATTGTGGTTTGGAAAATAACACATCCAATGACACGCCATATGTTAGGCCACGGTCAGAAAGTCCTGGAACATGTTTGAATTTAGCTGCAACATGCAACGGAGCACCAGTGTGGTAGAGAGGTTGCATCACCACACCCACCTAAGTGTGTGTGGTCATGTAGATCATTGTGGTTTGGAAAAGAACAAATGCAATGACACTCCATGTGTTATTCCAAGGTCAGAAAGCCCATGAACATGTTGGAATGCAACCGCCACATGCAATGGAGCACCAATGTGGTAGAGAGGTTACATCACCACTCCCACCTGAGTGTGTGTGGTCATGTGGATCATTATGGTTAAGAAAAGAACACATGCAATGACACTCCATGTGTTAGGCTATGGTGTAAAAGCCCAGGAACATACTGGAATGCAGCTGCCAGATGTAATGGAGCACCAGTAGGGCAGAGAGGTTGTATCACCACACCGACCTGAGTGTGTGTGGTCATGTGGATAATTGTGGTTTGGAAAAGAACACCTGTAATGACACACAATATGGTAGCCCATGGTTAGAAAGCCTAGGGACATGTTGGAATTCAGCTGCCATATGCAATGGAGAACCCGTAAGATAGAGAGGTTGCATCACCACACCCACCTAAGTGTGTGTGGTCATGTTGATCATTGTGGTTTAGAAAAGAACAAATGCAATGACACTCCATGTGTTAGGCCAAGGTCAAAAAGCCCATGAACATGTTGGAATGCAACCACAACATGCAATTGAGCACCAGTGTGGCAGAGAGGTTACATCACCACTCCCACCTTTGTGTGTGTGGTCATGTGGATCATTACGGTTAAGAATATAACACATGAAATAACACTCCCTGTGTCAGGCCATGGTCAGAAAGCCTAGGAACATGTTGGAATGCAGCTTACACATGCAATGGAGCACCAGTGTGGCAGAGAGGTTGCATCACCACACTGACCTGAGTGTGTGTGGTCATGTGGATCATTGTGGTTTGGAAAAGAACACATGCAATGACACTCCAGGTGTTAGGCCATGGTCATAAAGCCCATGAATATGTTGGAATACATATACCACATGCAATGGAGCACCAGTGTGGCAGAGAGGTTACATCACACACCTACCTGAGTGTGTGTGGTCATGCGGATCATTGTGGTTTGGAAAATAACACATCCAATCACACACCATATGTTAGGCCAGGGTCAGAAAGTCCAGGAACATGTTTGAATTCAGATGCCACATGCAACGGAGCACCAGTGTGGCAAAGAGGTCACATTACCACACCCACCTGAGTGTGTGTGGTCATGTGGATCATTGTGGTTTAGAAAAGAACACATGAAATGAAAGTCCATCTGTTAGTTCATCGTCAGAAAGCCCAATAACTTGCTGGAATGCAGCTGCCAGATGCATTGGAGCACCAGTGTGATAGAGGGGTTGCATCACCACACCCACCTGAGTGTGTGTGGTCATGTGGATCATTGTGGTTTGGAAAATAACACATGTAATTACACTCCATGTGTTAGCCCATGGTTAGAATGCCCATGAACATGTTGGAATGCAGCCGCATGAATGGAGCACCACTGTGGCAGAGAAGTGGCATCACCACACCCACCTAAGTGTGTGTGGTCATCTAGATCATTGTGGTTTGGAAAATAACACATGCAATGACACACCATATGTCAGGCCATGGTTAGAAATCTCAGGAACATGTTGGAATTCAGCGGCCACATGCAATGGAGCACCGTTGTGGCACAGAGGTTGCATCACCACACCAACCTAAGTGTGTGTGGTCATGTAGATCATTGTGGTTTGGAAAAGTACAAATGCAATGACACTCCATGTGTTAGGCCAAGGCTAGAAAGCCCATGAAAATGTTGGAATACAGATACCAGATGCAATGGTGCACGAGTGGGCAGAGAGGTTACATCACAACACCTACCCGAGTGTGTGTGGTCATGTGGATCATTATAGTTATGAAAATAACGCATCCAATAACACTCCATGTGTCATACCATGGTCAGAAAGCCCATTAACATATTTGAATGTAGCTGCCACATGCAATGGAGCACCAGTGTGGCCCAAAGATTGCATCACCACACGGACGTAAGTGTGTGTGGTCATGTGGATCATTGTGGTTTGGAAAAGATCACATGCAATGACACTCCATGTGTTAGGCCATGGCCATAAAGCTCTTGAATATGTTGGAATACAGATACCAGATGCAATGGAGCACCAATGTGGCAGAGAGGTTACATAACCACACTCACCTGAGTGTGTGTGGTCATGTGGATCATTGTGGTTTGGAAAAGAACACATGCAATGACACTCCATGTGTCAGGACATGGTCATAAACCCCAGGAACATGTTGGAATGCAACTAACACATGCAATGGAGCACTAGTGTGGCAGAGAGTTTGCATCACCACACCCTCCTGAGTGTGTGTGGTGATGTGGATTATTGTGGTTTGGAAAAGAACACATGCAATGACACTCCATGTGTTAGGCCATGGCCATAAAGCTCATGAATATGTTGGAATACAGATACCAGATGCAATGGAGCACCAATGTGGCAGAGAGGTTACATAACCACACTCACCTGAGTGTGTGTGGTCATGTGGATCATTGTGGTTTGGAAAAGAACACATGCAATGACACTCCATGTGTCAGGACATGGTCATAAACCCCAGGAACATGTTGGAATGCAACTAACACATGCAATGGAGCACTAGTGTGGCAGAGAGTCTGCATCACCACACCCTCCTGAGTGTGTGTGGTGATGTGGATCATTGTGGTTTGGAAAAGAACACATGCAATGACACTCCATGTGTTAGGCCATGGCCATAAAGCTCATGAATATGTTGGAATACAGATACCAGATGCAATGGAGCACCAATGTGGCAGAGAGGTTACATAACCACACTCACGTGAGTGTGTGTGGTCATGTGGATCATTGTGGTTTGGAAAAGAACACATGCAATGACACTCCATGTGTCAGGACATGGTGATAAACCCCAGGAACATGTTGGAATGCAACTAACACATGCAATGGAGCACTAGTGTGGCAGAGAGTTTGCATCACCACACCCTCCTTAGTGTGTGTGGTGATGTGGATCATTGTGTTTTGGAAAAGAACACATGCAATGACACTCCATGTGTCAGGCTAAGGTCAGAAAGCGCAGGAACATGTTGGAATGCAGCTTCCACAAGCAATGGAGCACCAGTGAGGTAGAGAGGTTGCATCACCACACTCACCTGAGTGTGTATGGTCATGTGGATCATTTTGGTTTGGAAAAGAACACATGCAATGACACTCCATGTGCCAGGCCATGGTCAGAAATCCCAGGGACATGTTGGAATGCAGCTTCCACATGCAATGGAGCACCAGTGTGGAAGAGAGGTTGCATCACCACACCCACCTAGATGTGTGTGGTCATGTGGATCATTGTGGTTTAGAAAAGAACACATGCAATGACACTCCATGTGTCACTCCATGGTCAGAAAGCCCAGGAACATGTTGGAATGCAGCTTCCACAAGCAATGGAGCACCAGTGAGGTAGAGAGGTTGCATCACCACACTCACCTGAGTGTGTATGGTCATGTGGATCATTTTGGTTTGGAAAAGAACACATGCAATGACACTCCATGTGCCAGGCCATGGTCAGAAATCCCAGGGACATGTTGGAATGCAGCTTCCACATGCAATGGAGCACCAGTGTGGAAGAGAGGTTGCATCACCACACCCACCTAGATGTGTGTGGTCATGTGGATCATTGTGGTTTAGAAAAGAACACATGCAATGACACTCCATGTGTCACTCCATGGTCAGAAAGCCCAGGAACATGTTGGATTGCAGCTGCCACACGCATTGGAGCACCAGTGTGGCAGAGAGGTTGCATCACCACACCGACCTGAATATGTGTGGTCATGTTGATCATTCTGGTTTGTCAAAGAACACATGAAATGACACTCCATTTGTCCGACCATGGAAAGAAAACCCAGTAATATGTTGGAATGCAGCCGCCACATGCAATGGAGCACTAGTGTAGCAGAGAGGTTGCATCACCACACCCTCCTGAGTGTGTGTGGTGATGTGGATCCTTCTGGTTTGGAAAAGAACACATGAAATGACACTCCAAGTGTCTGGCCATGGTCAGAAAGCCCATGAACATGTTGGAATGCAGCTTCCACATGCAATGAAGCACCAGTGTGGCCGAGAGGTTGCATCACCACACCCACCTCAGTGTGTGTGGTTATGTGGATCATTGTGGTTTAGAAAAGAACACACGTAATGACAGTCCATGTGTTAGTCGATGGTCAAAAAGCCCAGGAACATGTTGGAATGTAGCTGCCACATGCATTGGAGCACCAGTGTGGTAGAGAGGTTGCATCACAACGACCACATGAATATGTTGGAATACAGATACCACATGCAATGGAGCACCAATGTGGCAGAGAGGTTGCATCACCACACCAACCTGAGCGTGTGTGGTCATGTGGCTCATTGTGGTTTGGAAGAGAACACATGCAATGAGACTCCATGTATCAGGACATGGTCATAAAGCCTAGGAACATGTTGGAATGAAGCTGCCAAATGCATTGGAGCAATAGTGTGTCAAAGAGGTTGCATCACCACACCTATCTGAGTGTGTGTGGTCATGTGGATCATTATGGTTTGGAAAAGAACACGGGAAATGACACTCCATGTGTCAGGCCATGGTTAGAACGCCCAAGAATATGTTGGAATGAAGCTTCCATATGAAATGGAGCACTAGTGTGGCAGAGAGGTTGCGTCACCACACCCTCCTGAGTGTGTGTGGTGATGTGGATCATTCTGGTTTGGCAAAGAACACATGCAATGACACTCCATATGTCAGGCCATGGTCAGAAAGCCCAGGAATATGTTGGAATGCGGCTTCCACATGCAATGAAGCACTAGTGTGTCAAAGAGGTCGCGTTACCACACCCACCTGAGTGTGTGTGGTCATGTGGATCATTGTGGTTTAGAAAAGAACACATGAAATGACAGTCCATGTGTCGGTTCATCGTCAGAAAGCCCAATAACTTGCTGGAATGCAGCTGCCAGATGCATTGGAGCACCAGTGTGATAGAGGGGTTGCATCACCACGCCCACCTGAGTGTGTGTGGTCATGTGGATCATTGTGGTTTGGAAAATAACACATGCAAGGACACTCCATGTGTCAGGCCATGGTTAGAAAGCCCATAAACATGTTGGAATGCAGCCGCATGCAATGGACTACCACTGTGGCAGAGAAGTTGCATCACCACACCCACCTAAGTGTGTGTGGTCATCTAGATCATTGTGGTTTGGAAAATAACACATGCAATGACACACCATATGTCAGGCCATGGTTAGAAATCTCAGGAACATGTTGGAATTCAGCGGCCACATGCAATGGAGTACCGTTGTGGCAGAGAGGTTACATCACAACACCTACCCGAGTGTGTGTGGTCATGTGGATCATTATGGTTATGATAACGCATCCAATAACACTCCATGTGTCAGACCATGGTCAGAAAGCACATGAGCATATTTGAATGTAGCTGCCACATGCAATGGAGCACCAGTGTGGCCCAAAGATTGCATCACCACACGGACGTAAGTGTGTGTGGGCATGTGGATCATTGTGGTTTGGAAAAGATCACATGCAATGACACTCCATGTGTTAGGCCATGGCCATAAAGCTCATGAATATGTTGGAATACAGATACCAGATGCAATGGAGCACCAATGTGGCAGAGATGTTACATAACCACACTCACCTGAGTGTGTGTGGTCATGTGGACCATTGTGGTTTGGAAAAGAACACATGCAATGACACTCCATGTGTCAAGACATGGTCATAAACCCAGGAACATGTTGGAATGCAACTAACACATGCAATGGAGCACTAGTGTGGCAGAGAGTTTGCATCACCACACCCTCCTAAGTGTGTGTGGTGATGTGGATCATTGTGGTTTGGAAAAGAACACATGAAATGACACTCCATGTGTCAGGCTACGGTCAGAAAGCGCAGGAACATGTTGGAATGCAGCTTCCACAAGCAATGGAGCACCAGTGAGGTAGAGAGGTTGCATCACTACACTCACCTAAGTGTGTATTGTCATGTGGATCATTTTGGTTTGGAAAAGAACACATGCAATGACACTCCATGTGCCAGGCCATGGTCAGAAATCCCAGGGACATGTTGGAATGCAGCTGCCACATGCAATGGAGCACCAGTGTGGAAGAGAGGTTGATTCACCACACCCACCTAGATGTGTGTGGTCATGTGGATCATTGTGGTTTAGAAAAGAACACATGCAATGACACTCCATGTGTCAATCCATGGTCAAAAAGCCCAGGAACATGTTGGATTACAGCTGCCACACGCATTGGAGCACCAGTGTGGCAGAGAGGTTGCATCACCACACCGACCTGAATATGTGTGGTCATGTTGATCATTCTGGTTTGTCAAAGAACACATGAAATGACACTCCATTTGTCCGACCATGGAAAGAAAACCAAGTAATATGTTGGAATGCAGCCGCCACATGCAATGGAGCACTAGTGTAGCAGAGAGGTTGCATCACCACACCCTCCTGAGTGTGTGTGGTGATGTGGATCATTCTGGTTTGGAAAAGAACACATGAAATGACACTCCAAGTGTCTGGCCATGGTCAGAAAGCCCAGGAACATGTTGGAATGCAGCTTCGACATGCAATGAAGCACCAGTCTGGCCGAGAGGTTGCATCACCACACCCACCTCAGTGTGTGTGGTTATGTGGATCATTATGGTTTAGAAAAGAACACATGTAATGACAGTCCATGTGTCAGTTGGTGGTCAAAAAGCCCAGGAACATGTTGGACTGTAGCTGCCACATGCTTTGGAGCACCAGTGTGGTAGAGAGGTTGCATCACAACGACCACATGAATATGTTGGAATACAGATACCACATGCAATGGAGCACCAATGTGGCAGAGAGGTTGCATCACCACACCCACCTGAGCGTGTGTGGTCATGTGGCTCATTGTGGTTTGGAAGAGAACACATGCAATGAGACTCCATGTGTCAGGACATGGTCATAAAGCCCAGGAACATGTTGGAATGAAGCTGCCACATGCATTGGAGCAATAGTGTGTCAGAGAGGTTGCATCACCACACCTATCTGAGTGTGTGTGGTCATGTGGATCATTATGGTTTGGAAAAGAACACAGGAAATGACACTCCATGTGTCAGGCCATGGTTAGAACGCCCAAGAATATGTTGGAATGAAGCTTCCATATGAAATGGAGCACTAGTGTGGCAGAGAGGTTGCGTCACCACACCCTCCTGAGTGTGTGTGGTGATGTGGATCATTCTGGTCTGGCAAAGAACACATGCAATGACACTCCATATGTCAGGCCATGGTCAGAAAGCCCAGGAATATGTTGGAATGCGGCTTCCACATGCAATGAAGCACTAGTGTGTCAAAGAGGTCGCGTTACCACACCCACCTGAGTGTGTGTGGTCATGTGGATCATTGTGGTTTAGAAAAGAACACATGAAATGACAGTCCAGGTGTCGGTTCATCGTCAGAAAGCCCAATAACTTGCTGGAATGCAGCTGCCAGATGCATTGGAGCACCAGTGTGATAGAGGGGTTGCATCACCACGCCCACCTGAGTGTGTGTGGTCATGTGGATCATTGTGGTTTGGAAAATAACACATGCAAGGACACTCCATGTGTCAGGCCATGGTTAGAAAGCCCATGAACATGTTGGAATGCAGCCGCATGCAATGGACCACCACTGTGGCAGAGAAGTTGCATCACCACACCCACCTAAGTGTGTGTGGTCATCTAGATCATTGTAGTTTGGAAAATAACACATGCAATGGCACACCTTATGTCAGGCCATGGTTAGAAATCTCAGGAACATGTTGGAATTCAGCGGCCACATGCAATGGAGCACCAGTGTGGCAGAGAGGTTGCATCACCACACAGACCTAAGTGCGTGTGGTCATGTAGATCATTGTGGTTTGGAAAAGAACACATGCAATGACACTCCATGTGTTAGGTCAAGGTTAGAAAGCCCATGAACATGATGGAATATAGATACCACATGCAATGTTGCACGATTGGGCAGAGAGGTTACATCATAACACCTACCCGAGTGTGTGTGGTCATGTGGATCATTATGGTTAAGAAAAGAACGCATCCAATAACACTCCATGTGTCAGACCATGGTCAGAAATTCCATGAACATACTTGAATGTAGCTGCCACATGCAATGGAGAACTAGTGTGGCCGAAAGATTGCATCACCACACCGACGTAAGTGTGTGTGGTCATGTGGATCATTATGGTTTGGAAAAGAACACATGAAATGACACTCCATGTGTTAGGCCATGGTCATAAAGCTCATGAATATGTTCGAATACAGATACCAGATGCAATGGAGCACCAATGTGGGAGAGAGGCTACATCACCACACCCACCTGAGTGTGGGTGGTCATGTGGATCATTGTGGTTTGGAAAAGAACACATGCAATGACAATCCATGTATGAGGACATGGTCATAAATCCCAGGAACATGTTGGAATGCAGCTACCACATGCCATGGAGCACGAGTGTGGCAGAGAGGTTGCATCACCACACCCTCCTGAGTGTGTGTGGTGATGTGGATCATTGTGGTTTGGAAAAGAGCACATGCAACGACACTCCATGTGTCAGGCTATGGTCAAAAAGCGCAGGAACATGTTGGAATGCAGCTTCCACATGCAATGGAGCACCAGTGGGGCAGAGAGGTTGCATCACCACACTCACCTGAGTGTGTATGGTCATGTGGATCATTCTGGTTTTGAAAAGAACACATGCAATGACACTCCATGTGCCAGGCCATGGTCAGAAAGCCCAGGAACATGTTGGAATCCAGCTGCCACATGCAATGGAACACTAGTGTGGAAGAGAGGTTGCATCACCACACCCACCTAAGTGTGTCTGGTCATGTGGATCATTGTGGTTTAGAAAAGAACACATGCAATGACACTCCATGTGTCAGTCCATGGTCAGAAAGCCCAGGAACATGTTGGATTGCAGCTGCCACATGCATTGGAGCACTAGTGTGGCAGAGAGGTTGCATCACCACACCCAGCTGAATATGTGTGGTCATGTTGATCATTCTGGTTTGACAAAGAACACATGTAATGACACTCCATGTGTCCGACCATGGAAAGAAGACCCAGTAATATGTTGGAATGCAGCTGCCACATGCAATGGAGCACTAGTGTGGCAGAGAGCTTGCATCACCACACCCTCCTGAGTGTGTGTGGTGATGTGGATCATTCTGATTTGGAAAAGAACACATGAAATGACACTCCAAGTGTTTGGCCATGGTTAGAAAGCCCAGGAACATGTTGGAATGCAGCTACCACATGCAATGAAGCACCAACATGGCAGAGAGGTTGCATCACCACACCCACCTCAGTGTGTGTGGTCATGTGGATCATTGTGGTTTAGAAAATAACACATGTAATGAAAGTCCATGTGTCAGTCCATGGTCAAAAAGCCTAGGAACATGTTGGAATGCAGTTGCCACATGCATTGGAGCACCAGTGTGGTAGAGAGGTTGCATCACCACACCCACATGAATATGTTGGAATACAGATACCACATGCAATGGAGCACCAATGTGGCAGAGAGGTTGCATCACCACACCCACCTGAGTGTGTGTGGTCATGTGGGTCATTGTGGTTTGGAAAAGAACACATGCAATGGCACTCCATGTGTCAGGACATGGTCATAAACCCCAGGAACATGTTGGAATGGAGCAGCCACATGCATTGGAGCATTAGTGTGGCAGAGAGGTTACATCATCACACCCACATGAATAGGTTGGAATACAGATACCACATTCAATGGAGCACCAGTGTGTTAGAGAGGTTGCATCACCACACCTACCTGAGTGTGTGTGGTCATGTGGATCATTGTGGTTTGGAAAAGAACATATGCAATGACACTCCATGTGTCGTGGTGGTGGCACGACAGATGTCATGGATAGGCTAAAGATGGGGCCAATGAGCGGTAGGGGAATCCAGGGAGGGAGAACGTGGTGATTGCACACACAGATGTTTTTGTATTCTCTCTATCAATGGTGTTTAGAAACGCTCTTCAAGCCCTCAGTAAGAAGGAGACCATGTCTCTTACTCCCTACCAACTAGCTCTAGAGTTCTACCTTAGATAGAGAAAATGATCGATCCCCTCCTATGGAGGCCCCGGTGCTCCTTATATAGGGGAGCCTGGGTTACAATACTAGGGCACACGTGGAAGCATATTTGGAGAATATGCTCCTCGCCTAAATCTAGCTGCTTCTTTATTCTCTTTAATGGCTCGTCCGGGCTTTGGACATAACCCACAGCGTAATCTTTGCCTTTAAGCGTCACCAGACACGGTCTATGTCATCCGACATTGCCCGCATCACCTTGGTCGCCCCTTACCCACTGGTCCTCTTCTTTACTTTGCTTCGCTCATGCTACAGCTAATAAAGCCACCTTTTGACCAATGGGGGATTCCTTCTCTTGGAAGCCATAAGATAATCCAGCCAGCATGTGGCTAGTCCAGCTATCAAGTTACCTCCAAAACAGATAGATGAACATGGCCGGCATATATTATGTCGGCCGGACTACAGTCAAGGAGATGCTCCATGGGTCGGATCACTCTATGGTTCGGCCTTCCTTGAGGTGACCCGGTCAACAATTGCTTTGACCGTACCATACCGCAACTAACTCGGCCCTTATACCCGACGTTACCCTACCTGGGGGTATCGCCCTAACATTAGTCTCCGAAGCTGGTGCGGTCTTAGCAACTTTTGGTTGTTAAGGCCACAGCAGGTTCCCATATCCGAATCTTTGCCTCTTTAGCTGAGTTACCCTGTAACCCGGAGTTTTTCATCTTGTGATCCCTTGGCTCATTCCGAGTTATTCCTCGCTGGCCGGGTCTTTTGCTCACTTATCCGGGTTACCTTTCCTTCCCTTGTACGCTTCCCCACATCCTACATGGAGGGTAATCATCATTTTGCCTCATTTTAAGGGCCACACACATTTAATGTGCCGGTTACTGTCGCAATGTCAGGAATAACTGTTGTGCACGTCCCTTCACTACGGCGCCTCGTTAACTGTAACATTACATCACGTCATGGGATCCTTTGCCCCTATGGTCCTTGCTATGGCCACGCTCTGATTGGCCAACTCGGCTGCGTACACACCTGTTGCGCGTGGTGTGGCGACCGCAAAGGATCCCACTATGTGCCCATTGCGCGGTTAAGTAGAAGGCCTAGGGCACCCCTGGGGAAGTTCACCATTTTCTCTGTGCCTCCCAGCCTCCTCTCTCTTTCATTGTAACCTTGCCACCGCCGCTAGTTTCTCGTTGCGTCAGCGCCGCCGTGACCACGCACTGGCAGCACCTTGTGCCTGCGCCTCCGTTTCCGCTCTAGATCTCCATCACGGGACCTTGCGCTTCCCGTTTCCCCTCCTCCGGTTATCTCTACTCCGATTTCTTTCTTGAGGATCTTGATTCCACCATGACTGAGGAGGAAGCATCCATGGTGTCGCAGTAGGAGGAAGAAGCTGAGGGCCGCCAGCGCGGCTGCTGGGATGGCGCTTTTGTCTGCAAGTACGACTTGGACTGGCTCCGCACCACGCGTCGCATCCCCACAGACGTTGCCTGTCGCCTCGCCTCCGGCGATACCTCTCCTTCCCCAATCCTGGGGAATATGTTGTTTTCCTTTCGCATTTTCAGCATGGCTTCGGCCTCCCCACCTTCGATTACTTTTTTGATTTTATTTCCACCTACAAACTACAACCACATCATCTCCCTGCCAATGCCATCACTTCTTTGTCCTCCTTTGCCTTTGGCATTGAGGGGTACATTGGCCTCTGGCTAACCAAGGAACTTTGGATCAAGTTCTTCGGTCTCCGGAGGAACGTGGTTCCGGCTAAGGAGCTTACTCCGGAGGAGAAGCACTTGACCCAATGCGGCACTGCCTCCATTTTTCGTTGCAAGAATTCTGTATAACCCCGGGTCAATAGACTCGAGTCCTCCAAAGGCTAGGCCCGGACCTTCTTCTATGTCCAGAACAGCACCAACGAGGACTTGATCCGGCTCCTCCCCTTCAAGCTTAGCCCTCAAGATACCTCTCTTTGGGAGAGCATTCCCAAGTGACCCACGGCCCTGGAGAATCAGGTGGAGCGCCGGAGCAAGGAGCTGCTCAAGGAGAAGCTCCAGGGGGAGGACATCATGATTAGTTTTTTCCACAGCCAGGTCTCCCCCTTCTAAAGCGAGCCCACAAGATCTGCTACTTGAGCGGCCCTCTAGACCCCCACCGGACTTCATCTATCGAGCTAGATAACTCGGTGGTTTACCACCGGGTTAAATACATTTTCAATGTGGAGAAGGAGTTCACCCAGGATTGGGAGTGGGGACTTGATCCCTTCACCCGGGACAACCCTCCTCCAAAGGTAAACTTAATTTTTTCTTATTTTCCGGATATTCTTTGTATGTCGGTTCACTTTTGTAACTTGTCAATTGTTGTCTTGTTCTCAGCGATTCCTCCAGCAGCCACTGGAGGATTGCGAAATGCTAGCGAGCAAGTGGTTGCCGGACCGCATCGAGGAGGATGAGGAGGAGCCTGATCCGGAGACCTTCCTGCCTACCCCGGACTTCGTCAAACGCAGCGCTGGTAAGGCCTCTTCTCTAAGGGATTGGCCAGATGACGATGACTCACACGTTGATGTCCTGGGGGTACTTGATCTGGTTCCCATCTCTTACGCACATCTGGTTATGTCCGAATCTTCAGCTAACCTGGACGGTCAGCTCCACGAGGTTCCTCCCCTCGCCACTAGTGGTCTGGCCCCTGCTTCTTCCCATAAGCGCGCGGTTTCCTCGGCCGCAGCTTCGGAGGCGCCGTCGCCCAAGAAGAGGCAGACGAAGTCCTGGGTGAAAGCCTCGACTAAGCCGGCCGCCAAGAGCACGGTCCGGAGGGCGCCCAAACCTCGGCCTCCTCCAACCTCGGATGAGTAAGTCCTTTTGCACTTGAACTTGGGGAATTTTCCTTTGTTTGCCTTTGTCTCTTATTGGTTCTCTGTCTCTTTGACTTGGTGGTTTTCTTCTTTTCAGAGCTCCTAGGGTCATCCATCAGAGCGGCTCCAGCATAGCCTCCCCAAGCCAGAGTAGCCCTTCTCCCCCCCGTGATGACGATATTTGCCCGCTCAGACCTATTCAAGCGGGGAGTAGCGAGGCGGCTCTAGATACGGTGATGCTAGATCTCCCCAGTTCTTCTTTGGCCTCAACGCCAAGTCATGAGATGCCAATTTCATCGGCACCATTCCCAACAAGTTCTTCTACCCCAGTGTTTCCAGCACCAGTAGCCCTAGCAGCAGCTACACCAGCAGCAGCGACAACATCAGTCGTTTCAGCAACAACATCAGCAACACCAGCATCAGCACCAGCACCAGTACAGGCAGCAGCAACACCAACAGCAGCAACCAAGGCCTCCACCAAGCCTCCCAAGAGGAAGGCTCCGCCAGCTCCCTCCGGGTCAACTCCCTCAGTTGCAGACATCTTCCAGCCAGCTCCTAAGGCTTCATCCGGCAAGCACAAGAAGGCTATCGGGTCAGCTAAAGGGATCTCATTTGGGTCTACCGCCTCCGGGTCAAAGGGTAGCAGGCAACTGGTTCTGCATACTAGCCCCACTACAGCTCAATCCCCCAGGCGAGATGCCCACGTCAAAGGTCTTGTGGTGAACAACTCTCCTAGTGGTGAAAGTTACAGTCCACTACTCCTTGAGTATGTGAAGAACTGGAATAATGCAGAATTCATCGAACCACAAGATGATCTGCCGGAGAAGTTCGGCCCAGCCGAGTTCAACGCACAGATGAACTCTGCAACCAAGGTTATATCTTTAGCTGGACGGATGATGGAGGTAACTCTTTTCCTCTACTATTGGTACCTTGTATAACTGAGTGCTTGTAGATATAGCCCATAGTCCCCGAGCCTCCGAGGGAATAACTTGTTATTCGGTCAGATGCTCCTTATAGAATCTAGTTTTTGTCCATAGCAACGTCAAATTTTAACATAGTTAGAGCCGGGTTAAGTTCCCTTGGCCTGGATCTTGTACACTTCGAATATCCACACACCTAGAGCCGGGTTAAGTTGCCTTGGTCCAGATCTTGGACACTTCAAATATCCACACACCTAGAGCCGGGTTGAGTTCCACTTGGCCCGGATCTTGTAGACTTCGAATATCCACACACCTAGAGCCGAGTTAAGTTCCACTTGGCCCAGATCTTGTAGACTTTAAATATCCACACACCTAGAGCCGGGTTAACTTCCACTTGGCCCGGATCTTGTAGACTTCGAATTATTTTTACTTTGCTTTTGAACTTTGCCATTGGCTTGCTTATTTCAGATTACCACTAACCGCCGATCCGCTGAGTTCCAGCGCCTGCTGGACTCCTATAAAGACATTCGAGCGCGTTATGGTAAACTCCTGGAGGATCACCAGAAGAAGTGTAATGTTCCTTATTTAGACTTTTCCCTCTTCCATTTTCGTTCTTTGGAGTTGTCTATGATCCGTACTAATTTGTTATCTGAATCATGCAACCGAGGTTGAAGCTAAGAATATCATTATGCGAAAAAATCTGGCTGGGACCAAAGGTAATTTTATCCCCTTCACACAACCACTATACTTTCCTTCTTTTATCTGGTGGACACTTATACTTTGGGTCCTCCGGATCATTACATTGTTGTAGTTGCTCTCGAGGATAGCGTTAGTATGCCTGAAATGATGACCCATTTCCTCGAACAAACAGGGAAGCATGAGGCTGAGCTGAGGAAGAAAGATGAAGAGATAGCTCGGCTCTAGCTCCAGGACTCGGAGATCACTCGGCTGAATGCCGAAATTCAGAGGGTCAAGGGCCTCCATAAGTCCGAGTTGGAGAAGGCTGACCAGGAGTTTGTCGAGGAGAAAGAGCGTTTGACCACACAAATCTCCAAGGACAAGAGCTTATTGCAGGAAGCCGACGTCAAGCTTACGTCGGTGACCACCGAATATGAGAAACTCCAGGCACATAGCACCGACGTTCATTCCGAGCTTCAGAGACTCCTCTTCTAGATTACACGTGAGATTTCTGCCCTTGCTTGATTTTCCTTCCTCTGGTTTTGGTGCTTTTGTTCACTGTTTCTTCTTCTCCATTCTCAGGAAAATTTCCAGAGAGTGATGCGTTGGTGCTATTGCTGTAACTCGGTCCCGTGAACAACGTGGTCTGCTTGTAGGCCCCGACGCCGAGCCAATCCCGTATACCATGGAGGACCTACTGGCGATTCTCACTGCTCGCCTTGAGCTGGTGAAGAACCATGGTACAAATATCATACCAGCAACAACGCGTATGTACAACTCCCTCTGGCCCACTGATCCCATTCCCAAAACAGGTTCGACTTTCATAGCCAAACGGATGGAGTGCGAGCATCAGCTGAATCTACAACATGAATCTGTTGCACATGCTCGTGCTGACATCGCTTTGCAGTTCGTCCTTTCGTGGTATGAAGGGATTGATTTGGGGTTGCTTACTCGCGTGCGCACTGGGTCTAAGTGGTGCGAGAATCCGGATTGGATTGCGCACCGCAAAGCCTGTGCCAATAAGCTCATTCAATATTCCTTCTACCACGCTTGGAATGAAGGGCCGAGTTATCTCGATGTCTTTGATGATGAAGTTGTTTCCGCAGATGAAGAAGAAGAAGGGACTGAAGGTGAGGCCTCCGAGCTTGGCGACGAGGCCGAAGACCCAGAGGATGGCGAGGTCAATCCTACGGATGAAGCCGAGGCTAGCACCCCTCCCCCACACTCCGAAGTACCTCCTTCGCCGGCAGATGATTCGTCTGCTGCCCCTGCTCCTTAAAAACACTTATCATATTTATCAGATCCCTAGAATGCTAGGCGGAAATGTATCTAAGTACTTCAGTTTGGTTGTGCTACAATTTATTGTTTTGAACTAAGTTCTTAATGCTGGTTTATCGTGGGCAAAGTCCTCGAGTTTCATTTTCTTGTTCCCCCAATTTTTGACTCGGCCCGTGTCTACCTTGATTCGGCTTTTCGACTTAAGTCCGAGGTTCAAAAATTTATTTAACAATACTTGAAACTTTGAGACTAGCTCAAAATGATCCAGCATTTTAAAGACCATAATAAACTAAGGGTTAGTAAAAATAACCAATGTCAGCTCGTTTAAGTTCTTTTCCTTTGTCGTTTTTCATGTTCTTTGCCATTCAAAACTTGTTCTCTTGCTTGCCATGAAGGCAATTCTTGTTGCACAACATCAAAGTCGAAGAGTTAGGTTTTTGGTGCTCACACATTACTAATCCGACTAAGATATAAGCGACTTAACTGAGCCGGCATACAAATATGAAAATGAGAGACGATTATTATGGTAGTCCCCGAGTCTCTACTTGGGGTGGCAAAGTTTTATTAATAAGCTCATTGCCGACATACCGACATATGAGTAGCTTGGATACATTCACCTCTTAGTTAGGTGTAGAAAGGATGAAGTAGTGCTACGTTCCACGGTCGCTTGGGTTCCTCTCCGGACCTATCCGCCTTATTCTTTTCCTGGGGTTGTGCATCAATAAGATAGTAGGAATCATTGTGCAAGGCTTTACTTACAATGAAAGGTCCTTCCCATGGAGGGGATAGCTTATGCATGCCAGCTATGCGCTGTATCAGTCGAAGTACCAGGTCAGCTTCCCGGAAGACTCGGGGGTTTACTTTCCAGCTATGATAGCGTTGGAGATTTTGCTGATATATGGCGGATCTGGACAAGGCCAATTCTCTCGCTTCTTCCAATAGATCAACATCATTTTGCCGGGCTTCGCGCACTTCGGCTTCTGTGTATTGGGTGACTCTTGGCAAATCATGTTCTATGTCAGCTAGTAATACAGCTTCTGCCCTATATACTAGAAAGAATGGCGTATAGCCTGTTGATCGATTTGGAGTTGTTCTTAAGCTCCACAGTACCGCTGGTAGTTCTTCTATCCAGCACCCCGCTGATCTTTGTAGCGGCTCTATGAGTTGGGGTTTTATCTCGGACAATACTAGTTTGTTGGATCTTTCAACTTGCCCATTCGATGCGGGGTGGGTGACTGAGGCGACATCTAGCAGGATCTTGTTTTCTTGGAAGAACATCACAAACGCTCCTTGAGCAAAGTTTGTTCTATTATCAGTTATGATGTTATGGGGATAGCCATATCTTAGGATTATATCCTTGAGGAATCTTACTGCTGTTGCCCCATCAAATTTCCGAATTGGTTTCACTTCAATCCATTTGGTGAACTTTTAAACCATGACTAGGATATGGGTCATACCTCCCTTAGCTGGTTTAAATGGCCCTACCATATGTAGGCACCATACAGCAAATGGCCAGGTAATGGGGATAGTTTTCACCTCCGACATTGGTAGATGAGTTTTCGTGGCGTATCTTTGACAGCCATTGCATTTTCTCACCAAGTCCTCTTCTTGCTCCAAAGCACTAGGCCCATAAAATCCATGCGGGAAAGATTTTGCCAATAATGCCCTTAAGGAGGCGTCGTGGCCACATTCCCCTTGGTGAATATCCTAGAGTATGTCAAGTCCTTCCTCCGGATCAACACACCGCTGCAGTATTGTTGTCACACTTCTCTTGTATAGTTCGGTGTTGATAATTGTATAGGCCTTTGACCTTCTCTAGATCTACCTTGAGACTATTTCGTCATCCGGCAAGATTCCGTCTTTAAGGAAATCAAAAATTGGCTTGGCCCAAGTTGGTACAGTTCGGACGAGAAATGGTTCCTCATCAATTTCCATCGCATCCACTGACATAACTCCTGCCGGATCAGGCTGATCAGTCGCCGGGTTTGCTGAGGTAGTCCCCGGGTTTGCTGAAGAAGTCCCCGAGTTTGCTAAGGTGCTTCTCCACTCTATCTCCATAGGTGCAGCTCCTGATCCGGAGAGTGGCATGATATAAATTGAATCTGATTCGGGTGAGGGCATGATAGATGGTTTCCTCAGGTGCTCCAAAGCAACATTAGGCAGGATTGGCTGCTGGGATGAGCCTAACTTGGACAACGTATCTACTGCCTCGTTTCAATCTAGGGTATGTGATGGACCTCACACCCCTCAAAAAACCCACTTATCTTTTGAACATGGAACCTGTATAGGGCCATGTTAGCATCCAAGGCATCCCAATTTCTAGAAACTTGCTGCACCACCAAATCAGAATCTCCAAAGTATTGTATCTGACGTATCCCTACTTCTTTCGCTACTTTGAGACCATGTACCAATGCTTCGTACTCCGCCAAATTTTTCGGGGCACTGAAGTGGATTTGAAGGACATATTTCAGTTGATCCTTCTTGGGCGAGGTAATCACTACTCCGGCGCCCAACCCATCTTTCAGTTTCGATCCATCGAAATGCATTTGCCAATAATTTGAGTCTAGCAGGGTTTGCTCGTATTGCATTTTAGCCCAGTCCACAAAGAAATCCTCCACAGCTGGCGACTTGACAGCATCTCTTCGGTCAAATTGTGGCGCATATGGAGCTAATTCGATTGCCCATTTTTTATCTTGCCACTTGCATCTTTGTTACTCATAATCTCCGAAATGGGTGCCTCACATATCACCATGATGAGGTGTTCCTCAAAATAGTGTTTGAGTTCCTTGGCCGACATATATACGTTGTACGCCATCGTTTGATAGTGATGATAGTTCTATTTTGAAACTGACAATACCTCGCTCAGATAATACACCGACCTTTGCACCGACTTTCCTTCTTCCTCGCGCTCAACTATGATTACTGCACTTATGACTCGGTTGGTCGTGGCTACATAGAGCAACATTGGCTCCTTGGGTAGTGGTGCTGCTAGGATCAGCGCAGTAGACAACATCTTTTTCAACTCTCGAAACGCAAGGTCCGCCTGTGGCGTCCATGTGAATTTGTCTTCCTTTTTCATTAATTGGTAGAGGGGCAAGGCCTTCTCTCCCAACCGACATACAAACCGACTTAACGATGCCAGGCAACCAGTTAAGGCATTTTGGCAGTTCCATTCTCTCTATGGCCCGGATTTTCGTCGGGTTAGCTTCAATGCCACAGCTAGACACTAAAAAACCGAGTAACTTTCCAGCGGGCACGCCAAACATGCACTTCTCCGGGTTTAGCTTCATTTGGAACCTTCTCAAGTTCGCGAATGTCTGCCGGATATCATCGAGGAGCGTATTGCTTTCCTTGGTTTTTATCACCACATCATCCACATAAACTTGCACATTCCGACATATTTGTTCATGTAAGCATTTTTCCATGCATCACTGGTACATTGCTCCTGCATTATGTAGCCCAAACGGCATAGTGCGATAGCAATAAGCCCCGTACGGGGTAATAAACACAGTCTTTATTTGATCATCCTGATTCATGCATCAATGAATGACAGTAGCTCACATCCGGCTGTTGAGTCTATGACTTGATCTATTTTAGGGAGTGGAAATGGATCTTTGGGACACGCCTTATTCAGGTTCGTGTAATCAATGCACATGCGCCATACCACAGCCACGTTCGGATCATCTTTCTTCTTTTCCACAAGCACCAGATTGGAGAGCCAATCGGGATAGAGTACTTCCATGATAAATCCGGCCGCTAGGAGCCTAGCTATTCCATCCCCAATGACTTTCCATCTGTCTTCGGTGAAACGCCGGAGAGGTTGCCTTACCGGCTTAGCCCCGAGTCTTATGTTTAATGAGTGCTCAGCCAACTCCCTCTATACACCTTCTAGGTCCTGAGTAGACCAAGCAAAGATATCCCGATTCTCACGGAGGAAGTTGACGAGCTCGCTTTCCTATTTGTTGATTAACCTAGGACCAATGGTTACGGTGCGCTCTGGGAACTGATCATCGATTGGCACTTTCTTTGTGTCCTTGTTTGCTTGGAATGATACGCTCATGTGTGGGTTGGTCAGAGCCGGCATATGCTATTGCGCGGATTGAGCCAATGTCGCCACCTCCAATATCTTCCTTTTTTCCTGAGCTATCACGAGTTACTCGGCTAAGTTAGATCCAGATGAGGCGCACTCGATGGAACGCCGGAAATCCCCTGATACAGTTATCACGCCCCTTGGCCCGGGCAGCTTCATCTTAAGATAACTATTGTGGGTAGTTGCCATGAACTTGTTCAGCGCTGGCCTTCCGAGTAATGCATGATAAGCGCTCTCCAGATTCACTACTTCGAACTCCAAATTTTCAGTCCGGCAATTATGGCTCGTGCGGAATAACACATCAACCCGGACCTTACCAATGGGCTCACAGGAAATACCCGGTATGATGCCATGAAACGTGGTCCTCGCTGCTTGCAACATGTTCTCTGTTATTCCCCACTTGTGCATGGTATCCTTGTACATAATGTTGATACTACTACCATTGTCGATCAGTACCTTGGAAAACCTCACATTGAGATTCGGCCCGATGAACGTTGGATCTAGGGCCAGAGCATAGGTCCCAGGGCTAGGCATGATCTTTGGGTGCTCCTTGATACTCCATGTGATTTCTTGATCTGCCCAAGGCATGTATCTCACTACTGCCGGCATTACCGTGTTCACCTCCATATGCCGACGCTACAAGCTTTTCTGGTCATTTTCTTCCGTGGTAAACACACAGTAGCCCTGATGATGCTCCGTGTACTCTTTTCGTCTCTCATTCTCGTGGTAACTCTGACCTTGTTGGTGATTATTGCCTACTTGATGTACCGCATCCCTTCTTTCCTGATTCTCGTACCTTGGCGGAGGCGGTGGCAACATCAATTTTTGTTCATTCCCCCCATTCGCAACGGTGGCCGTGGTGCCTAATTCCTAGGTGCTTCGTTCCGAGGTGCCTGAGCATTCCCCGAACTGCCCTGCTCTACCTTTCTCATCCACTCACATGTCGGGTTGTATGATTTGCTGGACTATTCGGGCTTGGTGTATGGAACTTTCAAGGTTAATCCAACATGGACTCGAACGTATACCTTGGTCTATCTTTTCGCTCTTGCCATTGCTCTTTCTGCTCTAGGGTCCAAGGATTTTTCTGTTTGTTTTTCTGCTACTAGTTTTGCCCTCCAGTTTTCTGGCGTTGGCTGGCACCAGCATTGGGTTGATCCCGATCTACCACGGCTACCTTCTGCAAGTTATATCGGTAATCCGGGCGCTCATCCCTTCTATTTCCTGTAAAATCATTCCTCCTTCATGATCCGGAGCCATTTCGGTTGTAATATTCCTTGTTTGCCTTGCTCGAAATTAGCCGAGGCTACGTTGGATCTCCCAAGGCATACGAATCCGCGATCCACATTGTCTCAGCCAAAGTGGTTGGAATATCTCGTTGTAGCATTTGCCACAACATACTTCCATATATGCATCCCTGTGTGAACCACGCAATGGTTTGTGATTCAATTACTCCCTCGCACGAGTTACGCATGTTGCACCACCGAGTCAGGAAGTCTCGGTCTGGCTCATTCGGTCTTTGCCGGCATAGCGCCAGAGTCTGTGGCCTGTTGGGCCTCTTGTAAGTGCTTGATAAGTTGCTAACGAACAACTCCTCGAAATCCAGCCAACAGTTGACACTTCCTATCGGCAAATTGTTCATCCAAACTCTCGTTGGTCCTTCCAGAATCTATGGCACATATCTTACTGCCCATCCCAAATTTCCTGTTGCGATCTTGACCGTTGTGGCATAATCAGTCAGCCAATCTTCTGGCCTAGTACTACCATCATAGGTTCGGGTTCCTCTGGCCAGCTGAAAGTTCGGCACTGGTGGCTCCTTCATTATTCGCGGCCCAAAGCATGCTGGACCCAGTAGGCCTTGTACCTCAATTAGCTCGGACCTATAAATTATATCCAGTTTCAGCCTCACATCATCTGGCTGCAAGTTCCTACATCCCATCCTTGACCCAATTATGTGGTGATCCGGTCTGGGGTATCCGTCGTTGATCATGGCCGAATAACCATCATTGTATCTTTCCTGATCCGTGCAAGCATTTTGTTGTTGTGTCGTGTGTCCTGCACTCCCCTCTTGCGGAGGTGTGCGTTGTTGCTGCTACCGAGGTATATTTTGCTCCGTTCCCACGGGGTCACGCTGTCCGGCATTACCGTTGGCAGCATTTCTCTAACCGCCATTTCCTTGGTCACGGTTACCTCGGCCGGCCACACCTCGGCTGGTACTGTGCGGATCTTCATCAAGTTGCACTGCTTTGCCCTTTCCGTCCCTTACTGGATCGTAGGAACCATCTGTTTGTCTCTTCTCCTGGAGTTTACTACTTCTTCTCTCCCGGGATTGTGACTAGGAGATGAGGCGGCTCCTCTGGATCTTGCCGAGTTATTCCTAAACGAATGTACCACATGTGACGCTTCTGGTGGCATCGGGTCTGCCTTGTTCATTTCTTCATTTTGCTGGCAAGCAACTCTCAGCAAGTGATTCACTCTCTCTTGTTGCCTTTGTCGGGCCTCTCCAGCTAAACCTTCTAACTCAGATGCGGCCGCGTTTGCTGCCCTGAGGTTCATTCCTGGGTACTGTACCGATCCAGCCCTCATGTTATTATCGTGGCTGTCTGACCCGGCCTAGGCTCGTATTCCTTATCAATCTCAGTAATTAGGTTCCTACCCTGGATTTTCACTCCATCTATGTGGTTTGCCTTAGCATATTCTCTCAAGGTGATGTTCAAAGACTGATGCAGCTCTGCTACCTTCTTTGCCCCAGCTAATATTTTCCGCCTAGTTTCCTCTAACTCAGCTTGTGCCTGAGCCGGATCTACCACAGGTGATATTGGCGTTGCTAGGCTATCTATTGCTTGGTGGAGCACATTCTCTAGCCTTTCTAGCGGAGGAAACCTAGACCTGGTCTGCTTTGGCATTACCTCCGGCTCTAGCGTCACACCCTTGCTTGGTTTCATGTCAGGTGCGGTCATCACGACCTCAACGCTGCTGGTGGGGCGAGTGATACGCATTCCACGAGCGGCGCTGAGAGGTGGTTCACCTCCCTCGATGATGTGCCGCGGATGAATGCAGGACTCGTCCACTGTGGGGTCCCCGGATTTATTCATCCGAGAAATCCCTGTTATGTAAATATCCACGTTCCCATGATCAGTGAGCCGTGGAGCATCACCGACAAGTATCATTACAGCATCCGAAACATAACAAATACAAGACTTACATAGTTGCCATTATGGCTACACAAACTTTCAGCAGCGGAACTTCATCACACGCAGGGCCCAATCATGCCTCAACCTACATGCGACTAACTGGGAGGACATCCTAGCTCGCATGGACGTCACCTTAACCTTCCATTTTCAATCTCCAGAAAGCCTGGCCAAGTAAATAGCTAGGGACAAATCCATGAGTACTTTTGAATGTACTCGCAAACCAACAAGATAAGTTAAATAAGGAAATGCAATCTAGCTGTGGCGAGATAGCTCTATCTAGGGTTGTTTTTGAAAAGCCTAGACTATCTCTTGTAGTTATGGAATCTCCATATCTTTGTTGAAAAAGAGTTTTGAAACATGCCTCCATTTTATAAATCCGGATATCCCCATATCCTTGCTGAAAACCTTTTTGAAAACAGTTTTGGATTAAAACCATTTTTAAACCTCTTTGACCGCCTCTGGTCAAAACAAAACTTTAAACTCCTGTCCCCTCAGAACCTCCATACTTTTATCCATTTTTCCGAAAACCACCATTTCGTACTCCTAGAGATCACCTTTCCAACCGTCCTTGACCGTGGACGCGGCTATTCGAATAGATTATACTCTACAAAGTTTGTGCACTTTCCCCACAAGAATCAATACATTTGTCGGGATAAAACCATGGCACTCTACCCACGATAGACAGGGGTTCGGATAATCAAACATAACCTTTCGCTTGTCGACCCTATCAAAGGCTGCTTTTCCTTTTGGGTTTGTTCTCCCAGGCAATGAGTATGTGGCTCCCAGCCATAGTCCCGCCTTCTGTACATGCGTATACCCAAACCACAGCTTGGCGTATACCTTAACTTGGTGACTCCACTTCCTTCCGTACCACCTAAGTCATATCGTCCGCGGGAGACCCAAATGTTGCACCGGCACTCTTGCCAAGACAGGCTCACTCTTGCCAAAGCAAGCCACAGGCTTTAGATCCGTAGAACTGTTAGCACGTGCCCAGATTTCAAGGGATTTCTCCCAATAAGCATTGTACAAGATGCCTCGGCTAAAGAATACAAACTACGAGCTAAGCCCCAACACCTAGGGTAATGTGGTTGCACGGATAAAATTGTTCTGGTAAAGGCATAGAACATCCCTTCTCTTTATCTTGTCCATTTTCTCATTTCTCATCATCACCACTTCTTTAGTTAAAACATCTGCTTGCAATGATGCATCTTCCCAAGGGTTTTTGCGAAATATTATTAGAATAGTTTTAGTGGGTAAATCCCCAAAACAGTTGTTTTCTCAAAGCCGAGGTTTCCAATGAGGTAGGATGCTAACTATCGTACTCTCAGTCTAAAGGGATAAAATGGAAGATACATCAGAGTGGTGCCACGAGGGACACCAAGTCATAACTTGGACGAGCCAAGTCATTAGCGCATTATTTATAAAACAAGACATGTAGACGAATAGTGCAATTAATAAAGAAGATACAAAACAGGTAATAAAAAGAGTAGGAAAAGTATCGGAATTTGGGATTGGTGGCTTGCGTGATCAGCAATTAGTCCCTGGACTTCCGGAGATAACCAAGAATACCCGATAAATAATTAAGAAGTCCCTTTCTTCTCGTCGTCAAACAATCACACTATCGCCGTCATCAAGTATACATGCAAGCATACAATACCACCATCAAAACAAGGCATACATGCATCAACCCATACAACAAACAAACATATGCCATAATACTTAATTTGGTAGGTTTTGGAGAAGTTGGGTACTAGTAATGGAATTACTAGATTGCCGTAGAAGTGTTTTCCCATGGAAGATAGTTGTCAAGGCTATTTACCATGAACTTGGGGTGGGGATCTTTGGTATGTAGGATGTCAATGTGCAACCATGATATCCTTAGATAGGTCTTGACAAAACAAGACCAACACAAGTGGTTTCACTAGATTATCACTTACCTAGATTTAGTTATGCTTTTTATAGTGGAATAATCTCTAGTTTGAGGAAATAATTCACCAGAATTTATCTGTAGGCCCAAAAATTATTTCCTTGGGTGGTTAGTTATTGTTTGGTGTACTGAACCACGTAGAAGTAGAATATTGTCGAAATAAAAACCAGAATGCCCTTAATAAATCATCAAAGGCAGTTATGTAACGTTTTTGTCTTTTTCACCAGATTTATTTTACAGAAGGTTTTAGTGTGATTCCAATTTTACATGGTAGGTATTGTAAGCACCTTTCTGTAGAAATTGTAATTACCCATTTTGGATATCCAAAACTACTATAGGGATTTAACTAGTGAAAAAGGGGTAGACAGAATAGTTTAATTCACTACAATTCAACCATGGCTCAATAAAATCTGAGCTTCTGGGGTTTGATAGAGTTTGATAAGACACAACCATGGGAGTTAGAATTAGATCAATACCTCATTTGGTTTGACCTAGAGAAATTTCCTAAGGCAGGTAATGGTTGTTTTTGTTAATTTTACGAAAGGCAAAATATGAAGTAAAAAATCATGGGGTCAGGGTCACAAGTAAGTTATCTCACATACCTTTCAGCACTGAGTGGATTCACACAAATTGGATTTACCAAACTACGAGAAAGAAATAAAAAGTGGAAGGGACATATCTTAGTAGAGAAATCCCCAGAAAATCATGAAAATTATTTTGGGCTTAAGGCTTGTCCTGCATGAGAGGAAAAACATATAAGAATGAGTGTAAATTTTGATCTGGGCAAAAATAGGTGTTTTCTATTATCTTATGCATTTATTTCTGCAAGGTATTTAACATATCTATTAAATAGGGTTTCAAGAAAAGGAAAAAGGGAAAAAGGGGTAGTGGGCTGGCTCTGCAGGGAGATAGGTCAGGAAGGCAATTTCGGCCCACGGTGGGCGACGCAGCATGCGGGAGCCCACGGCTTGAAGCTGCCAGGCGGGGCCTGGGCATCTGTGTCAGCGGGGGTGCGAAGGGGTATCGGGCGACGACGACCGTCGGATTAGAGGGAAATCGACGGCGCATCATCGTCTTTGACCTCCGGTGGCACAAACAGAAGGGGAAACCCTAGGCGGCGGTTGGCGATGGTGGGAGCTTACCTGAGACGTCTAGAGGTGCCGGGGAGGGTGCAGGAGAACGCGGTGGTCGACGGGGATCTCGGGGATGGGCGGCAAGACGGCGTTTGTCTCCGAGAAACAGCTCGCGCGACGGTGGCCGAGGAGGTAGCTTCTGGAGCTTGGTGGCGACGCCGGTGGGGGCTGATCTGAGAGGCAAAAAGGGTGTCATTAGCTGCAGGGGAGCGGGAGGAATGCAGTGGTGTGACATGTAGAGGAGGGGGAGCATGGGGGAGGGAGCCTTTCTCGAATCTATGGAGGGAGCCGAGAGCTCTCTCTCGCTTTTTCTTGGGCAGGCCAAGGCATGGGAGAGGGAGTGGTGCTCGGGGCAGGTGAGTGGAGGGGAGAGGAGTGAAATGAGCCAGGGGAGGAGGGCTGGGGTGGATGTGGCTTATAAACTGAAGGGGAATGTTGTAGGGTTTATCATGTCAAAGGAAGGCAAGCGCAAGTCCATGGGCATGCCATTGGCTGCCAGGGGTGGTGGAGAGAGGCAGTGTGGGGCTCTGGTCGAGTAGAGAGGGTAGGGGCAGCTGTGGTAATTTAAGTGGCCGTATCTTTGTAAGATGTGGTTGTCTCTCTCTCTCAACTAATCCAAGGGTAAAATACAAGTAGGTGTGTGATGGTGGTACTGTAGTGCTACAGTGGTGACGACCAGGAGGGTCATGGGGGATGGAGAGGAGTGCTTGACAAGCTTTGGAGATGGTTTGGTCTTGGTTTAGCTCTAGTTTGTTTGTTTTGCAAACTTTGATCACAAGAGAGATTGTGAAGGAGTTCAAATATTTGCATTGGAAAAGATGAGGGAGATAGCACTGGTAGCTGGGTATGGTTAAGGTACCTTCCTAGGATTTATTTGGGATTTTTATAACGGGTTTTAGTCCTCTTAAATCCATTTATTCAAAAAGGGCAGAAGCAGTTTCTAGAAGCTCAATTGATATTTTTACATTGGACAAGGTTGGTATTTGTTATGAGAGGGTCCCAAATGTGAACTCACACTTAGGGGAATTTCCCAAGATTTATTGTGGCTTAAAAGTATTTGAAACAATTATTATTCCATTTCTGCCATTTCAGAAAATAGGCAAAACGAATTATTGAAACTCTTCAAAAATATTTATTTTTGAAAAGGGATGATAGGGTATGATACATGCACCTCAAATGAGCTAAAAGTTGGGGAAGTTCTTTGACAAAAAACCAAAGTTTCCATTGGGAAAGGGGTTTTGGGGATTTTGTCTATTAAAGGAATTAAATAGATTTGGAGCCATAATAATTATGGATAATATTTGATAAATCTTGATGATCAAGGTATATGATGTAGACACGGTGTAGCAAGCATTTGCAACCTTGGGAACTGGAAATCCAACTTGGATTAGACGGAAAACAAGGAGTTGTGGATCTAGGGTGATGTTATTTTTATACCACCAAAACCTTGTTGGATCTTGGAGCTTAGAGCTCACCTTGATGCAAGGGATAGATGGATAGATAGACCAAGTCATATATATAATCATGGTAAAATGAGTTTTGATTGTTTACATTGGAGGTGGTCTGGAAGTGATGGCAAACTTTGTTGAAAATAAGGCTGCCATACCAGATGAGTCATGATGCCTTATAAACCATGTGGTTTTAAGAAGCACAAGGATCAACTTGGAACAAGTGAAGTAGATGTTGGTACAACTAGATGATTAGAACACAACCATGCAAAGATTTGGTCCATAGAAGGTTGGATGATGGTGTGAGCTTCTGTCAAAGTAAGCATGATGACTAGATTTGCAGGAAAAGTTATTTTCTTCCCTGCAAAACCATCAAGAACAAGTGGGTTGGAGGATTATATAACCAAGGTCAAGTGTTGGCCTTGGTAGTCCTTAGGATGGGTAACAATATTGTTCAAGTGCATTTCCAAAAATGCACATTGTTTGAGAAAGGGAGGCATTCAAAAAGGGGATGTTGAAACAGATTCCAGACTTAGTCAGATTTGGCAGTCTTGAGGATTTTGACTAGAGTAGGGGAGGGGATATTTTTGAGGGGTCGCAAGGTCCCAAAGCATCATAAAGTGGATGATGTTGAAGTGAAGTGGGAGTAGAAGGGATCCATCCTTGATATTGTTCTTCGGTGACTTGGAAGCTTCTAGAATGGATCACTGTAGATTTGATCTAGTTAGGGCTTTTAGATGATCCCTAGTAGCTAGAGATCAGATCCAGCTTTGTATTCTTGCTTAGCGTGGGATGATTTGGAAACATCTTGATCCTAGTGAGGAGCTCCTAGAATAGCTCATACTATCTCCTAAGGAGACACATCAAGCAGCAGATCAAGGCAACTCATCTTACAAACAAAGCAAACCTACTACTAGGGTTACCATCAAGCTTACTTTGAGGTAAGGATGGGTATTTTGAAAAGGTTATGGTTGGATTCAAGTGAGAATCCTTGGTATCTCTACCAAGAGTAGAATTCAAAAGCTTTGAAGAGAGGTTTTGGGAAACCTAGAGATAAGATTAGTTGAAGGTTCTGTCTTGAAAACATAAGGAGGTTATAGCTCTCGCTAGTTTTATCAATGGAAGCTACTAAACTAGTTTTGGTTACACAAGCATCTTGGCTCAGGTTTTGAAATGTCAGAACATTTGATAATATGTAAATTGAGCCAGGATAGTTTTGTTAAATAGCTTTTGACAACTGATGGTGAGGTAGGGAGTATCATATGGTATGCACTCACATGCACAAGTACAAATATACAACAAGCAAACACTGCACCAAAGAACAAGAAAAAGTTTTTGTTCCCCCTGATTTTTGCATTCTAGACAACTAATCAAGGTTGCTGAAATTGGGATGTTACAGACCTTTCCCCCTTAAAAGAATCTCGTCCCGAGATTCAGGAGAGTAAGGTTAGGGGATTCGTGTTGGAGTTAGTGTTATGTGTTTCTCGTGTACTAGCTTGTCAGCTTTGTCTTTTAACAGGGTCACTATGATAGTGAGGTTGAACTTCAATCGTCTTGAAACATGAGTGTGGAGCAGGCTTCAACCAGGATTGCGAGGAGTGATCTTCCTCCTGCAAGGATTTATGGCATCTCTCCTAAGGGATTATCGTATCCTAGTTTGCGTCTTTGGGTCCAACTTTTGGATAGCTACTGGCAGTGGGTTATTCTATTTTGTAGGAAAGAAGTAGTCTTTCCCCCTTAGGATTAGACTGGGGTAGATCGGAGAGTTGACATAGTCCTTCCTTCTTGGAGTCGCGGATGGATGTTTTGAAGGCTGGCGTCCATATTTCTCCTGGAGTCGAGATCGTCAGAAGGCGTCCGTGAAGCTATGGACGATGGGGCTTATATACTACTATTATTCATACTTAGCCTGGTGGAGTCGTTGGAATCTCACGTCCTCTAAGCATTATGGAACCTAGGGGTTAGCGGTTCGGCGGTCCTTCGGGTGGGTCTTCAGCTGAAGAAGCGGAGGGGCTTTGTAGAATCTTCAGGTAGTTTCTCCTCTGGTAACTCCTAGGTTGTTATTTGGAGGGGAGGCGTCAAATTCTGGAGGTCTTCTGAAGTATCCTCGGGTAGATAGTCTTCTGAGGATTGAGTGGAAAGATGTAGTCTGTCCACCTTAGAGCTTCATTAAGGCGCTTTAGGAGTGGTGCAGATCTTCTGTCTGGGAGTGCTGACCTGATGTTAGCGGAAGGTTGTATCTTTCTGGAGTCTTGAGCTAAGGTCATCAGGTGACGCCCTATTCTATAAACCTTGGCGAGGGTGGTTTCCTAACAAAGACTTATGGAGTGAGCTCAGGGCATGCTAGCGGTTTATGACTCTCCTGGCTAGTGTGTAGTTAGGGTTGATGCAGTCAGCGCCGGTGAAGAGGTCTTCACTTGAATATCTTGCGTTGCTTCTATTTCACTTATGATCTGGCCTAGTTGACCCAATCATGATATTGAAGGATGGGACCTTTTATCGAAAAACTCCAGATCCCGATAAATTTTGAAGATGGTACTCCTGTTACGTTACTTCAAATGGAATCCTCACTTGACTAAGCATAAGTGAAAACGCGGCTGAGAGTAAGCAATCCCCTTTGCTAGTGGTTGCTTGAGGGTGGAGTGGACTCGTTGTCTTCATGTATCCTTGTCTTCGGGGAACTGAAGTATTCTGGCCTTCTGGTGAGGAACTTCCTGTTGGTGGTAAGCGTTCCGGGTATGGGAGTAGGCTATATTAAACGGTTAGCTTTCTGAGTTCCAATGGGGTATTGAACTATAGGGTAGAGATTTTTGTTTAATCAAGCTGATCCGATCGGGGTTCTAGATCTCTCGGGGTGTATTTAACGGGATACTTGCAATCATCCAGCGTTTGGGAACAATACTAGGCAACCAGGAGATGTGTTCATTTGGGGCCTTTTCGTTCGTGGTTGGGGTCTAATGCAACGTCTTGGTTAGAACACACAAGAGGGAAAACGTCAGAGCAAGAATAGCAATCCAAGGAAGTTATTACCTAACAAGCCAGTCTACACCCGAAGGGGCTAATATTACTTAAGCATTACAAAACGCGTTCAGGGATGATACATCACTCTACCCTATTTCTAGATGGGCGAGTATAGCAGAGCGGGTGATTACTCGGAGGGTGCATCTATGGTTCATTGCTAACTCTAGGGGGTTTCCAGCTACTGCAGATCCTCTGCGTATGTGGGATTCAGCTCGGCTTCGGTGAAGGTGAGGGTGGTGCCTTCCCAGGCTGCAGGGTTGGATGTTGGCTCGGCCGGCGCGGGTGACTGCACGATAGGGTGGTACTCATTGAGGAAGGGGAGTTCATCATCAGTCCCTGGCTTTTCGTCTTCAGGGGTTGGGGGTACTTCAATGGTCAACTTCTTCTCCAAGCGAGCATTTGTGGCTCTAAGACTTCTTTCGCGCTTATGGAGTAGGTTGATACCCATATTTAGAAGCAGATTCTCTCTCCTGTCCTTGTCAAGATCTTCTTGGCAACGTTGGAGTAGGTATTCCATGTTCTCTAACTGATTCCATATGCAGGAAGTGAGGAAAGACTCGGTAGGAAGTCTGTCTTGGTCGCGCTTTCCAAACAGGTGGTAGGGTGTATTCTTCAACTCATCCTCGTGGATCTTGTAGAGGCGCGCCATGATCTCCTGCATGGCTCGCACCACACCATCTATCCAGTTGCTGGTGACGAAGGTGAAGATTGTGGGCGCGGTGTCTTCTTCGAGGGAGGGAATTACGGCCTTGATGACCCATTGCATCACATTGGTGTTACTGCGAGGAAGTTCGGTTCCTTCAATTGTTGGCAAGGGCCAATTGACTATCTTCAGCAGGTCGTGAAGCAGCTCTTCAAAAGGCCAGAAACTGTCTCCAATGATGATGCGCTCCGAGCGAAAAGAGGCCATCTATAGTATTTTTTGAGATGGGGTTGGGTTAGTGACAAGTCTGCAAGATTTTAAGATTAGAAAATCATATTAATGCAAGTAGTTTTCAGGATGAAGGGGAAAAGACATAAGCACATTTGCAAATAGTCATCTCTTCTCCCTTGTCTTTTAGAAAATAGGTTTGTCGTTTCCTGTCTAATGTCCATGCTAACTAAGGTCTCCTATAGTCAGGATGGCTCTGATACCAAGTCAGTGGGGTCCCCCAGATGTAATCATCCGAGAAATCCATGTTATGTAAATATCCACGTTCCCATGATCAGTGAGCCGTGGAGCATAACCGACAAGTATCATTATAGCATCCGAAACATAACGAATACAAGACTCACATAGTTGCCATTATGGCTACACAAACTTTTAGCAGCGGAACTTCATCACACGCAGGGCCCAATCATGCCTCAACCTACAGGCGACTGACTGGGAGGATGGACTAGCTCGCATGGACGTCACCTTATCCTTCTGTTGTCAATCTTCTGAAAGCCTAGCCAAGTAAATAGCCAGGGACAAAGCCATGAGTACGTTTTAATGTACTCGCAAACCACCAAGATAAGTTAAATAAGGAAATGCAATCTAGCTGTGGCGAGATAGCTCTATCTAGGGTTGTTTTTGAAAAGCCTAGACTATCTCTTGTAGTTATGGCATCTCCATATCTTTGTTGAAAAAGAGTTTTGAAACATGCCTCCGTTTTATAAATCCGGATATCCCGATATCTTTGCTGAAAACCTTTTTGAAAACAGTTTTGGATTAAAAGCCTTTTTAAACCTCTTTGACCGCCTCTGGTCAAAACAAAACTTTAAACTCCTGTCCCCTCAGAACCTCCATACTTTTATCCATTTTTCCGAAAACCACCATTTGGTACTCCTAGGCATCACCTTTCCAACCGTCCTTTACCGTGGACGCGGCTATTCGAATAGATTATACTCTGCAGAGTTTGCGCACTTTCCCCACAAGAATCAATACATCCGCCGGGATAAAACCACGGCCCTCTACCCACGGTAGACGGGGGTTCGGATAATCAAACCTAACCTTTCGCTTGTCGACCCTAGCAAAGGCTGCTTTTCCTTTTGGATTTGTTCTCCCCGGCAACGAGTATGTGGCTCTCAGCCATAGTCCTGCCTTCTGTACACACATATACCCAAACCGCAGCTTGGCGTATACCTTAACTTGGTGACTCCACTTGCTTCCGTACCACCTAAGTCATAACGTCCGCGAGAGACCCAATTGTTGCGTCGGCACACCTGCCAAGAAAGGCTCACTCTTGCCGAAGCAAGCTAAAGGCTCTAGATCTATAGAATTTTTACCGCCTGCCCGGAATTCAAGGGATTTCTCCTAATAATCATTGTAGAAGCTGCCTCGGCTAAAGAAGACAAACTATGAACTAATCCCTAGCACCTGGGGTAATGTGGTTGCACGTATAAAATTGTTCCGGTAAAGGGGTAGAACATCCCTTCTCTTTCTCTTGTCCATTTCCTCATTTCTCATCATCACCACTTCTTTAGTTAAAACATCCGCTTGGAACGATGCCTCTTCCCAAGGGTTTTTCCGAAACATTATTAGAATAGTTCTAGTGGGTAAAGCCCCAAAACAGTTGTTTCTCAAAGCCGGGGTTTCCAACGAAGTAGGATGCTAACCATCGTACTCTCGGTCTAAAGGGATAAAATGGTAGGTACATCAGGGTGGTGCCACGAGGGACACCAAGTCATAACTTGGAGGAGCCAAGTCATTAGCGCAGTATTTATAAATCAAGACATGTAGATGAATAATGCAATTTATAAAGAAGATACAAAACAGGTAATAAAAAGATTAGGATAAGTATCGGAATTTGGGATTGGTGGCTTGCCTGATCAGCAATTAGTCTCAGGACTTTCGGAGATAACCAAGAATACCCGATAAATAATTAAGAAGTCCCTTTCTTCTCGTCGTCAAACAATCACACTATCGCCGCCATCGAGTATACATCAAAGCAGACAATACCACCATCAAAAAAAGGCATACATGCATCAAACCATACAGCAAACAAAAATATGGAATAAAACTTGATTTGGTAGGTTTTGGAGAAGTTGGGTACTAGTAATGGAATTACTAGATTGCCATAGAAGTGTTTTCCCTTGGAAGATAGTTGTCAAGGCTATTTACCACAAACTTGGGGTGGGGATCTGAGGTGTAGGATGTCAATGTGCAACCATGATATCCTCGGATAGGTCTTGACAATAGAAGACCAACGCAAGTGGTTTCACTAGATTATCACTTACCTAGATTTAGTTATGCTTTTTATAGTGGAATAAACTCTAGTTTGAGGAAATAATTCACCAGAATTAATATGGAGGCCCAAAAATTATGTCCTTGGGTGGTTAGATATATTTTGGTGTACTGAACCACATAAAAGTGGAATCTTGTCGAAATAATTACCAGAATGCCCTTATTAAATCATCAAAGTCAGTTTTGTATGGTTTTTGTCTTTTTCACCAGATTTCTTCTGCAGAAGGTTTTAATGTGATTCCAATTTTACAGGGTAGGTATTTTAAGCACCTTTCTTCAGAAATTGGAATTACCAATTTTGGATATCCAGAACTACTGGAGGGATTTAACTTGTGAAAAAGGGGTACACAGAATAGTTTAATTCACTACAATTCAACCAAGCTCAATAAAATCTTAGCCGCTGTGGTTTGATAGATTTTGACAAGGCACAACCATGGGAGTTGGAATTAGATCAATACCTCATTTGGTTTGACCTAGAGAAATTTCCTAAGGCAGATAATGGTTGTTTTTGTTATTTTTACCAAAGGCAAAATATGAAGTAAAAAGTCATGGGGTCAGGGTCACAAGCAAGTTATCTCACATACCTTTCAGCACTGAGTAGATTCACACAAATTGGATTTACCAAACTACCAAAAAGAAATACATAGTGGAAGGGACATATCTTAGTAGAGAAATCCCAAGAAAATCATGAAAATGATTTTGGGCTTACGGCTTGTCCTACATGAGGGGAAAAACATAGAAGAATGAGTGGAAATTTAGATCTAGGCAAAAATAGGTGTTCTCCATTTTCTTATGCATTTATTTCTGCAAGGTATTTAACAGATCTATTAAATATGGTTTTAAGAAAAGAAAAAAAGGGGTCGTGGGCTGGCTCTACAGGGAGATGGGCCAGGAAGGCGATTTCGGCTCACGGTGGGTGACGCAGCACGCGGGGGCCGTGGCTTGAAGCTGCAAGGCGGGGCCCGGGCGTTAGTGTCAGCGGGGGCGCGAAGGAGTATCGGGCGACGATGACCGTCGGATTAGAGGGAAATCAATAGCGCAACGTCGTCTTCGACCTCCGGCGGCACAGACAAAAGGGGAACCCTAGGCGGCGGTGGGCAGCGGCATGAGCTTACCTGAGACATCCAGAGGTGCCAGGGAGGGTGCAGGAGGACGTGGTGGTTGACGGGGATCTCGAGGATGGGCGGCACGACGACGTTTGTCTCCGGGAAACAACTCGCATGACGGTGGCCGAGGAAGTAGCTTCGGGAGCTTAGTGGCGACGCTGGTGGGGGCTGACCTAAGAGGCAAAAAGGGTGTCGTTAGCTGCAGGGGAGCGAGAGGAATGCAGTGGTGTGACATGCCGAGGAGGGGGAGCACGAGGGAGGGAGCCTTGCTTGAACCTATGGAGGGAGCCGAGAGCTCTCTCCTTTTCTCGGGCAGGACAAGGCAGGGGAGAGGGAGTGGTGCTAGGGGGAGGTGAGTGGACGGGAGAGGAGTGAAATGAGCCAGGGGAGGAGGGCCGGGGTGGTATGTGGCTTATAAACCAAAGGGGAATGGTGTAGGGTGGACCATATCCAAGGAAGGCAAGGGAAAGTCCATGGGCATGCCATTGGCTGCCAGGCGCGGTGGAGAGAGGGAGTGTGGGGCTCTGGTCGAGCAAAGAGGGTAGGGGGCAACTCTGGTAGTTTAAATTGGGCATATCTTTGTAAGATGTGGTTGTCTCTCTCTCTCTCTACTAATCCAAGGGTAAAGGACAAGTACGTGTGTGATGGTGGTACTGTAGTGCTACAGTGGTGACGACCAGGAGGGTCATGGGGGCTGGAGAGGAGTGCTTGACAAGCTTTGGTGATGGTTTGGTCTTGGTTTAGCTCAAGTTTGTTTGTTTTGCAAACTTTGATCACAAGAGAGCTTGTTAAGGAGTTCAAAGATTTGCACTGGAAAAGATGGGGGATATAGCACTAGTAGCTGGGTATGGTTAAGGTACCTTCCTGGGATTTATTTCGGATTTTGATGAGGGGTTTTAGTCCTCTTAAATCCATTTATTCAAAAAGGGCAGAAGCAGTATTTAGAAGCTCAATTGATATTTTTACATTGTAGAAGGTTGGTTTTTGCTGTGAGAGGGTCCCAAATGTGAACTCACACTGAGGGGAATTTTCCCAAGATTTATTGTGGCTTAAAATTATTTAAAACAATTATTATTCCATTTCTGCCATTTAAGAAAATAGGCAAAAAGAATTATTGAAACTCTTCAAAAATATTTATTTTAAAAAGGGATGATAGGGAAGTTCTTTGACACGGTGTAGCAAAGGGAAAGTTCTTTGACAAAAACCAAACTTTCCATTGGGAAAGTTGTTTTGGGGATTTTGTCTATTAAAGGAATTAAATAGATTTGGAGCCATAATAATTATGGATAATATTTGATAAATCTTGATGATCAAGGTATATGATGTAGACACGGTGTATCAAGCATTTGCAACCTTGGGAACTGGAAATCCAACTTGGATTAGACGGAAAACAAGGAGTTGTGGATCTAGGGTGATGTTATTTTTATACCACCAAAACCTTGTTGGATCTTGGAGCTTAGAGCTCACCTTGATGCAAGGGATAGATGGATAGATATACCAAGTCGTATATATATATATATAATAATGGTAGAAGGAGTTTGGATTGTTTACATTGGAGGTGGTCTGGAAGTGATGGCAAACTTTGTTGAAAATAAGGCTGCCATACCAGATGAGTCATGATGCCTTATAAACCATGTGGTTTTAAGAAGCACAAGGATCAACTTGGAACAAGTGAAGTATATGTTGGTATACCTATATGAGTAGAACACAACCACGCAAAGATTTGGTCCATAGAAGGTTGGATGATGGTGTGAGCTTCTGTCAAAGTAGGCATGATGACTAGATTTGCAGGAAAAGTTATTTTCTTCCCTGCAAAACCATCAAGAACAAGTGGGATGGAGGATTATCTAACCAAGGTAAAGGGTGGTCCTTGGTAGTCCTTAGGATGGGTAACAAGACGGTTCAAGTGCATTTACAAAAATGCACATGGTTTCAGAAAGGGAGGCATTCAAAAAGGGGATGTTGAAACAGATTCAAGACTTAGTCAGATTTGGCAGTCTTGAGGATTGTGACTAGAGTAGGGGAGGGGATGTTTTTGAGGGGTTGAAAGGTCCCAAAGCATCATCAAGTGGATGATGTTGAAGTGCAGTGGGAGTAGAAGGGATCCATCCTTGATATTGGTCTTAAGTGACTTGGAAGCTTCTAGAATGGATCACTACAGATTTGATCTGGTTAGGGCTTTTAGATGATCCCTAGTAGCTAGAGATCAGATCCATCTTTGTATTCTTGCTTAGCATGGGATGATTTGGAAACATCTTGATCCTAGTGAGGAGCTCCTAGAATAGCTCATACTATCTCCTAAGTAGACAAATCAAGCAGCATATCAAGGCAACTCATCTTACAAACAAAGCAAACCTACTACTAGGGTTCCCATCAACCTTAGTTTGAGGTAAGGATGGGTATTTTGAAAAGGTTGTGGTTGGAGTCAGGTGAGAGTCCTTGGTATCTCTACCAAGAGTAGAATTCAAAAGCTTTGAAGAGAGGTTTTGGGAAACCTAGAGATAAGATTAGTTGAAGGTTCTGTCTTGAAAACATAAGGAGGTTATAGCTCTCCATAGTTTTGTCAATGGAAGCTACTAAACTAGTTTTGGTTACACAAGCATCTTGGCTCAGGTTTTGAAATGTTAGAAAATTTGAGAATATGTAAAATGAGCCAGGATAGTTTTGTTAAATAGCTTTTGTCAACTGATGGTGAGGTAGGGAGTATCATATGGTATGCACTCACATGCACAAATACAAACATACAATAAGCAAACACTGCACCAAAGAACAAGAAAAAGTTTTTGTTCCCCCTGATTTTTGCATTCTAGATAACTAATCAAGGTTGCTGAAATTGGGATGTTACATCCACACCAACGTAGATCTTGTGCGTGCCAATCTTGATGAAGACGCTGTTGCGCGCGGGGGGGGGGGGGTGCCTGCCTAAGCTTCCTGCATTGTCATTCACGTAATCCAGTGCTCCAAAGCGGTAAACCAAGACGGAGAGGACGCGCTCGCCAGTGCTGGACAAGCTTCGCGTTTGGATTTTCACCCCTACTAGCACCACTTGCCCCACGGTGGGCGCCAACTGTTGTGGTGGTGGCACGACAGATGCCATGGATAGGCCAAAGATGGGGCCAATGAGTGCTAGGGGAATCCAGGGAGGGAGAACGTGGTGATTCCACGCACAGATGTTCTTGTATTCTCTCTAACAATAGTGTTTACAAACGCTCTTCAAGCTCTTAGTAAGAAGGAGACTATGTCTCTTACTCCCTACCAACTAGCTCTAGAGTTGTACCTTAGACAGAGAAAATGATCGATCACCTCCTATGGAGGCCCCGGTGATCCTTATATAGGGGAGCCCGGGTTACAATACTAGGGCACACGTGGCAGGATATTCGGAGAATAATGTCCTCGCCTAAAGCTAGATGCTTCTCTTTAACGGCTCGTCCGGGCTTTGGACATAACCCACAGCGTAGTCTTTGCCTTTCGGCGTCACTATACTCGGGCTATGTCATCCAACATTGCCCGCGTCACCTTGGTCGCCCCTGACCCGCTGGTCCTCTTCTTTACTTTGCTTTGCTCATGCTACAGCTAATAAAGCCACCTTTTGACCAATGGGGGATTCCTTCTCTTGGAAGCCATAAGATAGTCTGGCCAACCTGTGGCTAGTCCGGCTATCAAGTTACCTGCAAAAACATATAGATGAACATGGCCAGTATATATTTTATGCCGGCCAGACGACAGTCAAGGATCACTCCGTGGTTTGGCCTGCCTTGAGGTGACCCGGTCAGCACTTGCTTTGACCGTGCCATACCCCAGCTAACTCGGCCCTTATACCTCGGCATTACCCTACCTGGGGGTATCCCCCCAACACAATGTGTCAAGACATGGTCATAAAGCCCAGAAACATGTTTGTCGTCGGTTTGAGGACAAGTACGCCATGAGGGGGTCCTCGAGGCGTGCGGGAGAGAGGGGTGTGAGACGTACGGTGTTCCGAGACGGTGAGCGCACAAGTTTACCCAGGTTCGAATCCACCGGCTTTGGACGGACCCTACTCTTGCTAGCAATCCTGTAATACGGTAGAGCCGGAATATGGGTTACAAGGGTTTCGCATGTGCGAGTTGAGGATCTAAAGTATTGGGTTGCCCTAAAGGCTCTCCCTAGGACGGCTTATATAGATATCCGGCCTAGGGTTTACAGGAGAGATCAATCCGGCTACGACTAAGAGTTGGTTACAGAGTACATCTTGAACTACAGGTAACATTATGGGCCTAAGTCGGTAAGTCTTCTGGGCCTTCCCGTAGTCGGATTGGACTCCGTCTTCTCTCCCTAACTGGGCCGCCCGTGAAGCAAAGCTCTAACCCGAAGTGGGCCACCCTGGTTAGTGAGGATCTGTGAGGATACCCGGAAAGTATATCCCCAACAGTAGCCCCTGGAGGCCTCCCAGACCCAAAGTCGGATTTTATCATCGTCTAGCTTGATCTTCGGCTTGCAGAATCTTGAAGGGTTCCTGAAACTTCACAACAAAAAATATGATCCGGGTCTTAAAAGTAAGTCGGACCTTTCAATTAGTTACTTGGATTTTCCAGCTCGCTTTTAAACTAAGCCGGAACTTGGTCTCTAATGCCACCTGACACAAGGATGGTCCAGTCATGTCATCTGAAAGACGTTCCGTCAGCACGACCATTGGTGGGTCCGCGGTTCGCGGAACCGAGGCGCCGTTTCAATGCGTGCGTGGATCGAGGCGACGCAATCATCACGCGGTCCCTTCCCAGTTCTTTCCACGACGCGTGGCAATCACACGCGCACCCAGAGCCTTTTCGTCCTCCTCCCACAGAGCTCCTAGCACCGCCACTTTAAGGTCACCTTTTTCACCGGAGAGAAAAATGGCTTCATCCTCTTCTTCTTCCCTGGCGGCTACGGCGGCGGCGGCGGCGGAAGCAGCTGCGGAGAAAGAGAGCTTCCGGGGAATCTGGATCCCCTGCGCCCTCGACGACGACGGTCTCAAAAACGTGGAGAAGGAGGGGCTTCTCGCCGCCGGCAACTAGCGGAGCGGTTCCGGCGAAACCGTCCCCAATCCACGCAAGGGCGAGCGCGTCCACTTCGGCACCCATCTGGACCGAGGTTTGTCCTTTCCTCCCTCGGAGTTCTTCTCCGAGGTGATTGACCAGTATGGAGTTCAACTCCGTAATCTTCCTCCCAATTCTCTCCTAGAGATGAGCGCATATGCCACGCTTTGCGAGGGCTTTCTCGGCATTAGGACGAGTTTGCTTCTTTTCCTGTATTATTTCCATGTCCGGAGAAATTCCATTACTGCCGGTGTTCCGTATATCACCGGTACTATTAGTTTCTCTGTTAGACGAGACCAGGCATATCCCAAAATTTCTGCCAGTGACTCGGTCAAACAATGGCCAGCCACTTTTTTCTATCATAGGGATATTCCGGCTCCCGGGAAAGCTACTGCTTTGCTGGCTTTTGTCGATGGAGCCGCCACAGCCCAGCCTTCCTGGGATGAGGCCGCTCTGGCTCTCACCGACGATCTGATCCTCGCTAAGAGGCGGATCGAATATCTTATCAAGCACAAGGGTCTGAGAGGATCCGACTTAATCCAGTGCTGGGTCTCACGTCGGATCCAGCCTCTTCAGTACCACGGGGATAGACTGATGCACTCCATCACGTCTTCCAAAAAAGACTCTCTCTGCATCAGCCCCAAAGCCTATACCATCCAAGGTTACATAAGCTAGATCAAATGGCTGATCAAGGAGCGAATCGAGAGGAAAATTCCGGAGATTTCTCTGGACATGCACACGGCGGAAAACCCCGTGGTAGCGGTAAGCTTCCATCAGTACACCTTTTACGTGTTTCAATCTTTTAAGTTATACACTGCAATGCTGATATGTTTTCTTGTTCAGCTTGCTGATCTCCCCGAGTCGGAGCTTGCTCCACTCGAAGGATATCCTCCTAAGTTTTCTCAGGAGACTGAAGTGGTCCGATTGCCGGACCTTGCGCTGAAGAAGCGCAAAGCTCCGACAGTGGCTATTGGCACAAAGGAAGGGCCCGTTGTGAAGAGGTAACTTTCATTCACAATTTCCGCCTTTGTACCTTTCTCGAATTTCTTTCTAAGATGTAATATTTCCGACTTTACTACATTCTCAGAGCAAAGCCTCTCATCAAGGGTAAGGGGAAGGGGATTCCTGCAAAGCCCCTGCGATAGACGAAGCTTACCATAGCTTCCCCTGCCACGGCTCCTCCGACTCCTGCCCCTCAACCTTCTGCAACACCAGCGATTACTCCTTCTCCGGTTGTTGCAGAAGATCCGGCTCCTCCAACGGCTCCTGTGATCCTTGGATCGCACACTGACGTCAGCATGGGTGCGTCAACTCAAGATAAGGGTGAACCCTCTTCGGGTAATGATCCCTCGGCTGAAGTCTTCGCCGAAAACCTCCTCAGCAACCCCGGACTTGCCAAATTTGGCTTATCCCGGAAATCTGCAGAGGAAATCCAGCGGCTGGCCAGGCAAGTCCTAGACAAAAGCCATCTATCTCCCAAAGAGGAAGCGCAAGAAGTAGAGGACGTCAAGTTCTCTGATCTTCTCGCCCAAGTCCGCCTTCGCGACGAGAGGATCAGGACTGGTGAGCTTTCAATAGCTCCAGTAATTCCTCTTACTCTCGCCGAGAAGGTGGCAGCTGAGGTGAACGCGGGTTTAGACAAACACACCCGCGAGCAATATGTAAGTCGGAATTCCAACTCTTGTTTTTTACCTTATGTTATATCATATCCTCTAGCCCCCAAGCATGAAGTAGGATATAGAAATCCGGGTTTATGCTTTCATTAGGATGCCAAAGAATGAACTAGTGTAGCCCCCAAGGCTCGTGCTGATATTTAGCAAAAAATATTAGCCCGAGTCTTAAGTAGCTTTCTGACTTTGGGTATTCTGACTTACAGAAAGTGTATTCCTATAACCAGGAATTGTTAAAAAATGTCTGTGATAAGCGGAGAGGAATCAAAGCTCTCCGGCTTAAAAATGCTGAGCTCAAGTTAGCCAAGGATGAAGCCGAAGGTAAACATTTCGAGATTCAAACCTTGTTTTTTTTTTCAATGTTGAATTTTTCTGAACTGTTGTTCTTCTTGACTTATAGCGTTGGTGAAAGAATCCATCGCTATGATTGAAGAGGCCGAGAACCTCAAAACCTTAGTGGTGGAGAACAAGGGACTTCGCCAAGAGCTGGATAAGCTCAAGGCTGATCATGAAAGGAGCATAGCTCAAGTCCTCGAGTCCTCCTCCATGGCCACTGAAGAGCGTGATCTCAAGATTGCCGCTCAAGATAAGGTTATCTCGGACCTCAAGAATGAGGTTGGCAGAGAAAAGGATATCTCCTAGGCGCTCCGGGCTGAACTCCAGAGTCTCCGGGAGGAGAAAGCCAAGATTGACGATGTCATTCTTGGTATGTTCCATTTATCTGACTTATCATTTCTTCGACTTTCATCAATGTCGGTTTTTTCATATCCTTCTTTTGTGTATAGGTCCTCTAAACATGACGGCCTCCTCCTCGTCCAAACCCCGCACTCACCGGCTTACCCAAGTCGGTGATCTTCTTCATGACTACCGCCAGTCCCTTGAGGACATTGGCGAATCTCTCAGGATTTGGGACATGCCAAGCATGTTGGACTTCCTGGTGCGGGAGAAGGCCAGGGAGATGCCGCAGCTCGTTCGAGACTGGAACATGTCCTATGCGCGGACTGCTCCGCAGAACGCTCTCACCATGGTCATGAGCCACCATGGGAACATGGAGATATGGCAAGTGACCGGAGGGTACTGCAAAGTAGTCGAAGACGGCCAGGAGCAAGACCTTCAAGTGTGGCATCCCACAAAAACCACTACTAGAAAATCGCGGTGTTTTTGTGCATTACATCATCATGACCGCATGCTCATGTCATCATGCCACCTTGCATTTGAGCATCGTCATCATCATGCATGGTTTTGTCTAAAACTATTTTCGAAAAGCCTGGTTTTGTTTTCTAAACGCCCCGTCTTTAATTCAAATTAAAACCCCGGGCTGTCCGGAATATTTTGTTTTGTCTAGCAACGGATTTCAAAAGCCCCGTTTTAGACAAACAAAATTTATATTATTTTTATAGGAGGCAGCCAGCCAGGCCCGAAAGCCTAGCCGGCCACCTCCAAATTAAAATCCTAATCTGTCTAAATCCCAAACACTTTCTACCAAATAACCTACGTAGCCTATCCTACCCAGCCCCTCCACCTCACCCCGCCCAATAGCCACGCGACACCTCACCAACCCTCTCCATTTTCCCTCAACCTCACCCAACGCACCACGCTCACACGCCACACAACACACACCACCCACACCTGATCTACCCACCTGGCACCACACCACCCCACCTGTCCCATTCCCCACACACGCTCCGTCCGGCCCCACCACCATCTCCTGCATGCACGCGCTCGACTGGCCGCCCCCTGGCCCGCATCCCCACTCCCACCTACCGCGCCGTCTCCCCCGCGTCTTCCTCCCCGCCGCCAGATCCCGCCGCCGCGGGGCCATCCCGTCGCCGGCCGTCAGCGAGCAAGCCGGCCCCGCGTGCCCCTACTTCGCCACCGCCAGGGGCTTCCCCGCCGCCGCCCTTCGCGCCTCGTCGGCCTCGCCCTCCATCTGTGGCCGCCACCGCCTACGAGGCCACCCTCTGTGCTCCGCCGTCCGCCGTCCGCGAACCGCTCAACCACCACCGGCCGAGCTCCTCCTGGCCGACGAGCCCCCGCAACCACCCGCTAGAACCCCGGTCCAACCTCGCGCCCTCGTCTGCCCTGGCCGCCATCGAGACCGACCCAAGCTGCCTACACCGTCCCGCGAGCGCCGTCCTCTGCCTCGCTGGCGCCCCCTTGTCCCTGCCCCGCACCGTCGACTCCCGTGGCGCCCAGGATCCCAAGCGTCGCCGCCACCAGAGCCGTTCGGCGTCCCTGTAGCGAGTCTGTCGCTAGCCGGCGCGGCCCCACTTCCCCAAGACTCTCTGCCGTCGTCGGCCTAGTCGTCGCCACTGGCCGAGCTCCTCCCGGCCGGCGGGCCTTCCCCTGACGCGCTCCTCGTCGAGCTAGGCCACCATCTCCGTCCAACCGCGTCGCTCGCTGCTCCCAGCATGCGTGGCTGCGTCCTGCTTCCGTCGCACACCCAGGTTGTAGCACGTTCAGGGGCTATTCGGTCATATGTTTGTAAGGACGTGTTTTCGCCCTGCGACCCGTGTTCTGGCAGAAAACCACAGAAATTCTTTTCTCCAAGTTGGCTTGCAGGGTTTTGGCACCGTGACACCAAGATCTTCCCTGGTACCGAGTATGCGAGAGGTTCAGAGCACCAAGGTCGACACAAGAAGATGAACCCGGACGATGCACCGAGGCGATTTGCTACCCCACCTCAAGGACATCGTGTCCCTGCCAAGATCTTCCGAAGTAACTCGGCAAGGATTTGTCGAGAGCTCCATCGTGAGACACCAAGATCTACCTTCTGGATCCGTCGACCCGACCCAAAATCCGAAGCGCCAAGCCCTTTGTCACGGAACACCGAGCTCTTCCCCCTAGAACCCGAAGACCATTCCCCCGGAACGCCAAGGTCTACTCCGTTGTCCGAGAACATTCCCGCCGAGACTGATCCCCGTCGAACCCTGTCGAACCCCGAACCCCTCGGAGCCCAAGTTCGCCGAACCCTAATGTGATTCCCTACCGAGACCCCCATTTTTTTATAATAATAACATTATCACTTGTTGCACATTAAATGGTTCATATTCACATCGCATCATGTGGGTTTGGGGGCATTATGCCGATTCACATCATAAATAAATATGGAGTTTATATGAGGACTTTTCTAGTCTTATATCGGCTCCATTTCAATTTGTGTAGCGAACCGATGCCATGTTTTGTCTTGTTATTACAACATTTAAACTGTGGGTACCTAAACAACTTGAACCATAGAATTAATTGTCGGGACCCCGGTTCTGCTTAATACTTCCTAATTGCACCGCATCTGCATCATATCATAAGCATGCCGGATCTTTTGCCGTAGTATTAAATATTGCATCCGGTGTTTCTTCTAGTGTTTGCTTCTTCGCGGATTAGGCCGATGAGTTGATGCGAGTTTCAACAAGTTCTCCGGATATGATCCTTCGGTAGTGTTTTCCCAGGCGAGCATCTCTCCTCCTTCTACCTATTTTGCATCCATTGTCTTTATTCCTCCTGTTGATCTATTCCTACCCGTGTCGCGATGCTTTAGTTTTCGTGTACCACTTATATCCCGTGCAGCCTCTATATTGCCTTGGACACCTCCTATTACCCGTGTTTGGTAGATAACTGGCCTTGCGAGTCGTAGTTGCATGCTCAGGTGTGATCTCATGATGACAAGTGCCAGAGTTGTTGGAATGGTGGAGATGTTTATTGGTGGAGATGATCATGACTTGAAATACAACTAATAAAATGCTACATATAACTAATGCAGAGGCATCGGTGGGCAATAGATGTTATTTGGTTCTTCCACGCTCACTTGTGTCCCGTAGGACCCCGAGTACTTGATACATCTTCCTCGTTTTTTCGCACTATCCACATCCAGGAGGCCTTATGGACCCCCCTGAGCCAGAGCTTGATTCATTTCTTTTTCTTGGGGCCACAAGTAGTTTGGGGCTTTATAACTATTATGTACCTATGCCATGCTTTACTGCTTTATTTAAGATTGTGCGTGGAGCACCTTTACTGTTTTGGAACGTGGAATGTTTTCGCGGTATCGACAAGCCCAATCACACTTTCGGGTTCCCAGTCGTTTACAACCATTGACACAAACCCTGGGTCCATTCCGGAGCCGGCCACCTTCATTGCAGGTAGCTTAGTGGGGTGGCCACCTGAAATATTTTATGAATCCTGTGATCGCTTTGTCGTGAATGCCTCGTTGGGTTTTGAGTTGGTTTTTCCGAGGTTTATTGAGTGTGTGTTGCTATTTGTGCACCCCTGCAGGGTAAAACTTTTTGAAAGCCGTGTCCACGGTTATGGACGACTTGGAGCACAGTATCTCGATCATAGACAAGCATAACTAAAGTACTGCTATAAATTTGACTTAATATGTGACTAGTAATTAGCTCAATTATAACAGAATGGATATTAAAAATGCCAACAACAGGTGGATCTTGGTCGTATCGTGTGCTGATATACCTACCTATTAAGTATTGCAACTCCAATGGAATGTGATAAAAGTGCCAACAACTGCGGGGTTTTGGGCTTCCTCAGGACAATTATATCTGACTAGTAAATGTCCCAACTACAACAGAATGGTAATTAAACTACCCACTACTTATGCTATCAGGATGACTCATGCTACCTATATCTGATTAGTAATTGCTGCAACTATAATGGAATGAGTAAAATTGCCAACTGTGTGAGTTCCTTGGTCCGACTTCCTCGTTTGGTCTCGAGGGGGAAATACTAGGATGGGTTTGTTTGGTGTTAGCTTCAGGTTGGAATCGAATAGGTCTTTTTGATCCCTCTGTCATAACCGCCAGTTGAATCGAGTCTCTATAGGTAGTTTAGTGCCACCGCGCTGCCGCTTCAGCCCACCATACCTATGTAGGCGAGAGCCGCCGAATTCTAGCCTCGCCGTGTACTGGCCTCAGTACTGACGCTCCTCTTTTTTCCTTTGCGCTTTGTCGGCACCCCTTTTGTTTTAGCAGGTTTGAGATCGCCGTCGTTAGCAGGGTTACCCTTCCGGCTTGGCCTGAGCAGGGTTATGGACGCCATTGGTTATTCTTCAGGGCTCTTAGCCCCATTTGCATCTTGTCCGTAGTCAGACGCTCTATCGATTTCAAGGTGATTTGGATCTTTGTATTATATATCGGTATTCTTGACTCATCGAGTCGATGATGTAGATAACTGTTCTGTGGGTCCCATCGAAGACTGTTGTGTAATGTTATTACTTCGTTTTCCACCCGCACGAAAGTGCCTGGTGGGCGTCCTTGAATCGTTTTTATGTGGGTTTGGCGGAAAGCGCTAAAACTTGCATAGGGCCGATTTGAGGGTGTTACAGAGTGGTATTAGAGCCTAGCAGTTGCGATACCCCACAAGTCCAGCCTTTAGGATAACCTAGCTAACGGCGGAAGTAGAGTGTCAAAACTATTTTCGAAAAATCGGTTGGATAGATCTGATTAAGTCTGATTTTACTCCTTACCCCTCTGCTGTTCTCCCCTTACCTCTGCGTGTTTTGAATCTTCTCTCTTATCTTTTCTTCGAGTCCAGGAATTCTCGTGGTTGGGTTTTTGTCGTACCTTCAGGATTTCGCTTCCTCCTTTGGTAACGGTGTTTCTACCTCCGGACTTGATGCTATTTGAGGAATCATTCATCTGTTGGACTTCTCTCTGTTCCTACTTGTGCCTTATGGTGTTTTCCGACACGACGACATCCTCTATGCCAGATCTGATGCAGAGTCTGCATCACTCCTTTGATTCCGAACCTCGTTGTCGTGATCTCCAGTCTGATTCCAAGAATGGTTGCACGCTTTTCCATTGAATGTGCGGAGTAATAGTTTGGGTGCGTGATGGATTGGCCCCCATGCCGACTACTCACCCTATTTGCTCGTGTACATTGAAGTGGATGAGAATGCATCGGTTCTCTTTCTATCGAAGTTAGAGGTGGCTTTATTTGTTGATACCTCTACCTTCGCCCTTTGTTCCCGGAGTGTTCTCTCGACGAGCACGGACAACGACCTCTTGTTAGTGGTGTCGCGACGATCTACACAAAGCGAGAAGATTTAGATCGCCACCTTCTTCCCGGTACCATGAGGCGGATCTCGAGGGCGAGATCCATTGTTAGTGGTGTCGAATTGTGGCATCCCACCAAAACCACTACTAGAAAATCGCGGTGTTTTTGTGCATTGCATCATCATGACCGCATGCTCATGTCATCATGCCACCTTGAATTTGAGCATCGTCATCATCATGCATGGTTTTGTCTAAAACTATTTTCGAAAAGCTTGGTTTGTTTTCTAAACGCCCCGTCTTTAATTCAAATTAAAACCCCGGGCTGTCCGGAATATTTTGTTTTGTCTACCAACGGATTTCAAAAGCACTGTTTTAGATAAACAAAATTTATATTATTTTTATAGGACGCAGCCAGCCAGGCCCGAAAGCCTAGCCGGCCACCTCCAAACTAAAATCCTAATCTGTCTAAATCCCAAACCCTTTCTACCAAATAACCTACCTAGCCTATCCTACCCAGCCCCTCCACCTCACCCCGCCCAATAGCCACGTGACACCTCACCAACCCCCTCCCTTTTCCCTCCACCTCACCCAACACACCACACTCACATGCCACACAACACAGACCACCCACACCTGATCCACCCACCTGGCACCACACCACCCCACCTGTCCCATTCCCCCACGCACGCTCCGCCCGGCCCCACCACCATCTCCCGCATGCACGCGCTCGACCGGCCGCCCCCTAGCCCGCGTCCCCACTCCCACCTACTGCGCCGTCTCCCCCGCGTCTTCCTGCCCGCCGCCAGATCCCGCCGCCGCGCAGCCGTCCCGTCGCTGGCCGTCAGCGACCAAGCCGGCCCCGCGTTGCCCCTAGTTTGCCACCGCCAGGGGCTTCCCCGCTGCCGCCCTCCGCTCCACGTCGGCCTCGCCCTCCATCTGTGGCCGCCACCGCCTCCGAGGCTACCCTCTGCGCTCCGCCGTCCGCCGTCCGCGGACTACTCAACCACCACCGGCCGAGCTCCTCCCGGCCGACGAGCCCCCGCAACCACCCGCCAGAACCCCGGCCCGACCTCGCGCCCTCGTCACCTCCTCCGTCGAGCCAGCCTCAATCGTCCTCCCCGCGCTCGGCCGCTGCCCCGTGCCGTCCCCGCCGGTAGGATGGGCGTCGCCACGAGAGCGCCCATGTTCTCCTCCGGCTACCGCCTCTGTCGATCCTTGACGCCCTTGTCTGCCCTAGCCGCCATCGAGACCGACCCAAGCTGCCTACACCATCCCGCGAGAGCCGTCCTCTGCCTCGCCGGCGCCCCCTTGTCCCTGCCCCGTGCCGTCGACTCCCGTGGCGCCCCGGATCCCAAGCGCCGCCACCACCGGAGCAGTTCGGTGTCCCTATAGCGAGTCCGTCGCTGGCCGGCGTGGCCCCACTTCCCCAAGACTCTCTGCCGCCATCGGCCTAGTCGTCACCACTGGCCGAGCTCCTCCCGGCCGGCGGGCCTTCCCCTTACGCGCTCCTCGTCGAGCTAGGCCACCATCTCCGTCCAACCGCGTCGCTCGCTGCTCCCAGCATGCGTGGCTGCGTCCTGCTTCCGTTGCACACCTAGGTTGTAGCACGTACGGGGGCTATTCGGTCATATGTTTTAAGGATGTATTTTCGCCCTGCAACCCGTGTTCTGGCAGAAAACTACAGAAATTCAGTTCTCCAAGTTGGCTTGCAGGGTTTTGGCTCCGTGACACCAAGATCTTCCCCGGTACCGAGTATGTGAGAGGTTCAGAGCACCAAGGTCGACACAAGAAGATGAACCCGGACGATGCACCGAGGCGATTTACTACCCCACCACAAGGACATCACGTCGCCGCCAAGATCTTCCAAAGTAACTCGGCAAGGATTTGTCGAGAGCTCCGTCGTGAGACACCAAGATTTACCTTCCGGATCCGTCGACCCGACCCAAGATCCGAAACGCCAAGCCCTTTGTCACGGAACACCGAGCTCTTCCCCTGGAACCCGAAGACCGTTCCCCCGGAACGCCAAGATCTACTCCATTATCCGAGAACATTCCCGCCGAGACCGATCCCCGTCGAACCCTGTCGAACCCCGAACCCCTCGGAGCCCAAGTTCGCCGAACCCTAATGTGATTCCCTATCCAAGACCCCCATTATTTTTATAATAATAACATTATCACTTGTTGCACATTAAATGGTTCATATTCGCATCGCATCATGTGGGTTTGGGGGCATTATGCCGATTCACATCATAAATAAATATGGAGTTTATATGAGGACTTTTTTAGTCTTATATCGGCTCCATTTCAATTTGTGTAGCGAACCGATGCCATGTTTTGTCTTGTTATTACAACATTTAAACTGTGGGTACCTAAACAACTTAAACCATAGAATTAATTGTCAGGACCCCGGTTCTGCTTAATACTGCCTAACTGCACCGCATCTGCATCATATCATAAGCATGCCGGATCTTTTGACGTAGTATTAAATATTGCATCCGGTGTTTCTTCTAGTGTTTGCTTCTTCGTGGATTAGGCCGATGAGTTGATGCGAGTTTCAACAAGTTCTCAGGATATGATCCTTCGGCAGTGTTTTCCCAGGCGAGCATCTCTCCTCCTTCTACCTATTTTGCATCCATTGTCTTTATTCCTCCTGTTGATCTATTGCTACCCGTGTCGCGATGCTTTAGTTTTCGTGTACCACTTATATCCCGTGCAGCCTCTATATTGCCTTGGACACCTCCTATTACCCGTGTTTGGTAGATAACTGGCCTTGCGAGTCGTAGTTGCGTGCTCAGGTGCGATCTCATGATGACAAGTGCCAGAGTTGTTGGAATGGTGGAGATGTTTATTGGTGGAGATGATCATGACTTGAAATACAACTAATAAAATGCTACATATAACTAATGCAGAGGCATTGGTGGGCAATAGATGTTATTTGGTTCTTCCACGCTCACTTGTGTCCCGTAGGACCCCGAGTACTTGATACATCTTCCTCGATTTTTCGCACTATCCACATCCGGGAGGCCTTATGGACCCCCCTGAGCCAGAGCTTGATTCATTTCTATTTCTTGGGGCCACAAGTAGTTTGGGGCTTTATTACTATTCTGTACCTATGCCATGCTTTACTGCTTTATTTAAGATTGTGCGTGGAGCACCTGTACTGTTTTGGAACGTGGAATGTTTTCGTGGTATCGACAAGCCCAGTCACACTTTCGGGTTCCCAGTCATTTACAGCCATTGACACAAACCCTGGGTCTGCTCCGGAGCCGGCCAACTTCGTTGCGGGTAGCTTAGTGGGGTGGCCCCCTGAAATATTTTATGAATCCTGTGATTGCTTTGTCGTGAATGCCACGTTGGTTTTTGAGTTGGTTTTTCCGAGGTTGATCGAGTGTGTGTTGCTATTTGTGCACCCCTGCAGGGTAAAACTTTCTGAAAGCCGTGTCCGCGGTTATGGACGACTTGGAGCACAGTATCTCGATCATAGACAAGCATAACTCAAGTAGTGCTATAAATTTGACTTAATATGTGACTAGTAATCAGCTCAATTATAACAGAATGGATATTAAAAATGCCAACAACAGGTGGATCTTGGTCGTATCGTGTGCTAATATACCTACCTAGTAAGTATTGCAACTCCAATGGAATGTGATAAAAGTGCCAACAACTGCTGGGTTTTGGGATTCCTCAGGACAATTATATCTGACTAGTAAATGTTCCAACTACAACAGAATGGTATTTAAACTGCCCACTAATTATGCTATCAGGATGACTCATGCTACCTATATCTGATTAGTCATTTCTGTAACTATAATAGAATGAGTAAAATTGCCAACTGTGTGAGTTCCTTGGTCCGACTTCCTCGTTTGGTCTCGAGGGGGAAATACCAGGATGGGTTTGTTTGGTGTTAGCTTCAGGTTGGAACCGAATAGGTCTTTCTTATCCCTCTCTGATAACCGCCAGTTGAATCAAGTCTCTATAGGTTGTTTAGTGCCGCTGCGCTGCCGCTTCAGCCCACCATACCTATGTAGGCGAGAGCTGCCGAATTCTAGCCTCGCCGTAGTCGGACGCTCCTCTTTTTCCTTTGCCCTTTGTCGGCACCCCTTTTGTTTTAGCAGGTTTGAGATCGTCGTCGTTAGCAGGGTTACCCTTCCGGCTTGTCCTAGGCAGGGTTATGGACGCCATTGGTTATTCTTCAGGGCTCTTAGCCCCATTTGCATCTTGTCCGTAGTCGGACGCTCTATCGATTTCAAGGTGATTTGGATCTTTGTATTATATATCTGTATTCTTGACTCATGGAGTCGATGATGTATATAACTGTTCTATGGGTCCCATCGAGGACTTTTGTGTAATGTTATTACTTTGTTTTCCACCCGCACGAAAGTGCCTGGTGGGTGTCCTTGAATCGTTTCTATGCAGGTTTGGCGGGAAGCGCTAAAACTTGCATAGGGCCGGTTTGAGGGTGTTACATCAAGCCATCATGCACTCCTGCGCCGGATATGGGTGCCACGTAGCTGATCTGACCAGCTATGAGATGCCCTTCTTCACCCGCTTGGATACTCCGCCACCTCCTCGAGAAGACGCCGAAGAAGTTTCCGACGATGAACAGACTATCTCGGATCCGTACATCTCGGCAAGATATCAAGGCGGAGTAGCCAGCGAGCCGGCAGATCCTTCATATCCTCCTACATCATAGACCAGAAAACTATGTATTATTCCGGAAAAAACCTGATGCGATTGTAAATATTAAGTATTATGACTTTTGCTAGTGCTAAGTATTTTTTTATCTATTCAGCATTGTCTTAGACTATTTGTGTGCCTGAAATATTTGCATAAGCACTTAGAATTTTCCGCCTCTACTTATCGTTTATCTGGCTTTCCGCCTCGTCCCTTTCGTGAGCCGGCTAAACCTTCAGCCGGAAACTTTGCCGAGCAACGGAGCTCAATTGCTAAACCAGTTTAAACTCGGAAACAAAGCCGGCTTCCAGTACCAATTGTTCACTACTCGGAAGATACCCGTATCCAGGAATCAGACAAAAAACCCAAGTAAAGACTAGAATTTTTTAGAGTTATACCCGAAGGTAGCAGTTTTAGAATCGAAAATCTAAACCAGAACGAACATGAGCATAAAGTACTTTCAAGCATTCTGGGATTTTCGACTATGACATGATCATTAGGAAATAAGATGGTAAAAACTTCTCAGGAAAACTTTGAGGTAACCAAAACTTTTATTTCTCACAGAGCATGTACATATGTATGATTACAAAGAAAGATAAACTAAGAATAAAAGGGACGTAGCTGAGCAATATTCCACGGTCTGTCTAACTCATCCGGATTTGTACTTCCTCCAGCTCTCTTTCTCTTCTTAGTAGGAGGTCTTTCTTTGACAAGCCTCATGTCAGTTAAGTAGTACGACCCATTGTGCAATACTCGACTAACTAAAAAGGGCCCTTCCCATATTGGGGAAAGTTTGTGCTTTCTTTGCTGCACAAGCCGGAGAACCAAATCACCTTTATTGAAAGATCTAGTTCAGACTCTCTGGCTATGATACTTGCATAACTTCTACTGATAGGCTGTAGATCTCATTTCAGCAACGACGCGAACTTCTTGGACTAAGTCGAGATCATTTTGTCGAGAAATCTCGGCATCCTCTTCGATATACGCGGCCACTCTAGGAGAACTATGAATCAAATCACTAGGAAGAACTGCTTCTGCGCCATAGACCAAGAAGAAAGGTGTATATCCTGTTGACCTGTTCGGAGTTGTTCGCAAACTCCAAATTACAGAGGGTAGTTCCTCTGCCCAAGCCCCCGCAACACGTCTGAGTGGTGCTTCGAGTCTTGGTTTCAAGCCTTGTAGAATTAAACCATTTGCTCTTTCGACTTGTCCGTTAGCCTGTGGATGTGCGACTGACGCAATGTCAAGCTGGATATTTTGCTCATCGCAGAATTCAGCCAACTCTCCCATGGAAAAGTTACTCCCGTTATCCGTGATAATGCTATGTGGATAACCATACCGGATTATAACATTCTCGACAAATCTTTTGGCTGTTGCTCCATCACAACTAGTGACAGGTTTAGCCTCGATCCATTTCGTGAATTTATCCACCATCACTAAGAGGTGAGTAAATCCACTTGGAGCCCTTTAAAAGGTCTGACCATATCAAGCCCCCAAACCGCAAAAGGCCATGTTATAGGTATTGTTCGCAGCTGATCAGCCGGAACATGAGCTTGCTTGGTGTACTTTTGGCAGCCTTTGCATGTCTTGACAAATCGTTCGACATCTGCCTGAGCTGTAAGCCAGAAAAAACCATGTCGAAAAGCTTTTGCCGCTAAAGATTTGGCTGCAGCGTGGTGACCACATTCTCCTTCGTGGATTTCTCTTAAGATTTCCACTCCTTCTTCTGGAGATACACAGCACTCAAAAACCCCAGAAACACTCTGTTTATGGAGCTCACCTTTAACAATAGTATAGGCTTTTGCTCGTCGGATAATCTTCCGGCTCAGCACCTCGTCTTCGGGTAATTTTCCATCTACCAAGTAATCAAGGTAGGGTCGAGTCCAGCCAGGAATTACAGCCAGAACTGCTATTAAAGGTGAGTCGGATTTGGTCGGATAATCCTCATCTACTCCCTTTATCGAGGGAACTTTGAGGTGCTCTAAAAATGCGCCATCCGGAACCTCTTTCCACGCAGAGCCTATTCGAGATAGTGCATATGCTTCCTCGTTTTCTGCTCGAGGGATGTGTTGAACTTCAAACCCCTCGAACGATTTAGATAGATCATCCACGACAGCTTTATATGCCGCCATGTGCTTATTTGCATTACAAATATCCGAGACTTCCTGAGCAACAAGATCCGAATCTCCATAACACATCAATCGTCGGATGCCAATATCCTTAGCAATCCGGATTCCATGCAGCAGTGCTTCATACTCGGCAATGTTGTTTGTCGCTGTGAAGTGGATCTGCAACACGTATAAAAGTTTATCTCCTTGGGGTGATTTGAGCACCACGCCAGCCCCCGAGCCCCCTCGAGCCTTAGACCCGTCGAAAAAGAGGGTCCAATATTCCGACTCAGGGAGGACCATATTCTCCTTGGTATCTATCCAATCAGCGACAAAGTCGGCAAGGATCTGGGATTTGATTGCTGCCCGAGGTTTGTACTCAATATCAAAAGCTGCAAGCTCTATGCCCCATTTGGCGATGTGTCCTGTGGCATCGCTATTGTTGATTATATCTCTCATGGGAGCTTTTCTCACCACGGTAATTGGGTGCTCCTGAAAATAGTGTCGTAACTTATGAGATGCTAGAAAAACACCGTAAGCCAACTTTTGATAGTGCGGATATCGTTGTTTTGATTCTGTCAGGACCTCGCTGACAAAGTATGTCGAACGCTGCACCAGGTGATCCTGATTTTCTTCTGGTCTCTCCCCCATCATGACTATACTGACAACCCTATTTGTCGCAGCAATGTAAAGCAACATCGGTTCCTGAGGTTCCGGCGCCGCAAGGATAGGAGCAGATGAGAGTACTTTCTTCAGGTCTTGTAGTGCAGCTTCAGCTTCGTCAGTCCAGACAAAATCCTTGGTCTTCTTCAGGAGTTTGTATAATGGTGCGGCTCTTTCACCAAGCCAGCTTACAAATTGACTGACCGCAGCAATGCAACCAGTTAATCTTTGTACGTCCTTCAAGCGATTTGTCCTGGAAATATTGAGAATAGCCTTTATCTTGTCACGGTTCACTTCTATGCCTCGTTGAGACACGATAAACCTAACAATTTTCCGACTGGTATTCCAAAGAAGCATTTCTTCGGGTTAAGCATGATGTTGTATTTTCGTAAATTGGCAAACGTCTCCTCTAAGTCGGAAATAAATGTTTCCTTCTTTTTGGACATGACCGCGATATCATCCACGTATGCATGTCCATTGCGTCTGAGTTGATCATGGAGGCAATGCTGCATCATGTGCTGGTACGTAGCTCCTACGTTCTTCAGCCCAAAGGGCATCGTAACATAACAGAAGGTTTCAAAAGGTGTTATGAATGAAGTCTTGATTTTGTCAGATTCCTTCATCCAGATTTGGTGATAGCCGGAATATGCGTCGAGAAAACAGAGGAGTTCCGAGCCTGCCATAGAATCGATAACTTGATCAATTCTAGGCAGAGCGAACGGATCGTTTGGACAAGCCTTGTTCAAGGCAGTATAATCAACACACATCCTTAAATCAGTGGTGTCCTTTTTAGGGACCATTACATGGTTGGCCGACCAATCAGTATGGATGACCTCTTCTATGAATCCGGCTAACTCGAGCCGCGCTAGTTCCTTAGCTATTGCCTTACGCTTTTCATCACCAAACCGTCGTATGGACTGTTTGATGGGTTTAGCATTCGGGTTTACATATAGAGAGTGCTCGGCAAGTTCCCTAGGTACTCTGGTCATGTCAGATGGCTGCCATGCGAAGATATCTTGATTTGCTCGGAGGAACTTGACGAGCGCGCTTTCCTATGCGCTACTTAGGCTTGCGCCTATCTGGGTCACCTTGGAGGGGTCATCATCCTTGAATGGCGTCGTCTTTGTCTCTTCTGATGCCTTGAACTCCGGATTTTGCTTTGTCACCTCCTTCTTCGTTGCGGGCATCTCGGACGGATCTATGCTCTTCTTGATCTCCTGGTACTCCTGGGCGTGCAGCATGGCTTCAGCAAAGGCAGCATTTCCATCCTCGCACTCTCACGCTTTCTTCGGGTCTCCCCTGAGGGTGATCACGCCGTTGGGACCTGGAATTTTCATCATATTGTAAATGTAACACGGACGAGCCATAAAAGCCCAGTAAGCCGGATGTCCGAATATAGCGTGGTATGCGCTCTTGAACGGGATCACTTCGAAGGAAAGTGCCCCCGTTCGATAATTTTTTGGTGTTCCAAAAGTAACATCCAAAGTGATCTCTCCCAGGGAGTTAGCTTGTATTCCTAGGACAACTCCGTAAAAAAACACAGAGCTATGGTTAAGCTGTGTTTCCAAGATCTTCATCCGGCGTAGCGTTTCTACATAGAGAATATTGATGCTGCTACCACCGTCCATGAGGGTCTTGGAGAAACCATAACCGTCAATAAGTGGATTGACGATTAATGCGTATTTTCCTCGCCTGTGTAATTTAGGCGGATGATCAGTGCGGTCAAACGTTATTGCTACTTCCGACCAGTCCAGATACTGAGGGACAACCGGAACTGTTGCGTTGAGCTCGTGGAGAACTGCTTTCTTGACTTTTGCTGGTTGAGATCCGAGGAAAGTGAAGTAAGTGTCCTTCTTGGTAGGAAAATTTTTCCTCCCTTCCGACTTGGGATTTGAAGTGTCGGCTTCCTCCATGTCAGAATCTTCCTTGGTCTCTTTGTCTTTTTCGGGATTTTTCTTTCCCTTCTTCCGCTTAGCTTTGTAGCCTGCGGTATCATCTCTCTTGATGTCGTTGTTAAAACGACATTCAGCGTTTGTGTGGGACGAGCCCCCATTGGCGTCCAAGTGATGCACACATGGGTTATTGGCGATGTCGGCCCAAGTGTAGGTTTTACCTGGTTGTTGCTCTCCTCTACCTTGGACCCTTGATGTCCCACGGCCATGCCCGCGGCCTCCACCACGTCCTCCTGACCCGGAAACAGTAGTGACTACTGCCGTCTCCGCGTTGAGTTTTTCTTCCGAGGTGTTTTTGCGCTTCTGATCCTGTTGCTTTGTCTTTGCTGACTGAGGTACAGCCAGGACGTTGAGTAATCCCTCTGCATCATCGTCAGCATCTGCATACTTGCTCGCTGTTTCTATCATCTCTCCTAGATCAGTAACTTTGCCACACTTCAAACGATGGCGCAGTAAACCAATTGGGAGACCTGAAATGAAAGCTTCAATCGCAGTTTGATCATTTACTCCCTCACAGGAGTTCTTGGTGTCAATCCATCGTCCAAGATAATCTCGGCAAGTTTCTCCGGCTTTCTGGGTGCAACGCTGTAGGTCTCCAACCGTACAGGGCCTCTGATATGTGCCTTGGAAATTCCAAAAGAACGCACTTTGTAAGTCATACCAGTTGTGGATGGTGTTTGCCGGAAATTCATTGAGCCATGATCGTGCCGTCTTCCGCAACATAAGTGGGAGATATCGGGTTGCGACCAGGCTGTTTCCGCCTTGGGCGATGCAGCAAGCTTGGAAGAAGTCCTGTAACCAGGTGTCTGGCCGAGCAATGCCGTCGTAGGCTTGAATATGTCTTGAGATTGCAAATCCTTCCGGGAATTTTGTAGCTCTGATGCGTGGTCCGAAGCACTTTGGGCCCATGTAGACGTCATCATTTTCATAGCACCGAGCCTCTATGTTGGAGTTGATCATGTGCCTTGCGTCGTTCGGGGATAGGGATCGTCCCGAATATCGGCTGTGGCTGCGGTGCCTTGGAGCCAGACATCGGCTTCTGCCACCACCTCCTCCGCCATGTCGTCCTCCTTGACCTCCTTGGGGGCCATTGTGATAACTGTGCATTGGAGAGGGTGGTGCAGCTGGGCTGTTTCCGGCTGATCGCCGGCCTCCATCCGGAGCGTCATTATTCCGGTTCCGGGGATGTTTTTGACTGTGACGAGCCCCCTGGAAGCTTGTACCAGCGTGGTTTCCGTCGTTCCCACCACGGTAAGGTTCAGCTAGACGGTTTTCATGTCTAGGAGGTGGCATTTTCTGACGATCCTCCTCCTGACGTTTTTCTTTATCTTCTCCCTTTCAGGGACGATTCCTCGGATTGAGTGCAGCGATTGCGTCTTTCTCGGCTACTAGAGCGACGTTGCTCCAGTTATGTGTAGCCTTGCGGTTATGACGAGCCCCCTGCCGGTTTGTGCCCGCGTGGTTTCCGTCGTTCCTTCGTCTGTCGTTCCCACCATGGTAAGGCTCAACCGGACGGTTTTCATGTCTAGGAGGTGGCATTTTCTGACGATCCTCCTCCCGACATTTCTCTTTATCTTCTCCTTTTCGGGGAGGATTCCTCGGAATCAGTGCAGCGATCGCGTCTTTTTTGGCTGCTGGAGTGACATTGCTCCAGTTATGTGTAGTTCTGCGATGCTGTGCTGATGATCCGGTTCTTGAATAATTGTCTTCCTGTCGTTCGGGGTTATGATACTGCGCCCAAACGTAATGGGATCTTACGCCAGCCCATGCCGGATCTGTGCGACATTGGTCAGAATCCGAGACCAGTTTTTGGCTTCCATACAAGGCGACCTTTTGCTGCTCCAGTCCCTTATTGAGTAGCTTGATACCCAAACGTATCTCTTATGGTTCTGGATTAGCCGATAGAATTTCGCGAGCTGCCACAGTATTTTGCACTAGTGTTGGGTATACCCAATCTCCGTTGCTATCTTTCCGTGGCTTCCCCATCTCATCCCCAAAAAGGACGGCACGGACACGTGGGAATTGGTCATCATTGGTGTGACGCTTCCGTGTCTTCTGATGTAGAATGGACATATACTCCTTGTTTGACATGTGCTTCTTCTCCACCTCAATGTTTTTGGCTTCATCAAGGAGTTGTTGACGACGCGCTTCTAGGGCTTGGGCCCTTTCGTCCAGCTCATCTGCAGTAAGTTCTGCAGCTGTAGGGATAGGTGTGGTTAATGCGGCATCAATGAGTTTACGCGCACCTTCAGTGATCACGTGTCCATCCACCGATGCCTCTTTTTTCGGCTCGTCTGGGATAAGTGCTCCATCCGAGTCTTCCTCGTATTCCTCGGCAATCACCTCCTCTGTCAGAGGGTCTTTTTTCGGGGTCTTGTTCTTCTTATTCTTCTTCTTTGCCTTCTTGGCAGCGCCGGTAGCAAAGACGGCTTTGGGTCCGTTTCCCGGAGTCAAGCTCTGATCGGTACTTTCGGACATCTGGAGTTCGAGATTGTCTCCGACTTCCATATCATCCTGCGCTTTGGGAGAGTGTTCCCCAGATCCTTCGTCCATGGCTTCTCCATCTTCTGCAGCTTTGGAGTTGTACTCCTCGTCATATTCCGTGGAGAACTTTTTGGAAATCTGCTGACGTCATGGACTCATCCGAGGATGCGGGAACGTCGGCATTTGTTCACCAAGTCGGTGTTTTCTCCAGCATCGGCAGAGCTAGATCCGGAGCCAACATATCCAACAAAGTGCAATGCATGCTTCCTGAGGTACCTGCGGCTTTCGCGATCAGCCATATCGAAACTTTTAATGGTTTTGAGGATTGCATCTGCGCTAGCGCCTTGTAGTATCATACGTCTTAGTGTGTACCAGAGCAAAGGCCTATCTGTCCCGACATCATCAGAGTCGGAATCAGTATCGCTGATGTGCTCCTCCTGGATTTCGACTTCCACGGGTGGGTCGATCTAGGATCCGGCTTCTCCAGGGAGATCCACTCCAGATTCGACTTGGACCGTGAGGTCTTCTTCAGGCTCGGATTTCTCCACTATATCCGCAACTGGTGCGGGCTGGGTGGGATTAGGGTTATCTGAGATCCGGAACTCTGCCGCCTGGGCGGACAAAGGGGACCTAGAAAATTCTTCTGCCTCTATCATCACCGCTGGAGTGGGTTAGGCAGGTTCCGCGAAACCGATGTAAACATCGATCTCGCCAAAAGACATGATTGTGTAGGCAGTCACGGCCTCCCTAGCCGGAATCCAAATCTCATCGAGAACGATGAGAGGGACGTCGCTGGTCTAGAGGATGCGACCGACGGCGATCGTCTCGCCGATTCAGAAACTTGCAGATTCTGCTCGGAACGCATATCCGAAGCTCACTTGCAAATTCCGCTAGGAATGGAGCTGCCACATGCACTGGAGCATTAGTTTGTTAGAGCGGTTGCATCACCACATCCACCTGAGTGTGTGTGGTCATGTGGATCATTATGGTTTGGAAAAGAACACATGAAATGACACTCCATGTGTCATGCCATGGTTAGAAAGCCAGTAATATGTTGGAATGCAGCTGCCACACGCAATGGAGCACTAGTGTGGCAGAGAGGTTGCATCACCACACCCTCCTGAGTGTGTGTGGTGATGTGGATCATTCTGGTTTGGAAAAAAGCACATACAATGACACTCCATGTGTCAGGTGATGGTAAGAAAGCACAGGAACTTGTTAGAATGCAGCTTCCACATGCAATGAAGCACCAGTGTGGCAGAGAGGTTGCATCACCACACCCACCTGAGTGTGTGTGTGGTCATGTGGATCATTCTGGTTTAGAAAAGAACACACGCAATGACACTCCATGTGTCACTCCATGGTCATAAAGCCCATGAATATGTTGGAATACAGATACCACATGCAATGGATCACCAGTGTGGCAGAGAGGTTGCATCACCACACCCACCTGAGTGTGTGTGGTCATGTGGATCAATGTGGTTTGGAAAAGAACACATGCAATGGCACTCCATGTGTCAGGCCATGGTTAGAAAGCCTAGGAACATGTTGGAATGTAGCTGCCACATGCATTGGAGCATTAGTGTGTCAGAGAGGTTGCATCACCACACCCACCTAATTGTGTGTGGTGATGTGGATCATTATTGTTTTGAAAAGAACACATGAAATGACACTCCATGTGTCAGGCCATGGTCAAAAATCCAAAGAATATGTTGGAATGTAGCTGCCACACGCAATGGAGCACTAGTGTGGCAGAGAGGTTGCATCGCCGCACCCTCCTGAGTGTGTGTGGTGATGTGGATCATTCTGGTTTGGAAAAGAACACATGCAATGACACTCCATCTGTAAGATGATGGTCAGAAAGCACAAGAACTTGTTAGAATGTAGCTTCCACATGCAATGAAGCACCAGTGTGGCAGAGAGGTTGCATCACCACACCCACCTGAGTGTGTGTCGTCATGTGGATCATTCTGGTTTAGAAAAGAACACACGCAATGACACTCCATGTGTCAGTCCATGGTCATAAAGCCCATGAATATGTTGGAATACAGATACCACATGTAATGGATCACCAGTGTGGCAGAGAGGTTGCATCACCACACCCACCTGAGTGTGTGTGGTCATGTTGATCATTGTGGTTTGGAAAAGAACACATGCAAGTACACTCCATGTGTCAGGACATTGTCATAAAACCCAGGAACATGTTGGAATGGAGCTGCCACATGCATTGGAGCATTAGTGTGTCAGGGAGGTTGCATCACCACACCCACCTGAGTGTGTGTGGTCATGTAGTTCATTATTGTTCGGAAACGAACACATGAAATGACACTCCATGTGTCAGGCCATGGTCACAAAGGTCAGGAATATGTTGGCATGCAGCTGCCACATGCAATGGAGAACTAGTGTGGTAGAGAGGTTGCATCACCACACCCTCCTGAGTGTGTGTGGTGATGTGGATCATTCTGGTTTGGAAAAGACCTAATTCAATGACACTCCATGTGTCGGGCCATGTTCAGAAAGCCTAGGAACATGTTGGAATGCAGCTTCCACATGCAATGAAGCACCAGTGTGGTAGAGAGGTTGCATCACCACACCGACCTGAGTGTGTGTGGTCATGTGGATCAATGTGGTTTGGAAAAGAACACATGCAATGGCACTCCATGTGTTAGGCCATGGTTAGAAAGCCCAGGAACATGTTGGAATGTAGCTGCCACATGCATTGGAGCATTAGTGTGTCAGAGAGGTTGCATCACCACACCCACCTAATTGTGTGTGGTGATGTGGATCTTTATTGTTTTGAAAAGAACACATGAAATGACACTCCATGTCTCAGGCCATGGTCAAAAATCCCAAGAATATGTTGGAATGTAGCTGCCACACGCAATGGAGAACTAGTGTGGCAGAGAGGTTGCATCGCCACACCCTCCTAAGTGTGTGTGGTGATGTGGATCATTCTGGTTTGGAAAAGAACACATGCGATGACACTCCAACTGTAAGATGATGGTCAGAAAGCACAGGAACTTGTTAGAATGTAGCTTCTACATGCAATGAAGCACCAGTGTGGAAGAGATGTTGCATCACCACACCCACCTAAGTGTGTGTGGTCATGTGGATCATTCTGGTTTAGAAAAGAACACACGCAATGGCACTCCATGTGTCAGTCCATGGTCATAAAGCCCATGAATATCTTGGAATACAGATACCACATGCAATGGATCACCAGTGTGGCAGAGAGGTTGCATCACCACACCCAGCTGAGTGTGTGTGGTCATGTTGATCATTGTGGTTTGGAAAAGAACACATGCAAGTACACTCCATGTGTCAGGACATTGTCATAAAACCCAGGAACATGTTGGAATGGAGCTACCACATGCATTGGAGCATTAGTGTGTCAGGGAGGTTGCATCACCACACCCACCTGAGTGTGTGTGGTCATGTAGATCATTATGGTTTCGAAAGGAACACATGAAATGACACTCCATGTGTCAGGCGATGGTCACAAAGGTCAGGAATATGTTGGCATGCAGCTGCCACATGCAATGGAGAACTAGTGTGGTAGAGAGGTTGCATCACCACACCCTCCTGAGTGTGTGTGGTGATGTGGATCATTCTGGTTTGGAAAAGACCTAATGCAATGACACTCCATGTGTCGGGCCATGTTCAGAAAGCCTAGGAAGATGTTGGAATGCAGCTTCCACATGCAATGAAGCACCAGTGTGGTAGAGAGGTTGCATCACCACACTGACCTGAGTGTGTGTGGTCATGTGGATCAATGTGGTTTGGAAAAGAACACATGGAATGGCACTCCATGTGTTAGGCCATGGTTAGAAAGCCTAGGAACATGTTGGAATGTAGCTGCCACATGCATTGGAGCATTAGTGTGTCAGAGAGGTTGCATCACCACACCCACCTAATTGTGTGTGGTTATGTGGATCATTATTGTTTTCAAAAGAACACATGAAATGACACTCCATGTGTCAGGGCATGGTCAAAAATCCCAAGAATATGTTGGAATGTAGCTGCCACAAGCAATGGAGCACTAGTGTGGCAGAGAGGTTGCATCGCCACACCGTCCCAAGTGTGTGTGGTGATGTGGATCATTCTTGTTTGGAAAAGAACACATGCAATGACACTCCATCTGTAAGATGATGGCCAGAAAGCACAGGAACTTGTTAGAATGTAGCTTCCACATGCAATGAAGCACCAGTGTGGCAGAGAGGTTGCATCACCACACCCACCTGAGTGTGTGTGGTCATGTGGATCATTCTGGTTTAGAAAAGAACACACGCAACGACACTCCATGTGTCAGTCCATGGTCATAAAGCCCATGAATATGTTGGAATACAGATACCACATGCAATGGATCACCAGTGTGGCAGAGAGGTTGCATCACCACACCCAGCTGAGTGTGTGTGGTCATGTTGATCATTGTGGTCTGGAAAAGAGCACGTGCAAGTTCACTCCATGTGTCAGGACATTGTCATAAAACCCAGGAACATGTTGGAATGGAGCTGCCACATGCATTGGAGCATTAGTGTGTCAGGGAGGTTGCATCACCACACCCACCTGAGTGTGTGTGGTCATGTAGTTCATTATTGTTCGGAAACGAACACATGAAATGACACTCCATGTGTCAGGCCATGGTCACAAAGGTCAGGAATATGTTGGCATGCAGCTGCCACATGCAATGGAGAACTAGTGTGGTAGAGAGGTTGCATCACCACACCCTCCTGAGTGTGTGTGGTGATGTGGATCATTCTGGTTTGGAAAAGACCTAATGCAATGACACTCCATGTGTCGGGCCATGTTCAGAAAGCCTAGGAACATGTTGGAATGCAGCTTCCACATGCAATGAAACACCAGTGTGGTAGAGAGGTTGCATCACCACACTGACCTCAGTGTGTGTGGTCATGTGGATCAATGTGGTTTGGAAAAGAACACATGCAATGGCACTCCATGTGTCAGGCCATGGTTAGAAAGCCCAGGAACATGTTGGAATGTAGCTGCCACATGCATTGGAACATTAGTGTGTCAGAGAGGTTGCATCACCACACCCACCTAATTGTGTGTGGTGATGTGGATCATTATTGTTTTGAAAAGAACACATGAAATGACACTCCATGTCTCAGGCCATGGTCAAAAATCCCAAGAATATGTTGAATGTAGCTGCCACAAGCAATGGAGCACTAGTGTGGCAGAGAGGTTGCATCGCCACACCCTCCTAAGTGTGTGTGGTGATGTGGATCATTCTGGTTTGGAAAAGAACACATGCAATGACACTCCATCTGTAAGATGATGGTCAGAAAGCACAGGAACCTGTTAGAATGTAGCTTCTACATGCAATGAAGCACCAGTGTGGAAGAGATGTTGCATCACCACACCCACCTGAGTGTGTGTGGTCATGTGGATCATTCCGGTTTAGAAAAGAACACACGCAATGGCACTCCATGTGTCAGTCCATGGTCATAAAGCCCATGAATATGTTGGAATACAGATACCACATGCAATGGATCACCAGTGTGGCAGAGAGGTTGCATCACCACACCCACCTGAGTGTGTGTGGTCATGTTGATCATTGTGGTTTGGAAAAGAACACATGCAAGTACACTCCATGTGTCACGACATTGTCATAAAACCCAGGAACATGTTGGAATGGAGCTACCACATGCATTGGAGCATTAGTGTGTCAGGGAGGTTGCATCACCACACCCACCTGAGTGTGTGTGGTCATGTAGATCATTATGGTTTCGAAAGGAACACATGAAATGACACTCCATGTGTCAGGCCATGGTCACAAAGGTCAGGAATATGTTGGCATGCAGCTGCCACATGCAATGGAGAACTCGTGTGGTAGAGAGGTTGCATCACCACACCCTCCTGAGTGTGTGTGGTGATGTGGATCATTCTGGTTTGGAAAAGACCTAATGCAATGACACTCCATGTGTCGGGCCATGTTCAGAAAGCCTAGGAACATGTTGGAATGCAGCTTCCACATGCAATGAAGCACCAGTGTGGTAGAGAGGTTGCATCACCACACCGAGCTGAGTGTGTGTGGTCATGTGGATCAATGTGGTTTGGAAAAGAACACATGCAATGGCACTCCATGTGTTAGGCCATGGTTAGAAAGCCCAGGAACATGTTGGAATGTAGCTGCCACATGCATTGGAGCATTAGTGTGTCAGAGAGGTTGCATCACCACACCCACCTAATTGTGTGTGGTGATGTGGATCTTTATTGTTTTGAAAAGAACACATGAAATGACACTCCATGTCTCAGGCCATGGTCAAAAATCCCAAGAATATGTTGGAATGTAGCTGCCACACGCAATGGAGAACTAGTGTGGCAGAGAGGTTGCATCGCCACACCCTCCTAAGTGTGTGTGGTGATGTGGATCATTCTGGTTTGGAAAAGAACACATGCAATGACACTCCAACTGTAAGATGATGGTCAGAAAGCACAGGAACTTGTTAGAATGTAGCTTCTACATGCAATGAAGCACCAGTGTGGAAGAGATGTTGCATCACCACACCCACCTGAGTGTGTGTGGTCATGTGGATCATTCTGGTTTAGAAAAGAACACACGCAATGACACTCCATGTGTCAGTCCATGGTCATAAAGCCCATGAATATGTTGGAATACAGATACCACATGCAATGGATCACCAGTGTGGCAGAGAGGTTGCATCACCACACCCAGCTGAGTGTGTGTGGTCATGTTGATCATTGTGGTTTGGAAAAGAGCACATGCAAGTTCACTCCATGTGTCAGGACATTGTCATAAAACCCAGGAACATGTTGGAATGGAGCTGCCACATGCATTGGAGCATTAGTGTGTCAGGGAGGTTGCATCACCACACCCACCTGAGTGTGTGTGGTCATGTAGTTCATTATGGTTCGGAAACGAACACATGAAATGACACTCCATGTGTCAGGCGATGGTCACAAAGGTCAGGAATATGTTGGCATGCAGCTGCCACATGCAATGGAGAACTAGTGTGGTAGAGAGGTTGCATCACCACACCCTCCTGAGTGTGTGTGGTGATGTGGATCATTCTGGTTTGGAAAAGACCTAATGCAATGACACTCCATGTGTCGGGCCATGTTCAGAAAGCCTAGGAACATGTTGGAATGCAGCTTCCACATGCAATGAAGCACCAGTGTGGTAGAGAGGTTGCATCACCACACTGACCTGAGTGTGTGTGGTTATGTGGATCAATGTGGTTTGGAAAAGAACACATGGAATGGCACTCCATGTGTTAGGCCATGGTTAGAAAGCCTAGGAACATGTTGGAATGTAGCTGCCACATGCATTGGAAGCATTAGTGTGTCAGAGAGGTTGCATCACCACACCCACCTAATTGTGTGTGGTTATGTGGATCATTATTGTTTTGAAAAGAACACATGAAATGACACTCCATGTGTCAGGCCATGGTCAAAAATCCCAAGAATATGTTGGAATGTAGCTGCCACAAGCAATGGAGCACTAGTGTGGCAGAGAGGTTGCATCGCCACACCCTCCTAAGTGTGTGTGGTGATGTGGATCATTCTTGTTTGGAAAAGAACACATGCAATGACACTCCATCTGTAAGATGATGGCCAGAAAGCACAGGAACTTGTTAGAATGTAGCTTCCACATGCAATGAAGCACCAGTGTGGCAGAGAGGTTGCATCACCACACCCACCTAAGTGTGTGTGGTCATGTGGATCATTCTGGTTTAGAAAAGAACACACGCAATGACACTCCATGTGTCAGTCCATGGTCATAAAGCCCATGAATATGTTGGAATACAGATACCACATGCAATGGATCACCAGTGTGGCAGAGAGGTTGCATCACCACACCCAGCTGAGTGTGTGTGGTCATGTTGATCATTGTCGTTTGGAAAAGAGCACATGCAAGTTCACTCCATGTGTCAGGACATTGTCATAAAACCCAGGAACATGTTGGAATGGAGCTGCCACATGCATTGGAGCATTAGTGTGTCAGGGAGGTTGCATCACCACACCCACCTGAGTGTGTGTGGTCATGTAGTTCATTATTGTTCGGAAACGAACACATGAAATGACACTCCATGTGTCAGGCCATGGTCACAAAGGTCAGGAATATGTTGGCATGCAGCTGCCACATGCAATGGAGAACTAGTGTGGTAGAGAGGTTGCATCACCACACCCTCCTGAGTGTGTGTGGTGATGTGGATCATTCTGGTTTGGAAAAGACCTAATGCAATGACACTCCATGTGTCGGGCCATGTTCAGAAAGCCTAGGAACATGTTGGAATGCAGCTTCCACATGCAATGAAAGCACCAGTGTGGTAGAGAGGCTGCATCACCACACTGACCTGAGTGTGTGTGGTCATGTGGATCAATGTGGTTTGGAAAAGAACACATGGAATGGCACTCCATGTGTTAGGCCATGGTTAGAAAGCCCAGGAACATGTTGGAATGTAGCTGCCACATGCATTGGAACATTAGTGTGTCAGAGAGGTTGCATCACCACACCCACCTAATTGTGTGTGGTTATGTGGATCATTATTGTTTTGAAAAGAACACATGAAATGACACTCCATGTGTCAGGCCATGGTCAAAAATCCCAAGAATATGTTGAATGTAGCTGCCACAAGCAATGGAGCACTAGTGTGGCAGAGAGGTTGCATCGCCACACCCTCCTAAGTGTGTGTGGTGATGTGGATCATTCTTGTTTGGAAAAGAACACATGCAATGACACTCCATCTGTAAGATGATGGCCAGAAAGCACAGGGAACTTGTTAGAATGTAGCTTCCACATGCAATGAAGCACCAGTGTGGCAGAGACGGTTGCATCACCACACCCACCTGAGTGTGTGTGGTCATGTGGATCATTCTGGTTTAGAAAAGAACACACGCAATGACACTCCATGTGTCAGTCCATGGTCATAAAGCCCATGAATATGTTGGAATACAGATACCACATGCAATGGATCACCAGTGTGGCAGAGAGGTTGCATCACCACACCCAGCTGAGTGTGTGTGGTCATGTTGATCATTGTGGTTTGGAAAAGAGCACATGCAAGTTCACTCCATGTGTCAGGACATTGTCATAAAACCCAGGAACATGTTGGAATGGAGCTGCCACATGCATTGGAGCATTAGTGTGTCAGGGAGGTTGCATCACCACACCCACCTGAGTGTGTGTGGTCATGTAGTTCATTATTGTTCGGAAACGAACACATGAAATGACACTCCATGTGTCAGGCCATGGTCACAAAGGTCAGGAATATGTTGGCATGCAGCTGCCACATGCAATGGAGAACTAGTGTGGTAGAGAGGTTGCATCACCACACCCTCCTGAGTGTGTGTGGTGATGTGGATCATTCTGGTTTGGAAAAGACCTAATGCAATGACACTCCATGTGTCGGGCCATGTTCAGAAAGCCTAGGAACATGTTGGAATGCAGCTTCCACATGCAATGAAACACCAGTGTGGTAGAGAGGTTGCATCACCACACTGACCTGAGTGTGTGTGGTCATGTGGATCAATGTGGTTTGGAAAAGAACACATGGAATGGCACTCCATGTGTTAGGCCATGGTTAGAAAGCCCAGGAACATGTTGGAATGTAGCTGCCACATGCATTGGAACATTAGTGTGTCAGAGAGGTTGCATCACCACACCCACCTAATTGTGTGTGGTTATGTGGATCATTATTGTTTTGAAAAGAACACATGAAATGACACTCCATGTGTCAGGCCATGGTCAAAAATCCCAAGAATATGTTGAATGTAGCTGCCACAAGCAATGGAGCACTAGTGTGGCAGAGAGGTTGCATCGCCACACCCTCCTAAGTGTGTGTGGTGATGTGGATCATTCTTGTTTGGAAAAGAACACATGCAATGACACTCCATCTGTAAGATGATGGCCAGAAAGCACAGGAACTTGTTAGAATGTAGCTTCCACATGCAATGAAGCACCAGTGTGGCAGAGAGGTTGCATCACCACACCCACCTGAGTGTGTGTGGTCATGTGGATCATTCTGGTTTAGAAAAGAACACACGCAATGACACTCCATGTGTCAGTCCATGGTCATAAAGCCCATGAATATGTTGGAATACAGATACCACATGCAATGGATCACGAGTGTGGCAGAGAGGTTGCATCACCACACCCAGCTGAGTGTGTGTGGTCATGTTGATCATTGTGGTTTGGAAAAGAGCACATGCAAGTTCACTCCATGTGTCAGGACATTGTCATAAAACCCAGGAACATGTTGGAATGGAGCTGCCACATGCATTGGAGCATTAGTGTGTCAGGGAGGTTGCATCACCACACCCACCTGAGTGTGTGTGGTCATGTAGTTCATTATTGTTCGGAAACGAACACATGAAATGACACTCCATGTGTCAGGCCATGGTCACAAAGGTCAGGAATATGTTGGCATGCAGCTGCCACATGCAATGGAGAACTAGTGTGGTAGAGAGGTTGCATCACCACACCCTCCTGAGTGTGTGTGGTGATGTGGATCATTCTGGTTTGGAAAAGACCTAATGCAATGACACTCCATGTGTCGGGCCATGTTCAGAAAGCCTAGGAACATGTTGGAATGCAGCTTCCACATGCAATGAAGCAACAGTGTGGTAGAGAGGTTGCATCACCACACTGACCTGAGTGTGTGTGGTCATGTGGATCAATGTGGTTTGGAAAAGAACACATGGAATGGCACTCCATGTGTTAGGCCATGGTTAGAAAGCCCAGGAACATGTTGGAATGTAGCTGCCACATGCATTGGAACATTAGTGTGTCAGAGAGGTTGCATCACCACACCCACCTAATTGTGTGTGGTTATGTGGATCATTATTGTTTTGAAAAGAACACATGAAATGACACTCCATGTGTCAGGCCATGGTCAAAAATCCCAAGAATATGTTGGAATGTAGCTGCCACAAGCAATGGAGCACTAGTGTGGCAGAGAGGTTGCATCGCCACACCCTCCTAAGTGTGTGTGGTGATGTGGATCATTCTTGTTTGGAAAAGAACACATGCAATGACACTCCATCTGTAAGATGATGGCCAGAAAGCACAGGAACTTGTTAGAATGTAGCTTCCACATGCATTGAAGCACCAGTGTGGCAGAGAGGTTGCATCACCACACCCACCTGAGTGTGTGTGGTCATGTGGATCATTCTGGTTTAGAAAAGAACACACGCAATGACACTCCATGTGTCAGTCCATGGTCATAAAGCCCATGAATATGTTGGAATACAGATACCACATGCAATGGATCACCAGTGTGGCAGAGAGGTTGCATCACCACACCCACCTGAGTGTGTGTGGTCATGTTGATCATTGTGGTTTGGAAAAGAACACATGCAAGTACACTCCATGTGTCAGGACATTGTCATAAAACCCAGGAACATGTTGGAATGGAGCTGCCACATGCATTGGAGCATTAGTGTGTCAGGGAGGTTGCATCACCACACCCACCTGAGTGTGTGTGGTCATGTAGTTCATTATTTTTCGGAAACGAACACATGAAATGACACTCCATGTGTCAGGCCATGGTCACAAAGGTCAGGAATATGTTGGCATGCAGCTGCCACATGCAATGGAGAACTAGTGTGGTAGAGAGGTTGCATCACCACACCCTCCTGAGTGTGTGTGGTGATGTGGATCATTCTGGTTTGGAAAAGACCTAATGCAATGACACTCCATGTGTCGGGCCATGTTCAGAAAGCCTAGGAACATGTTGGAATGCAGCTTCCACATGCAATGAAGCACTAGTGTGGTAGAGAGGTTGCATCACCACACTGACCTGAGTGTGTGTGGTCATGTGGATCAATGTGGTTTGGAAAAGAACACATGGAATGGCACTCCATGTGTTAGGCCATGGTTAGAAAGCCCAGGAACATGTTGGAATGTAGCTGCCACATGCATTGGAACATTAGTGTGTCAGAGAGGTTGCATCACCACACCCACCTAATTGTGTTTGGTTATGTGGAACATTATTGTTTTGAAAAGAACACATGAAATGACACTCCATGTGTCAGGCCATGGTCAAAAATCCCAAGAATATGTTGGAATGTAGCTGCCACAAGCAATGGAGCACTAGTGAGGCAGAGAGGTTGCATCGCTACACCCTCCTAAGTGTGTGTGGTGATGTGGATCATTCTTGTTTGGAAAAGAACACATGCAATGACACTCCATCTGTAAGATGATGGCCAGAAAGCACAGGAACTTGTTAGAATGTAGCTTCCAAATGCAATGAAGCACCAGTGTGGCAGAGAGGTTGCATCACCACACCCACCTGAGTGTGTGTGGTCATGTGGATCATTCTGGTTTAGAAAATAACACACAGAATGACACTCCATGTGTCAGGCCATGGTCACAAAGGTCAGGAATATGTTGGCATGCAGCTGCCACATGCAATGGAGAACTAGTGTGGTAGAGAGGTTGCATCACCACACCCTCCTGAGTGTGTGTGGTGATGTGGATCATTCTGGTTTGGAAAAGACCTAATGCAATGACACTCCATGTGTCAGGACATTGTCATAAAACCCAGGAACATGTTGGAATGGAGCTGCCACATGCATTGGAGCATTAGTGTGTCAGGGAGGTTGCATCACCACACCCACCTGAGTGTGTGTGGTCATGTAGATCATTATGGTTTCGAAATGAACACATGAAATGACACTCCATGTGTCAGGCCATGGTCACAAAGGTCAGGAATATGTTGGCATGCAGCTACCACATGCAATGGAGAACTAGTGTGGTAGAGAGGTTGCATCACCACACCCTCCTAAGTGTGTGTGGTGATGCGGATCATTCTGGTTTGGAAAAGACCTAATGCAATGACACTCCATGTGTCGGGCCATGTTCAGAAAGCCTAGGAACATGTTGGAATGCAGCTTCCACATGCAATGAAGCACCAGTGTGGTAGAGAGGTTGCATCACCACACTGACCTAAGTGTGTGTGGTCATGTGGATCAATGTGGTTTGGAAAAGAACACATGGAATGGCACTCCATGTGTTAGGCCATGGTTAGAAAGCCCAGGAACATGTTGGAATGTAGCTGCCACATGCATTGGAGCATTAGTGTGTCAGAGAGGTTGCATCACCACACCCACCTAATTGTGTGTGGTTATGTGGATCATTATTGTTTTGAAAAGAACACATGAAATGACACTCCATGTGTCAGGCCATGGTCAAAAATCCCAAGAATATGTTGGAATGTAGCTGCCACAAGCAATGGAGCACTAGTGAGGCAGAGAGGTTGCATCGCCACACCCTCCTAAGTGTGTGTGGTGATGTGGATCATTCTTGTTTGGAAAAGAACACATGCAATGACACTCCATCTGTAAGATGATGGCCAGAAAGCACAGGAACTTGTTAGAATGTAGCTTCCAAATGCAATGAAGCACCAGTGTGGCAGAGAGGTTGCATCACCACACCCACCTGAGTGTGTGTGGTCATGTGGATCATTCTGGTTTAGAAAATAACACACAGAATAACACTCCATGTGTCAGGCCATGGTCACAAAGGTCAGGAATATGTTGGCATGCAGCTGCCACATGCAATGGAGAACTAGTGTGGTAGAGAGGTTGCATCACCACACCCTCCTGAGTGTGTGTGGTGATGTGGATCATTCTGGTTTGGAAAAGACCTAATGCAATGACACTCCATGTGTCAGGACATTGTCATAAAACCCAGGAACATGTTGGAATGGAGCTGCCACATGCATTGGAGCATTAGTGTGTCAGGGAGGTTGCATCACCACACCCACCTGAGTGTGTGTGGTCATGTAGATCATTATGGTTTCGAAATGAACACATGAAATGACACTCCATGTGTCAGGCCATGGTCACAAAGGTCAGGAATATGTTGGCATGCAGCTACCACATGCAATGGAGAACTAGTGTGGTAGAGAGGTTGCATCACCACACCCTCCTAAGTGTGTGTGGTGATGCGGATCATTCTGGTTTGGAAAAGACCTAATGCAATGACACTCCATGTGTCGGGCCATGTTCAGAAAGCCTAGGAACATGTTGGAATGCAGCTTCCACATGCAATGAAGCATCAGTGTGGTAGAGAGGTTGCATCACCACACTGACCTAAGTGTGCGTGGTCATGTGGATCAATGTGGTTTGGAAAAGAACACATGGAATGGCACTCCATGTGTTAGGCCATGGTTAGAAAGCCCAGGAACATGTTGGAATGTAGCTGCCACATGCATTGGAGCATTAGTGTGTCAGAGAGGTTGCATCACCACACCCACCTAATTGTGTGTGGTTATGTGGATCATTATTGTTTTGAAAAGAACACATGAAATGACACTCCATGTGTCAGGCCATGGTCAAAAATCCCAAGAATATGTTGGAATGTAGCTGCCACAAGCAATGGAGCACTAGTGAGGCAGAGAGGCTGCATCGCCACACCCTCCTAAGTGTGTGTGGTGATGTGGATCATTCTTTTTTGGAAAAGAACACATGCAATGACACTCCATCTGTAAGATGACGGCCAGAAAGCACAGGAACTTGTTAGAATGTAGCTTCCAAATGCAATGAAGCACCAGTGTGGCAGAGAGGTTGCATCACCACACCCACTTGAGTGTGTGTTGTCATGTGGATCATTCTGGTTTAGAAAAGAACACACGGAATGACACTCCATGTGTCAGGCCATGGTCATAAAGCCCATGAATATGTTGGAATACAGATACCACATGCAATGGATCACCAGTGTGGCAGGGAGGATGCATCACCACACCCACCTGAGTGTGTTTGGTCATGTGGATCATTGTGGTTTGGAAAAGAATACATGCAATGACACTCCATGTGTCAGGACATTGTCATAAAACCCAGGAACATGTTGGAATGGAGCTTCCACATGCATTGGAGCATTAGTGTGTAAGAGAGCTTGCATCACCACACCCACCTGAGTGTGTGTGGTCATGTGGATCATTATGGTTTGGAAACGAACACATGAAATGACACTCATGTGTCAGGCCATGGTGAGAAAGCTCTGGAATATGTTGGCATGCGGCTGCCACATGGAATGGAGAACTAGTGTGGTAGAGAGGTTGCGTCACCACACCCTCCTGAGTGTGTGTGGTGATGTGGATCATTCTTGTTTGGAAAAGACCTAATGCAATGACACTCCATGTGTCGGGCCATGTTCAGAAAGCCTAGGAACATGTTGGAATGCAGCTTCCACATGCAATGACACTAGAAGTGTGGCAAAGAGGTTGCATCACCACACCCACCTGAGTGTGTGTGGTCATGTGGATCATTGCGGTTTACAAAAGAACACATGTAATGACAGTCTGTGTGTCAGTCCATGGTCAGAAAGCCCAGGAACATGTTTGAATGCGGTTGCCACATGCATTGGAGCACCAATGTGGTAGAGAGGTTGCATCACCACACCCACCTCAGTGTGTGGTCATGTGGATCATTGTGGTTTTGAAAAGAACAAATGAAATGACACTCCACGTGTCAGGCCAAGGTCAAAAATCCCAGGAATATGTTGGAATGTAGCTTGCACACGCAATGGAGCACTAGTGTGGCAGAGAGGTTGCATCTCCACAACCTCCTAAGTGTGTGTGGTGATGTGGATCATTCCGGTTTGGAAAAGAACACATGCAATGACACTCCATCTGTAAGATGATGGTCAGAAAGCACAGGAACTTGTTAGAATGTAGCTTCCACATGCAATGAAGCACCAGTGTGGCAGAGAGGTTGCATCACCACACCCACCTGAGTGTGTGTGGTCATGTGGATCATTCTGGTTTAGAAAAGAACACACGCAATGACACTCCATGTGTCAGTCCATGGTCATAAAGCCCATGAATATGTTGGAATACAGATACCACATGCAATGGATCACCAGTGTGGCAGAGAGGTTGCATCACCACACCCACCTGAGTGTGTGTGGTCATGTTGATCATTGTGGTTTGGAAAAGAACACATGTAAGTACACTCCATGTGTCAGGACATTGTCATAAAACCCAGGAACATGTTGGAATGGAGCTGCCACATGCATTGGAGCATTAGTGTGTCAGGGAGGTTGCATCACCACACCCACCTAAGTGTGTGTGGTCATGTAGTTCATTATGGTTCGGAAACGAACACATGAAATGACACTCCATGTGTCAGGCCATGGTCACAAAGGTCAGGAATATGTTGGCATGCGGCTGCCACATGGAATGGAGAACTAGTGTGGTAGAGTGGTTGCGTCACCACACCCTCCTGAGTGTGTGTGGTGATGTGGATCATTCTTGTTTGGAAAAGACCTAATGCAATGACACTCCATGTGTCGGGCCATGTTCAGAAAGCCTAGGAACATGTCAGAATGCAGCTTCCACATGCAATGAAGCACCAGTGTGGCAGAGAGGTTGCATCACCACACCGACCTGAGTGTGTGTGGTCATGTGGATCAATGTGGTTTGGAAAAGAACACATGCAATGACACTCCATGTGTCAGGCCATGATCAAAATTCCCAGGAATATGTTGGAATGCAGCTGCCACACGCAATGGAGCACTAGTGTGGCAGAGAGGTTGCATCACCATACCCTCCTAAATGTGTGTGGTGATGTGGATCATTCTGGATTGGAAAAGAACACATGCAATGACACTCCATGTGTCAGGCAATGGTCTGAAACAGTAGGAACATGTTGGAATGCAGCTTCCACATGCAATGAAGCACCAGTGTGGCAAAGAGGTTACATCACCACACCCACCTGAGTGTGTGTGGTCATGTGGATCATTGTGGTTTACAAAAGAACACATGTAATGACAGTCTGTGTGTCAGTCCATGGTCAGAAAGCCCAAGAACATGTTTGAATGCGGTTGCCACATGCATTGGAGCACCAATGTGGTAGAGAGGTTGAATCACCACACCCACCTCAGTGTGTGGTCATATGGATCATTGTGGTTTTGAAAAGAACAAATGAAATGACACTCCATGTGTCAGGCCATGGTCAAAAATCCCAGGAATATGTTGGAATGTAGCTGCCACACGCAATGGAGCACTAGTGTGGTAGAGAGGTTGCATCACCACACCCTCCTAAGTGTGTGTAGTGATGTGGATCATTCTTGTTTGGAAAAGAACACATGCAATGACACTCCATCTGTAAGATGATTGTCAGAAAGCACAGGAACTTGTTAGAATGTAGCTTCCACATGCAATGAAGCACCAGTGTGGCAGAGAGGTTGCATCACCACACCCACCTGAGTGTGTGTGGTCATGTGGATCATTCTGGTTTAGAAAAAAACACACGGAATGACTCTCCATGTGTCAGGCCATGGTCATAAAGCCCATGAATATGTTGGAATACAGATACCACATGCAATGGATCACCAGTGTGGCAGAGAGGATGCATCACCACACCCACCTGAGTGTGTGTGGTAATGTGGATCATTGTGGTTTGGAAAAGAATACATGCAATGACACTCCATGTGTCAGGACATTGTCATAAAACCCAGGAACATGTTGGAATGGAGCTGCCACATGCATTGGAGCATTAGTGTGTCAGAGAGCTTGCATCACCACACCCACCTGAGTGTGTGTGGTCATGTGGATCATAGTGGTTTGGAAACGAACACATGAAATGACACTCCATGTATCAGGCCATGGTCAGAAAGCTCTGGAATATGTTGGCATGCAGCTGCCACATGGAATGGAGAACTAGTGTGGTAGAGAGGTTGCATCCCCACACCCTCCTGAGTGTGTGTGGTGATGTGGACCATTCTTGTTTGGAAAAGACCTAATGCAATGACACTCCATGTGTCGGGCCATGTTCAGAAAGCCTAGGAACATGTCGGAATGCAGCTTCCACATGCAATGAAGCACCAGTGTGGCAGAGAAGTTGCATCACCACACCGACCTGAGTATGTGTGGTCACGTGGATCAATGTGGTTTGGAAAAGAACACATGCAATGACACTCCATGTGTCGGGCCATGGTCAGAAATCCCAGGAATATGTTGGAATGCAGCTGCCACACGCAATGGAGCACTAGTGTGGCAGAGAGGTTGCATCACCATACCCTCCTAAATGTGTGTGGTGATGTGGATCATTCTGGTTTGGAAAAGACCACATGCAATGACACTCCATGTGTTAGGCAATGGTCTGAAAGCGTAGGAACATGTTGGAATGCAGCTTCCACATGCAATGAAGCACCAGTGTGGCAGAGAGGTTACATCACCACACCCACCTGAGTGTGTGTGGTCATGTGGATCATTGTGGTTTACAAAAGAACACATGTAATGACAGTCTGTGTGTCAGTCCATGGTCAGAAAGCCCAAGAACATGTTTGAATGCGGTTGCCACATGCATTGGAGCACCAATGTGGTAGAGAGGTTGCATCACCACACCCACCTCAGTGTGTGGTCATGTGGATCATTGTGGTTTTGAAAAGAACAAATGAAATGACACTCCATGTGTCAGGCCATGGTCAAAAATCCCAGGAATATGTTGGAATGTAGCTGCCACACGCAATGGAGCACTAGTGTGGCAGAGAGGTTGCATCACCACACCCTCCTAAGTGTGTGTAGTCATGTGGACCATTCTGGTTTGGAAAAGAACACATGCAATGACACTCCATCTGTAAGATGATGGTCAGAAAGCACAGGAACTTGTTAGAATGTAGCTTCCACATGCAATGAAGCACCAGTGTGGCAGAGAGGTTGTATCACCACACCCACCTGAGTGTGTGTGGTCATGTGGATCATTCTGGTTTAGAAAAAAACACACGGAATGACACTCCATGTGTCAGGCCATGGTCATAAAGCCCATGAATATGTTGGAATACAGATACCACATGCAATGGATCACCAGTGTGGCAGAGAGGATGCATCACCACACCCACCTGAGTGTGTGTGGTCATGTGGATCATTGTGGTTTGGAAAAGAATACATGCAATGACACTCCATGTGTCAGGACATTGTCATAAAACCCAGGAACATGTTGGAATGGAGCTGCCACATGCATTGGAGCATTAGTGTGTCAGAGAGCTTGCATCACCACACCCACCTGAGTATGTGTGGTCATGTGGATCATAGTGGTTTGGAAACGAACACATGAAATGACACTCCATGTGTCAGGCCATGGTCAGAAAGCTCTGGAATATGTTGGCATGCAGCTGCCACATGGAATGGAGAACTAGTGTGGTAGAGAGGTTGCATCACCACACCCTCCTGAGTGTGTGTGGTGATGTGGACCATTCTTGTTTGGAAAAGACCTAATGCAATGACACTCCATGTGTCGGGCCATCTTCAGAAAGCCTAGGAACAAGTTGGAATACAGCTTCCACATGCATTGAAGCACCAGTGTGGCAGAGAGGTTGCATCACCACACCGACCCGAGTGTGTGTGGTCATGTGGATCAATGAGGTTTGGAAAAGAACACATGCAATGACACTCCATGTGTCAGGCCATGGTGAGAAATCCCAGGAATATGTTGGAATGCAGCTGCCACACGCAATGGAGCACTAGTGTGGCAGAGAGGTTGCATCACCATACCCTCCTAAGTGTGTGTGGTGATGTATATCATTCTGGTTTGGAAAAGAACACATGCAATGACACTCCATGTGTTAGGCAATGGTCTGAAAGCGTAGGAACATGTTGGAATGCAGCTTCCACATGCAATGAAGCACCAGTGTGGCAGAGAGGTTACATCACCACACCCACCTGAGTGTGTGTGGTCATGTGGATCATTGTGGTTTACAAAAGAACACATGTAATGACAGTCTGTGTGTCAGTCCATGGTCAGAAAGCCCAGGAACATCTTTGAATGCGGTTGCCACATGCATTGGAGCACCAATGTGGTAGAGAGGTTGCATCACCACACCGACCTCAGTGTGTGGTCATGTGGATCATTGTGGTTTGGAAAAGAAAACATGCAATGACACTCCATGTGTCAGGATGTTGTCATAAAACCCAGGAACATGTTTGGAATGGAGTTGCCACATGCATTGGAGCATTAGTGTGTCTGAGAGCTTGCATCACCACACCCACCTGAGTGTGTGTGGTCATGTGGATCATTATGGTTTGGAAACGAAGACATGAAATGACACTCCATGTGTCAGGCCATGGTCAGAAAGCTCAGGAATATGTTGGCATGCAGCTGCCACATGCAATGGAGAACTAGTGTGGTAGAGAGGTTGCATCACCACACCCTCCTGAGTGTGTGTGGTGATGTGGATCATTCTGGTTTGGAAAAGACCTAATGCAATGAACTCCATGTGTCGGGCCATGTTCAGAAAGGCTAGGAACATGTTGGAATGCAGCTTCCACATGCAATGATGTACTAGTGTGGCAGAGAGGTTGCATCACCACACCGACCAGAGTGTGTGTGGTCATGTGGATCAATGTGGTTTGGAAAAGAACACATGAAATGACACTCCATGTGTCAGGCCATGGTTAGAAAGCCCAGGAACATGTTCAATGTAGCTGCCACATGCATTGGAGCATTAGTGTGTCACAGAGGTTGCATCACCACACCCACCTAATTGTGTGTGGTCATATGGATCATTATTGTTTGGAAAAGAACACATGAATTGACACTCCATGTGTCAGGCCATGGTCAGAAATCCCAGGAATATGTTGGAATGCAGCTGCCACACGCAATGGAGCACATGCGTGGCAGAGAGGTTGCATCACCATACCCTCCTAAGTGTGTATGGTGATGTGGATCATTCTGGTTTGGAAAAGAACACATGCAATGACACTCCATGTGTCAGGCAATGGTCTGAAAGCCTAGGAACATGTTGGAATGCAGCTTCCACATGCAATGAAGCACAAGTGTGGCAGAGAGGTTACATCACCACACACACCTGAGTGTGTGTGGTCATTTGGATCATTGTGGTTTACAAAAGAACACATGTAATGACAGTTTGTGTGTTAGTCCATGGTCAGAAAGCCCAGGAACATGTTTGAATGCAGCTGCCACATGCATTGGAGCACCAATGTGTTAGAGAGGTTGCATCACCACACCCACCTCAGTGTGTGTGGTCATGTGGAAGATCGGCACCACTTTTGAAGGACCTTAGTGAAGCTCTAAGGTGGAAAGACTGCATCTTTCCACTCAAACCCCGAAGATTGTCTATCGGAAAATACTTCACCAAGACTTCCAGTTTCGACGTCTTCCGCCAAGCATCAATTCCCGAGTCAACAGATGAGGAAATAACTGAAGATTTATGAAGCCATCGGCTACTTCAGCTGAAAACCATCCTAAGGGACCGCGGATTCACTAACCCCGTAGTTCTAAACAGTTTGGACGATCCGCTAATTCAACTACTCCGATCAGCTAAGTACGAACAAATGTAGTATATAAGCCTCATAACACCTAGTTTGCGAACGTCATCGAAAGTTTTCAACTCCGGGAAAAAGATTGCGATATCCACCTAACATCATCTGATGACTCCAAGAAGGAAGGACTACGTTAACTCCGAGCCACCCTAGTTTATCCCTAAGGGGGGGAAGACTGCGTCTTTTTGTCAAAATAGAATAACCCTCTTCCAGAAGCAATCTAGTAGTTAGACCCAAAGACGTAAACTAGGATACGATAATCCCTTAAGAGAGACGCTGTAAATCCTTACAGAAGGAAGATCACTCCTCACAATCCCGATTGAAGCCCGCTCAACACTCGTGCATCCAAGACGATTGAAGTTCAACCTCACCATTGCAGTGGCCCTGTTTAAAGACAAAGAAACCAAGTTACTACACGAGAAACACATGGCACTAACTCCAACACGAAATCCCCTAACCTTACTCTCTCGAATCTTGGGACGATATTCTTTTAAGGGGGAAAGGTCTGTAACATCCCAATTTCAGCAACCTTGATTAGTTGTCCAGAATGCAAAAATCAGGGGGAACAAAAACTTTTTCTTGTTAAGTGATGTAGTATTTGCTGGTGTTTGTCTGTGCTTATGCATCTGAATGTATATCATAGGACATACTTATTACCTCAACATCAGTTGACAAAAGCTATTTAACAAATTTGTCCTAGCTCAGTTTACATCTTCTCAAATGTTCTGGCATTTCAAAACTTGAGCCAAGATGCCTTTGCAAACCAAAACTATTTTAGTAGCTTCTACTGACCAAACTATGGAAAGCTACATAATAGAACCTCCTTATGTTTCTTAGATAGGACTTTCAACTACTCTTATCTTTAGGTTTTCCAAAACCTTTTTCTAAAGTCTGGAACTGTTTCAACATCACTTCCTTGAATGTCTCCCTCTCTCAACCCTTGTGCATTTTTGGAAATGCACTTGAACAATATTGTAGACCATCATAACGACTACCAAGGCCTACTCTTTCTTTTGGATATATCACCTTTTAACCCACTTGTTCTTGATTGTTTTGGAGGCAAGAAAATAACATTTTCTGCAAATCTTATCAACTAGCCTACTTGGTCAGAAGCTCACACCTTCATCCTACCTTCTTTGGACCAACTCTTTGCATGATTGTGTTACACTCATAAAGGTCTACCAATCCCTACTACACTTGTTCCAAATGGATCCTTGTGATTCAAAAACCCACTAGGTTTTGAAGCTTATCTAACTATATGTTATGGCACCCTTAGTTTATTCAAAGTTTTGTATCAATCTTAGGAAGGCTCAATACTTATCAACCTCAAACTTATATACCATGGTAATCTACACCACTTGGTATATCCGTACATCTATCCCATGAACCAAGGTGAGCTCTGAGCTCCAAGATCCAACCATGTTTTGATGGTATAAAAGTAATAGTGCCCAAGATCCTTTATCCCTTGTTCTCCTTCCAAATCAAGTTAAATCCTCAAAAAAAATGTTGGAAATGATTGATACAGCATGTGGACATAATCTAACTTGGATATAAGATTTACCCAATATTATCCATAATTATTGTGGCTCAAAAACTATTTAATTCGTTTAATAGGAGAAATCTCAAAAACTCCATCTATAAAGGAAGGTTTGGTTTTTGACAAAAAACTTCCCCAACTCTAAGCACTTTTGAGGCCCATAGATCACACCCTATCTTGCCACTTCAAAAAGAAATATTTTTGAAGAGTTTTAATAATTCTTTCTACCCATTTTCTTAAATGGCAAAAACAGGAAATAAATCCTTAAAAACACTTTTCCATCTCAATAATTTACAAAAACATTCTCCAATATATAATATGGTATTTAGTACCATATCACATCAAAAACCAACCTTGTACAATATAAAAATATCAAATGAGCTTCCAGAAACCATTTCTGCACTTCTTGAATAATTGAGATTAAGTGGACTTATAATCTTTGGAAAAATACCAAACAATTCCCAGGGTTGTGCTATGACCTTACCTACCCACCAGTACCATTTCTTCAACTTATCAAGAGCTCCTTTAAGTACTTCCTTCATAACCCTTGCTTTGGTTAAATTTGCCAAACCAATCAAGTCCACTACTCAAAACCCACCAAACTTTACCCAACCTAATCCACCCAGCTTGCCCAACATAAATCACACCATCTGAGTTCCGAGATTATTTTATCTTGAGAGGCGATCTTGCGATCACGCTCTTCAGTGGCCATGGAGGAGGATTCAAGGACTTGAGGTATGCTCCTTTCATGATCCGCCTTGAGCTTATCCAACTCTTGGCGAAGTCCCTTATTCTCCACCACCAGGGTCTTGAGGTTCTCGGCCTCTTCAATCATAGCGATCGATTGTTTCACCAGCACTGTAAGTAAAGAACAACAGTTCATAAAAAATTCGCATTGAAAAAGCAAAAGACAAGGTTTGAATCTCGGAATGTTTACCTTCGGTTTCATCCTTGGCTACTTTAAGTTCAACATTTTTAAGCCGGAGAGCCTTGATCTCTCTCCGCTTATTGCAGACATTGGTCAGTAATTCCTGGTTATAGGAACATACTTTCTGTAAGTCAGAATACCCAAAGTCAGAAAGCTACTTAAGACTCGGGCTAATATTTTTTGCTAAATATCAGCACGAGCCTTGGGGGCTACACTAGTTCGTTCTTTGGCATCCTAATGAAAGCATAAACCCAAATTATATATCCTACTTCATGCTTGGGGGCTAGAGGATATGATATAACATAATGTAAAAACAAGAGTTGGAATTCCGACTTACATATTGATCGCGGGTGAGTTTATCTAAACCCGCGTTCACTTCAACTGCCACCTTCTCGGCAAGAGTAAGAGGGATCACTAGGGCTGTTGGAAGCTCGCCAGTCCTAATCCTCTCGTCGCGAAGGCGGACTTGAGCGAGAAGGTCACAGAACTTGACGTCCTCTGCTTCGTGCGCTTCTTCTTCGGGAGATAAATGGATTTTGTCCAGGACTTGCTTGGCTAGCCGCTGGATCTCTTCTGCAGATTTCTGGGACAGGCCAAACTTGGCGAGTCCCGGATTGCTAATGAGGTTTTCGGCGAAGACTTCGGCCGAGGGATCATTAGCTGAAGAGGGTTCACCCTTATCTTGATCTGACACACCCATGGTGACGTCAGTTTGCGACCCAAGGATCGTAGGCTCCATTGGAGGAGCCAGATCTTCTGCGACCACCGGAGAAGGAATGATCGCCAGAGTTGCAGAAGGTTGAGGGGCAGGAGTCGGAGGAGCCACGGCAGGGGAAGCTATGGTGAGCTTCGTGTGTTGCAGGGGCTTCGAAGGAATCCCCTTCCCCTTACACTTGATGAGAGGATTTGCTCTGAGAATGTAGTAAAGTCGGAAACGTTACATCTCGCAAAGAAATTCGAGAAAGGTACAAAGGCGGAAATTGTGACTGAAGGCTACCTCTTCACAACAGGCACCTCCTTTGTGCCAACAGCCACTGTTGGAGCTTAGCACTTCTTGAGCGCAAGGTCTGGCAATGGGACCACTTCTGTCTCCTAGGAAAACTCAGGAGGATATCCTTCGAGTGGAGCTAGTTCCGACTCGGGGAGGTCAGCAAGCTGCAAACAAGAAAACATATCAGTATTGAAGTATAACTCAAAGATTGAAACACATAAAAGGTGTATTGATGGAAGCATACCGGCACCACGCGGTTTTCCGCCGTGTGCATATCCAGAGAAACCTCTAGAATTCTCCTCTCGGCCCGCTCCTTGATCAGCCACTTGATCTGGCTTATGTAGCCTTGAGTGGTGTAGGCTTTGGGGCTGATGCGGAGGGAGCCTTTTTTGGATGACGTGATGGAGTGCATCAGTCTATCCCCGTGGTACTGAAGTGGCTGGATCCGACGTGAGACCCAGCACTGGACCATGTCGGATCCCTTCAGACCCTTGTGCTTGATCAAATATTCGATCCGCCTCTTAGCGAGGATCAGATCATCGGTGAGAGCCAGTGCAGCCTCGTCCCAGGAAGGTTAGGCCGTGCCGGCTACGTCGACAAAAGTCGGCAAAGTAGTAGCTTTGCCGGGAGCCGGAATATCCCTATGATAGAAAAATGTGGCTGGCCATTGTTTGACCGAGTCACTAGCTGAAATTTTGGGATAAGCCCGGTCACGTCTAAGTAAAAAGCTAATAGTGCTGGTGATGTAAGGAACACCGACAATGATGGAGTTTCTCCGGACATGAAAGTAGTACCGGAAGATAAGCAAACTCGGCCTAATGCCGAGAAAGCCCTCGCAAAGCGAAGCATACGCACTCATCTCTAAGAGAGAGTTGGGAGGAACATTGTGGAGTTGAACTCCGTAATGATCTATTACCTTAGAGAAGAACTCCGAGGGAGGAAAAGACAGACCTCGGTCGAGATGGGTGCCGAAGTGGACCCGCTCGCCGTCGCGCGGGTTGGGGACGGTTTCACCGGAGCCGCTCCGCCAATCGTCGGCAACGAGAAGCCCCTCCTTCTCCATGTTCTTGAGGCCCTCCTTGTTGAGGGCGCAGGGGATCCAGATTCCCCGGAAGCTCTCCTTCTCCGCTGCTGCTTCCGCCGTCGCCACCGCCGCTGCTGCCGCCAAACCGGAGGAACAAGATGAAGCCATTTCTCCGGTGAGAAGATGACCTGAAAGGGGCGGCGCTGGGAGTTCTGTGGGGGAAGGACGAGGAGGCTCTGTGCACGCAGGAGGATTGGGAGGAAAGGAAGCGGCAAAGGACTAGTGGAAAGGAGAAGAAGAGATCTAAACCCCTTATATCCACCTAACTGCGCCAAGATTTGTGCAAATGCTAAAGTATAACCGCCATGCGTCATGGAAAGAACTGGGAAGGACCCACGCGATGATTGCTTCTCCTCGACCTCCACGCATGCATTGAAACGGCGGCTCGGTTCCGCGAACCGCGGACCCATCAACGGTCGTGCTGATGGCCGACTTGTTAGATGATGTGACTTGACCATGACTTGTGTCAGGTGGCATTAGAAACCAAGTTCCGGCTTAGTTTAAAATCAAGCTGGAAAATCCGAGTAACCTGTTGATAGGTCTGACTTATTTTTAAGACCCGGATCGTATTTTTTGTTGTGAAGTTTCAGGAACCCTTCAAGATTCTACAAGCCGAAGATCAAGCTAGACGATGATAAAATCCGACTTTGGATCTTGGACGCCTCTGGGGGCTGCTGTTGGGGATATACTTTCCGGGTATCCTCGCAGTTCCTCACTGACCAGGGTAGCCCACTTCGGGTTAGAGCTTTGCTTCACGGGCGGCCTAGTCAGGGAGAAATACGGAGTCCAATCTGGCTACGGGAAGGCCCAGAAGACTTACCGACTTAGGCCCATAATGTTACTTGTAGTTCAAGATGTACTCTATAACCAACTCTTAGTCGTAGCCAGATTGATCTATCTTGTAAACCCTAAGCCGAATATCTATATAAGCCGGCCTAGGGAGAGCCTTTAGGGCACAACCAATACTTTAGACCCTCAACTCGCACAGGCGATACCCTTTTAACCCATATTCCGACTCTGCCGTATTACTGGATTGCTAGCAAGAGTAGGATTCGTCCAAAGCCGGCGGATTTGAACCTGGGTAAACTTGTGTGCTCACCATCCCGGAACACCGTACGTCTCACACCCATCTCTTCCGCACGCCTCGAGGACCCCCTCATGGCGTACTTGTCCTCAGTCCGATGACACCTTGGTCGTGTACCATTGTAGCATCAGCCCTCTCCCTTGTCTAATAGCTCTTGAGTATGTAATAAAGAGAGAGTTAGCAATACCTTGCCCCAAAATATCTTGTATATCAAAACTAGTAGCCACCACCCCTCCCCTCCACTCATCTGGTCGAGCACATGGCCCACACACACCCCAGCACCACCCCTCCTGGCCAATCCTTGGCCTCCCGTACTCCCCAACCTCTCCATGAGGCTGGTCATAGTGGTAGTATCATACTACTAGTATCGTGCATATGATACTACTGTATGATAATATCTCTATAGTGCATGGTATTATATGGTAGTATCATAGTAGTACTATAGTTAATGATTTGTAGAATCTTAATGCAAAAATTTGTACAAGATTTATTTGCATGCGAATTTTATAGTTTTACGTGCTATGATACTCTAACCATCTCTTTCTTCATTAATTGTTGTGCCACATCATATTTTTCCAACATGGCATGCATGATACTAGCTATGATACTCCCACTAGGACCAGCTTGAGCCATGTCTAGCATGGACCGTCCCTCCTTGGGTTAAGAAGGGCCAGAGGCCAGGAAACACTCCCTTGCCTCATTTCCACTCCTGTCCCTTTCTTCACCCCTCTCCTAGATACCCAGAGCTTCCCTATCACTCTTCTGTCCAGGAGACGCTGGAGGAGAGGCCTCATCCTCTCTCCCCTGCTCCTCTCTCTCTACATGACACCCTACTAGGATCGTCCCATCCCCCTACATCTCACCTTTCTCTTCTTTTTTCTCAGGACTGTCCCAAAAGCCACCCGGCGATCTCCCAACATGTCTACCATAGGTGCGCTCGTGCGAGATCCCTCTAGATGTTGAACCCTCGCTTCGCGCCCCTCTCCGAGGCTGCCGCGACGCACCGCTTCATCCTACAGCCTTCCCGATGCCTCCGCGCACCTCAGGTGAGCTCCCCCGAGCCTGCAAATCGCCTAGCTAGGGTTCGCTCTCGTCGAGGTGGCCAGAGGAAGAGGATGAACTGGAGTCGTCAGATCTGCCACTAATCCTATAGTCGGTGTCGCTCGATACCTCTTCGGCGCCTCACCCCACTGATGTTGGGCCCCGCCTCAGGCTGGATTTGAATCCCCCTCCCGCTCACTAAGACGCCCGGCTAGGCCATTTTGAGCACTACGACCCAGGATCACCCTAGATCTGGCCTGCGAGAGCTCCTACTTTTGTTTTCTTTTGTTTTAGAAATGCCAGATCTCCTTTTATGCCATTTGGTTTAAATCTTAAATAAAATGAAAACCACATGAAACTTGATAAAAATAAATATCCTTACATTCCTCATTATGTTCTTAAACATTCAGAACAAACCGTCTGCCCAAAATAATATTCATCTTTTTTTGCTAAAATAAATGCAAAGAAGTATCTGTTTCCACTAAAAATTTCGTTCTGGAAGTTTTATAAATCCAAATGATGTAAACCCTGTTGGTACTTAATGTTATTAGTCATACCTTGCATATCCCCCCGGCCCACCCTAAATGGCTTCCTGTTTTTCCCAAAACAAACATAACCAAAACAGCCCATTCCTGTAATTAGGAATTTATCTAGGTCAAATAATAATAGGTACTGACATATTTGCAACTCTCATAATTCATAAAACATAACATCTATCAAAACCCGTGAGACCAGTATTTATGGATCCTTCTTTGAATTATTGGGAATTAAACAGTTATGTGCATAGTTAATTCACCAATGAATTGACTACCGTAGTTTTGTAAATCCAAAAAGGGTGATTCAAATTTCTATAGAAAGGTATTATAGGTACCTAGAAAGCGTCTTTGGATTCATACCAAAATCACCTGTAGAATAAATATGGTGAAAAAGACAAAAACCCTCTAGAAGTGCCTTCGAGAATTTCCTGAGGGCATTCTGGTCAATATTTTGAAGTGATTCCAACTCTCCCTGAACCAGTCCATTAAATAATACTTAACCATCCACGGAAATAATTTTTGGACACACAAAACTTTTCTGGTGAATTATTTCCTAAAACTAGAGGCTTTATCACTAGAAAATGCATAATAAATCAAAGGAAAATGATAATAGTGAACCCACTTTTGTTGGTTTCATTTTATCATCACCTATCTGTTTGTAACATTTTTATACAATGGTATCCTACAGAACTTGGACCTTATATTAAAACCCGTTAATTAAGTAATTTTGGCCTCCAAACCATTAAAGGAAACCCACAAAGAAATTCCCAGTAATTCCACTGGTGTAGAATCCAACTACTCAAAACCTACTGAATAGTAAACTTGTATTGTTCCCAGTAATTCCACTTGTGTAGAAATTCCCAGTAATTCTCATGCAAGTGACCCACAACTACTACAGGGGATCGCGATCCCCGGAGGCTAGGCCTTCTCCCGTAAAGGTTCATGTGGGACATCGACCTAGAGAAGGAACAAACTGTCTGTGGGCAGCCATGCGTTACTATGAGCCCGTCATTGAAAGCGTCCACTATGTGCAGTGTAAAATGCGCTCCGGTTGGTCCTCGGTACCGGACGTCCCGGTTTTTAGGGGAACAACACTCATAGGGCATGCACTTGTATTATGAGAGGATTTTCCTGAAGGTCTCGTTTGAGTATCCGAAACCCGCATACTAGTGTATGACGATCCGTGACTGTTCGCGGCGGATGTATCGGGTCTTGTGTGTAAAGTGTACAACCTATGCAGAGTGTAAAGCCATTCGAATAGCCGTGTCCGCGGTCATGGATGGTTGGGAACGTTGCTATAGAGCGGTGTTGGTTTTGGAAATGTTTTGACCATGGGATGGTAGAAAAGGATAAAGGTTTGGACCATGGGATGGTCGAAAAGAAAGGAAAGGATTTGGTGATGGGATGACCGGAAGGAGGAACTAATGGGTGACCCAATCCTAGTGTTTTCCAACACTTTTAAAAAAGGTTTCGAAAATGTTTTACAAAAGTTTTCAACAAAGATATGTAGATGCTATATCTATAAGAGAAACTATTTGAGAAAAGAACCTATCTTGGAGCCCTCCTACTACCACAGCCATATTGCATATACTCTTGTTATTATTATTCTCTTAAGGTGGTTTGCGAGTACATTCAAAGTACTCACTAGCATTGTCCCTGGCTATTAACTTGGTCAGATATCAAGAAGAGGATGAAGTTGACGGCTATGCGAGCTAGGACGTTCTCCTAGTCAGTTGCTTGTAGGTTAAGGCATGGCTCGGGCTCTACGCTTGATGAAGTTCCACTGATGATTATTGATGTAGCCATAACGGCATGTAAGGTATGACATGTATGCGCTTAAGTAATGGATGTTTACTTTGATACTTGTCGGTTAAGTGCCACAACTAACTGATCATGGGATCATGGTGTATGCATAACAGGGATTCTCGAAGGATTAATCCGGGGGCCCAACAGACTTGGTATCAGAGCCATCCTGACTATAGGAGAACCATAGTTGGAATGGTCATGAGACAGAAAAACTATTTTGGGAACACCGGCTTTCAAAAACTAATTCCTCAAAACATTTCGAATGATTCTACTTCTTATCTCATTCTAGTTGATTTTGAAAATGACTTCCTCTATCTCCCATCTAAATTTCAAATATACGGATTTTAAACAAATAGGATCTGGAACTAGGTGAAGACGATGAGAACAAGATGAAGAGAAGCATCTACCAGCAAACACTAGGAGACTACAATATCGCCCTACTAGCGGAGTCCTCATAATCAGAATAAATCAAGTGTTGCACTATCAAGAAGCATCCAAGATACGACGAAGGTTTCATCTGCAGGAGAGTGATCCACACCGCAACAACGTGATATGTAGGATTACTAGTCTTAATATAGGATTCCCCTATATCACGAGTAGTTAACTCCTTGGTCTCTATAGTAGGTTGTGTTTGCTTGCCTAAGTGCATAATGTGTTGCTTGATGTGTGTGATTTGCGAAGAACTTTGTGACCCTACTGTTATGCTCACCTTGTATGTATGTTCTGGCTTGTTTGACCCAAGACAAATGGTTTTAAAAATCGATACCCACCTAGTAACTCAGGAAACCACCCCATGTTAGTTGTCGCTAATGAGAACCCAGACTAACCTCTAGAGTTACGAGAGGAAGAGTACATTACGAACCAGAAATACGACATCGCCAAAGGAAAACAACTCAAAGATTCCTCCTCAGCGGGATGGCCTACTTCATCACACTCAACTCTTAAGACTTGTTGACAACATAACCCTCCATTACTCATCTGCCAGCTATAACAAGATCCTAGTTGAAGATGGAAGTCTACCACCAAAGGATCCACATCATCCACAAGATGCCACGGGACGGGATAAAAAAGACAAGAAGTGAAGACCTGACTCTACTGACCTTCGGTATATTAGAGGTTCTGATCACCTCAGGAGATTAACTATTTTAGTCGACCCCACCCAAATCAATGGAAAGTTCCTCCCCAGAAGCCAGAATACTCCAAAATCCGGAAGACTGGACTGCCTAAAGACAGCGAGTCTACTCCACCATCATGTAGAAGAAACATTAAAATTTCTAGCAAAGACAACTTATCTGAAGCTGGTTGTCTCTAACCTGACTAAATACTAACTAGAAGAACCGTAACTGCTAATCTTTCCTAAGCTAACTCCTTAAGTCTTCATTAGGAACCCACCCCGACAAGGTTATACAATAGAACGTCACTCGAGGACCTCAACTCAAGACCCAAGGAGATACAACCTTCTTCATCATCCCGACAACGCTTCAAGATAGAAGATCGGCAGCACTTTTGAAGGACCTTAGTGAAGCTCTAAGGTAGAAAGACTACATCTTTCCAATCAAACCCTGAAGATTATCTACCGGAAAATACTTCACCAAGACTTCCAGTTTCGACGTCTTCTGCCAAGCATCAATTCCCGAGTCATCAGATGAGGAAATAACTGAAGAATTATGAAGCACTCGACTACTTCAGCTGAAAACCATCCTAAGGGACCGCAGATTCACTAACCCCGTAGTTCTAAATAGTTTGGACGATCCGCTAATTCAACTACTCTGATCAGCTAAGTACGAATAAAAGTAGTATATAAGCCTCATAACACCTTGTTTGCGAACGTCATCGGAAGGTTTCAACTTCGGGTAGAAGATTGCGATATCCACCTAACATCATTTGATGACTCCAAGAAGGAAGGACTGCGTTAACTCCTAGCCACCCTAGTTTAACCCTAAGGGGGGGAAGAGTGCGTCTTTCCCACAAAATAGAATAACCCTCTTCTAGAAGCAATCTAGCAGTTACACCCAAAGACGTAAACTATGATACGATAATCCCTTAAGCGAGACGCCGTAAATCCTTACAGAAGGAAGATCACTCCTCACAATCCCGATTGAAGCCCGCTCAACACTCGTGCATCAAAGACGATTGAAGTTCAACCTCATTGTCGCAGTGACACTGTTTAAAGACAAAGAAACCAAGTTAGTACGCGAGAAACACATGGAACTAACTCCAACACGAAATCCCCTAACCTTACTCTCTCGAATCTTGGGATGATATTCTTTTAAGGGGGAAAGGTCTGTAACATCCCAATTTTAGCAACCCTGATTAGTTGTCCAGAATGCAAAAATCAAGGGGAACAAAAACTTTTTCTTGTTAAGTGCTGCAGTGTTTGCTGGTGTTTGTTTGTGCTTATGCATCTGAATGTATAGCATAGGACATACTTATTACCTCAACATCAGTTGACAAAAGCTATTTAACAAATTTGTCCTGGCTTAGTTTACATCTTCTCAAATGTTCTAGCATTTCAAAACCTGGGCAAAGATGCCTTTGCAAACCAAAACTATTTTAGTAGCTTCTATTGACCAAACTATGGAGAGCTACATAATAGAACCTCCTTATGTTTTCTAGATAGGACACTCAACTAATCTTATCTTTAGGTTTTCCAAAACCTTTTTATAAAGACTTTGAATCCTAATCTTGGTAGAAATACCAAGGACTCTTGCCTTACTCAACTTCAACTCTTCAAAATACCCATCTCTACCTCAAGCTAGGCTTGATGGTATTCATAGAAGTATAGTGTTTTATCTGTAAGATGAAATGCCTTGATCTATTGTTTGATTCATTTGCTTAGGCGGCAGTTTGAGCTAATCTAGGAGCTCATCCCCTAGGATGAAGATGTTTTAAGATCACAACACCCTAAGAAAGAATACAAAGCTAGATCTAATCTCTATCCACTAGGTGATCATCCAAAACCCTTAACTAGATGAACTCTAAAGTGATCCATTCTAGAAGTTTCCAAATCATTGAAGACCAATATCAAACATGGATCTATCCTACTCAATATACCCTTCATCACCATCTACTTGATGATGATTTGGAACCTTGTATCCTCTCAAAAGCTTCCCTTCCTTGTACTCTAGTCGAAATCCTCAAAACCCTGTTTCAACATCACTTCCTTGAATGTCTCCCTCTCTCAACCCTTGTGCATTTTTGGGAATGCACTTGAACAATATTGTAGACAATCATAAGGACTACCAAGTCACACTCTTTCCCTTGGCTATATCAGCTCTTAACCCACTTGTTCTTGATGGTTTTGCGGAAAGAAAATAACATTTTCTGCAAATCTTATCAACAAGCCTACTTGGTCAGAAGCTCACACCTTCATCCTACCTTCTTTGGACCAACTCTTTGCATGATTATGTTCTACTGATAAAGTTCTACCAATCCCTACTTCACTTGTTCCAAATGGATCCTTGTGATTCAAAAACCCACAAGGTTTTTAAGGCTATAACAATATGTTATGACACCCTTATTTTATTCAAAGTTTAGTATCAATCCTAGGAAGGCTCAATCCTTATCAACCTCAAAATTTTGTACCATGGTGATCTACACCACTTGGTATATCCATACATCTATACCATGAACCAAGGTGAGCTGTGAGCTCCAAGATCCAAGCATGTTTTGATGGTATAAAAGTAATAGTGCCCAAGATCCTTTATCCCTTATTCTCCTTCCAAATCAAGTTAAATCCTCAAATCCAAAGGTTATAAATGATTGATACATGATGTGGACATCATCTAACTTGGATATAAGATTTACCCAATATTAATCCATAATTATTATGGCTCACAAACTATTTAATTCGTTTAATGGGCGAAATCTCAAAAACTCCATCTAAAGAGGAAGGTTTGGTTTTTGACAAAGAACTTCCCCAACTCTAAGCACTTTTGAGGCCCATAGATCACACCCTATCTTCCCACTTAAAAAATAAGTATTTTTGAAGAGTTTTAATAATTCTTTCTTCCCATTTTCTTAAATGGCAGAAACAAGAAATAAATCCTTAAAAATACTTTTCCATCTCAATAAATTACAAGAAAATTCTCCAATATATAATATGGTACTTAGTACCATATCACATAAAAAACAAACCTTGTCCAATATAAAAATATCAAATGAGTTTCCAGAAACCATTTCTACACTTCTTGAATAGTTGAGATTAAGTGGACTAATAATCTTTGGAAATATCCCAAACAATTCCCAGAGTTGTGCTATGACCTTACCTAGCCACTAGTACCATTTCCTCAAATTATCAAGAACTAATTTAAGTACTTCCTTCATAACCCTTGCTTTGGTTAAATTTGCCAAACCAATCAAGTCCACTACTCAAAACCCACCAAACATTCCCCAACCTAATCCACCAAGCTTAACCAGCACAAATCACACCCTCTTGGTCATGTACCACTGTAGCATAAGCCCTCTCCCTTATCTAATATCTCTTGAGTAAGTAATAAAGAGATATATAGCAATACCTTGCCCCAAAATATCTTGTATATCAAAACTAGTAGCCACCACCCTCCCCTCCACTCATCCGGTCGAGCACCTGGCCCACACACACCCCAGCACCACCCCTCCTGGCCAATCCCTAGCCTCCCGTACTCCCCAACCTCTCCATGAGCCAAGTCTAGCATGGACCGTCCCTCCTTGGGTTGAAAAGGGCCAAAGGCCAGGAAACACTCCCTCCTGCCTCATTTCCACTCATCTCCCTTTCCTCACCCCTCTCCCAGATAGCCAGAGTTTCCCTCTCACTCTTCTATCTAGGAGACGCCGGAGGAGAGGCCTCGGCCATTTTCAAGATCTGGCTAGCATCCTCTCTCCCCTGCTTCTCTCTCTCTACATGACACCCTACCAGGATCGCCCCATCCCCCTGCATCTCACCTTTCTCTTCTTTTTCCTCAGGACCGTCCAAGAAGCCATGCCGGCGATCGCCCGGCATGTCTACCATAGGTGTGCTCATGAGGGATCCCTCTGGATGTCGAACCCCCGTTTCGCGCCCCTCTCTGAGGCCCCCGCGACGCACCGCTTCGTCCTGCAGCCTTCCCGGCGCCTCCCCGCGCCGCCGGTGAGCTCCCCGAGCCCGCCAATCCCCTAGCTAGGGTTCGCTCTCATCGTGGTGGCCAGAGGAAGTGGATGAAACGGAGCCATCGGATCCGCCCCTAATTCTATGGCCGATGTCGCTCGATACCTCTTCGGTGCATCACCCCATTGACGCTAGGCCCCGCCTCCAGCTGGATTTGAATCCCCCTCCCGCTCACTGAGACGCCCGGCTGGGGCGTTTTGAGCATTGCGGCCTAGGGTCACCCTAGATCTGGCCCGCGAGAGCTCTTGATTTTGTTTTCTTTTGTTTTAGAAATTCCAGATCTTCTTTTATGCCACTTGGTTTAAATCTCAAATAAAATGAAAACCACATGAAACTTGATAAAAATAAATATCCTTACGTTCCTCACTATTTTCTTAAACATTCTGAACAAACCGTCTACACAAAAAAATATTCATCTTTTTCTCATAAAATAAATGCAAAGAAGTATTTGTTTCCACTAAAAAAAAATTTCTGGAAGTTTTATAAATCCAAATGATGTAAACCCTATTGGTATTGAATCTTATTAGTCATACCTTGCATATCCCCTTGGCCCACCCTAAATGGCTTCCTGTTTTGCCCAAAACAAAAATAACCAAAACAACCCATTTATGCAATTAAGAATTTATCTAGGTCAACTAAAAATAGGTACTGACATATTTACAGCTCTCATAATTCATAAAACATAAAATCTATCAAAACCCATGAGACCAGTATTTATTGATCCTTCTTTGAATTATTGGGAATTAAACAGTTTTGTGCATAGTTAATTTACCAATAAGTTGACTACAGTAGTTTTGTAAATCGTAAAAGGGTTATTCAAATTTCTACAGAAAGGTATTATAGGTACGTACCACGTATCTTTGGATTCATACCAAAATACCCTGTAGAATAAATATTGTGAAAAATACAAAACCCTCTAGAAGTAATTTTGACAATTTCCTGAGGGCATTCTGGTCAATATTTTGAAGTGATTCCAACTCTCCCTGAACCAGTCCATTAAATAATACTTAACCATCCAGGGAAATAATTTTTGGATACACAGAACTTTTTTGCTGAAGTATTTCCTAAAACTAGAGCTTTTATCACTAAAAAATGCACAATAAATCAAAGGAAAATGATAAAATAGTGAACCCACTTTTGTTGGTTTCATTTTGTCACCACCTATCTGTTTGTAACAGTTTTATACAATGTTATCCTACAGAACTTGGACCTTATATTAAAACCCCTTAATTAAGTAGTTTTGGCCTCCAAACCATTAAAGGAAACACACAAATGCATTTCCAGTAATTCCACTTGCGTAGAATCCAACTACTCGAAACCTACTGAATTGTAAACTTGTATGCCCTATTTTGATTGTGGCATTGCTTGTTTGCATGTATACTCGATGACGGCGATAGTTGCAACTGTATTGACGACGAGAAGAAGAGATCTTATTATTTTTGGCTTTGGTATTCTTGGTTATCTAAAGAAGAAGTCCAGGGACATATTGCCATATTGCTAATCCTCGGGCAAGCCACCTTCTTGCTCATAAGCCTTGTCCTACTTTTCTACTTATGCATGTTTTACCTACTCTTTATGAAACTGCATTGTTTTATACTATGATGATCTGTATCTGGTAGTGGCTTGGCTCCTCCAAACCATTACGCAATGGTACTACCAAGTACAACCCCCTAGATGACACCTACTTTTCCCTAGTATGGTAGATGGTGTAATACACCATACCCCTTTGAAGACCCAGATTTAGCCGAAGCAAAGCTATAGGATGGGAAGACCTCGGAAAAGTTTACAAAATGTCTTACGATGAAACCTTGGTGAGGTTAGACCTACCAAGAGATGTTTGAGGAAATAAAAAGGGTTTTGGTCTACAAAATGTTGAAGGAAAGATGGAAGAAAAAGGTTTACAAAAACGCACCCGGTTCTTGGTAGAACAATTACCCCGTCCAACCACACTACCCCTATATGGGAAGGGGCTTGACCCGAAAGTGGTCCATTCTGATGCAAGTGCCTCAAAACTACTACAGGGGATCGTGAGCCCTAGAGGCTGGGCCTTCTCCTGTAAAGGGCCATGTGGGACATCGACTTGGAGAAGGAACGAACTGTCTGCGGGCAGCCAGGCGTTACTATGAGCCTCTCATTGAAAGCGCCCACTGTGTGCAGTTTAAAATGCGCTCCGGTTGGTCCTCGGTACCTGACGTCCCGGTTTTGAGGGGAACAACACTCATAGGGCATGCGCTTATATTATGAGTGAATTTCCCCGAAGGTCTCGTTCTATTATCTAAAACCCGCATACTAGTGTATGACGATCCGCGATTGTTCACGGCAGATGTATCGGATCTTGTGGGTAAAGTGTACAACCTCTGTAGTGTGTAAATCTATTCGAATAGCCTTGTCCGTGATCATGGACGGTTGGGAATGTTGCTGTAGGGCGGTGCTGTTTTTGTTTTCAAAAAGGATTTTTGGAAAAGCAATGGCTTTGGAAATTTTTTGACCATGGGATGGTCGAAAAGGATAAAGGTTTGGACAATGGGATGGTCGGAAAGAAAGGAAAGGATTTGGTCATGGGATGACCAGAAGGAGGAACTAATGGGTGACCCAATCCTAGTGTTTTCCAACACTTTTCAAAAAGTTTTCCAAATGTTTTACAAAAGTTTTCAACTAAGATATGTAGATGCTATATATACAAGAGAAACTATTTGAGAAAAGAACCTCTCTTGGAGCCCTCCTACTACCACAGCAATATTGCATATACTCTTGTTATTATTATTCCCTTAAGGTGGTTTGGGAGTACATTCAAAGTACTCACTGGCATTGTCCCTGGCTATTAACTTGGTCATATATCAAGAAGAGGATGAATTTGATGGCTATGCGAGCTAGGACGTTCTCCCAGTCAGTTGCCTGTAGGTTAAGGCATGGCTCGGGCTCTACGCTTGATGAAGTTCCACTGATGATTATTAATGTAGCCATAATGGCATGTAAGGGATGACATGTATGCCCTTAAGTAATGGATGTTTACATTGATACTAGTCGGTTATGTGCCACGACTAACTGATCGTGGGATCGTGGCGTATGCATAATAGTGATTCTCGGAGGATTAATCCGGGGGCCCAATACACCATATGTTGGGCATGGTCAGAAAGCCTAAGAACATGTTCGAATTTAGTTGCCGCATGCAATGGAGCAGCAGTGTGGCAGAGAGGTTACATCACCACACCCACCTGAGTGTGTGTGGTCATGTGTATCATTATGGTTAAGAAAAGAACACATGAAATGACACTCCATGTGTGAGGCCATGGTTAGAAAGTCCAGGAACATATTGGAATGAAGCTGCCACATGCATTGGAGCACCAGTGTGGTAGAGAGGTTGCATGACCACACCCACCTAAGTGTGTGTGGTAAAGTGGATCATTGTGGTTTGGAAAAGAACACATGAAATGACACTCCATGTGTCATGCCATGGTCAGAAAGCTCAGGAACATGTTGGAAAGCAGCTGCCACACGCAATGGAGCACCAGTGTGGCAGAGAGGTTGCATCACCACACCCACCTGAGTCTGTCTGGTCACGTGGATCATTGTGGCTTGGAAAAGAACACATGCAATAAAACACCATATGTCAGGCCATGGTCAGAAAGACTAGGAACATGTTGGAATTTAGCTGCCACATGCAATGCAGCACCATTGTGGCAGAGAGGTTGCATCACCACACCCACCTAAGTGCGTGTGGTCATGTAGATGATTGTGATTTGGAAAAGAACAAATGCAATGACAGTGCATGTGTTAAGCCAAGGTCGGAAAGCCCATGAACATGTTGGAATGTAGCCTTCACATGCAATCGAGCACCAGTGTGGCAGAGATGTTACATCACCACACCCACCTGAGTGTGTGTGGTCTTGTGTATCATTATGGTTAATAAAAGAACAAATGCAATGACACTCCATTTGTCAGTCGATGGTCGGAAAGCCCAGAAACAAATTGGAATGGAGCTGCCACATGCAATGGAGCACTAGTGTGGCAGAGAGGTTGCATCACAACACCGACATAAGTGTGTGTTGTCATGTGGATCATTATGGTTTGGAAAAGAACACATGAAATGACACTCAATGTGTCAGGCCATGGTCAGAAAGCCCAAGAATATGTTGAATGCAGCTGGCACATGCAATGGAGCACTAGTGTGGCAGAGCGGTTGCATCACCACAGCCTCCTGAGTGTGTGTGGTGATGTGGATCATTCTGGTTTGGAAAAGAACACATGCAATGACACTCCATGTGTCAGACCCTGGTCTGAAATCCTAGGAACATATTGGAAAGCAGATTCCACATGCAATGAAGCACCAGTGTGGCAGAGAAGTTGCGTCACCACACCCACCTGAGTGTGTGTGGTCATGTGGATCATTGTGGTTTAGAAAAGAACACATGTAATGACAGTCTGTGTGTCAATCCATGGTTAGAAAGCCCAGGAACATGTTTGAATGCAGCTTCCACATGCATTGGAGCACCGTTGTGGTAGAGAGGTTGCATCACCACACCCACCTGAGTGTGTGTGGTCATGAGGATCATTGTGGTTTGGAAAAGAACACATGAAATGACAATCCATGTGTCAGGCCATGGTTAGAAAGCCTAGGAACATGTTGGAATGCAGCTGCCAAATGCAATGGAGCACCAGTGTGGCAGAGAGATTGCATCACCACATCCACCTGAGTGTGTGTGGTCATGTGGATCATTGTGGTATGGAAAAGAACACATGCAATGAAGCACCATATGTAAGGGCATGGTCAGAAATCCTAGGAACATGTTGGAATTCGGTTGCCACATGTAATTGAGAACCATTGTGGCAGAGAGGTTGCATCACCACACCCACCTAAGTGTGTGTGGTCATGCAAAAGAACAAATGCAATGACACTCCATGTGTTAAGCCAAGGTCAGAAAGCCCACGAATATATTGGAATGCAGCCACGACATGCAATGGAGCACCAGTGTGGCAGCGATGTTACATCACCACACCCACCTCAGTGTGTGTGGTCATGTGTATCATTATGGTTAAGAAAAGAACACATGCAATGACACTCCATGTGTCAGACTATGGTCAGAAAGCCTAGGAACATATTGGAATGAAGCTGCCACATGCAATGGAGCATCAATGTGGCAGAGAGGTTGCATAACAACACCCTCCTGAGTGTGTGTGGTCATGTGGATCATTTTGGTTTGGAAAAGAACATATGCAATGACACTCCATGTGTCAGGCCATGGTTCGAAAGCGTAGGAACATGTTGGAATGCAACTTCCACATGCAATGAAGCACTAGTGTGGTAGAGAGGTTGCATCACCACACCCGCCTAAGTGTGTTTGGTCATGTAGATCATTGTGATTTGGAAAAGAACAAATGCAATGACACTCCATGTGTTAAGCCAAGGTCAGAAAGCCCAGGAACATATTGGAATGAAGCTGCCACCTGCAATGGAGCACCAGTGTGGCAGAGAGGTTGCATCACCACACCGACCTACGTGTGTGTGGTCATGTGGATCATTATGGTTTGGAAAATAACACATGAAATGACACTCCATGTGTCAGGCCTTGGTCAGAAAGCGCAGGAATATGTTGGAATGCAGCTGCCAGATGCAATGGAGCACTAGTGTGGCAGAGAGGTTGCATCACCACACCCTCCCGAGTGTGTGTGGTGATGTGGATGATTCTGGTTTGGAAAAGAACACATGCAATGACACTCCTTGTGTTAGGCCATGGTCCGGAAGCACAAGAACATGTTGGAAAGCAGATTCCACATACAATGGAGTAGCATTGTGGTAGAGAGGTTGCATCACCACACCCACCTGAGTGTGTGTGGTCATGTGGATCATTGTGGTTTAGAAAAGAACACATGTAATAATCGTCTGTCTGTCAGTCCGTGGTCAGAAAGCCTAGGAACATATTTGAATACAGCTGCCACATGCATTGGGGCACCAATGTGGCAGAGAGGTTGCATGACCACACCCACATGAGGGTGTGTGGTCATGTGGATCATTGTGGTTTGGAAAAGAACACATGAAATGACACTCCATGTGTCAGGCCATGGTCAGAAAGCCCAGGAACATGCTGGAATGCAACTTCCACATGCACTCAAGCACCAGTGTGGAAGAGAGGTTGCATCACCACACCTACCTCAGTGTGTGTGGTCATGTGGATCATTGTGGTTTGGAAAAGAACACATGGAATGAAACACCATATGTCAGGCCATGGTCAAAAAGCCCAGGAACATGTTGGAATTCAGCTGCCACATGCAATGGAGCACCATTGTGGCAGAGAGGTTGCATCACCACACCCACCTAAGTGCGTGTGGTCATGTAGATCATTGTGATTTGGAAAAGAACAAATGCAATGACACTCCATGTGTTAAGCCAAGGTCAGAAAGCCCACGAACATGTTGGAATGCAGCCGCCACATGCAATGCACCACCAGTGTGGCAGAGATGTTACATCACCACACCCACCTCACTGTGTGTGGTCATGTGTATCATTATGGTTAAGAAAAGAACACATGAGATGTCACTCTATGTGTCAAGGCACGGTCAAAAAGCCCAGGAACATATTGGAATGAAGCTGCCACTTGCAATGGAGCACCAGTGTGGTAGAGAGGTTGCATCACCACACCGACCTAAGTGTGTGTGATCATGTGGATCATTATGGTTTGGAAAAGAACACATGAAATGAAACTCCATGTGTCAGGCCATGGTCAGAATGCCCAGGAATTTGTTGGAATGCAGATACCACATGAAATGGAGCACTAGTGTGGCATAGAGGTTGCATCACCACACCTTCCTGAGTGTGTGTGGTGATGTGGATTATTCTGGTTTGGAAAAGAACATTTGCAATGACACTCCATGTGACAGGACATGGTCTGAAAGCCTAGGAACATGTTGGAATGCAGCTTCCACATGCAATGAAGCACTAGTGTGGCAGAGAGGTTGCATCACCACACCCACTTGAGTGTGTGTGGTCATGTGGATCATTGTGGTTTAGAAAAGAACACATGAAATGACACTCCATGTGTCAGGCCATGCTTAGAAAGCCCAGGAATATGTTGGAATGCAGCTGCCACATGCAATGGAGTAGTAGTGTGGTAAAGAGGTTGCATGACCACACCCTTGTGAGTGTGTGTGGTGATGCGGTCATTCTAGTTTGGGAAAGAACACATGCAATGACACTCCATATGTCAGGCCATGGTTATAATGCCCATGAACATGTTAGAATACAGCTTCCACATGCAATGAATCACCAATGTGGCAGAGAGGTTGCATGACCTCACCCACATGAGTGTGTGTGGTCATATGGATCATTGTGGTTTAGAAAAGAACACATGTAATGACACTCCATGTGTTAGTTCATGGTTAGAAAGCCCAGGAACATGTTGGAATGCAGCTGGCACATGAATTGGAGAACTAGTGTGGTAGAGAGGTTACATCACCACACCCACCTGAGTGTGTGTTGTCATGTGTATCATTATGGTTAAGAAAATAACACATTAAATGACACTCCATGTGTCAGGCCATGGTCAGAAAGCCCTGGAACATATTGGAATGAAGCTACCACATGCAACGGTGCACCAGTGTGGCAGAGAGGTCACATCACCACACCCACCTGAGTGTGTGTGGTCATGTGGATCATTGTGGTTTGGAAAACAACACATGCAATGACACTCCATGTGTCAGGACATGGTCATAAAGCCCAGTAAGATGTTGGAATGGAGCTTCCACATGCATTGGAGCATTAGTGTGTCAGAGAGGTTGCATCACCATACCCACCTGAGTGTGTGTGGTCATGTGGATCATTATGGTTTGGAAAAGAACACATGAAATGACACTCCATGTGCCAGGCCATGGTCAGAAAGCCCAGGAACATGTTGCAATGCAGCTACCACATGCAATGGAGCAGTAGTGTGGTAAATAGGTTGCATGACCACACCCTCCTTAGTGTGTGTAGTGATGCGGATCATTCTAGTTTGGAAAAGAACACATGCAATGACACTCCATGTGTCAGGCCATGGTCAGAAAGCCCATGAACATATTGGAATGCAACTTCCACATGCAATGGAGCACCAGTGTGGCAGAGAGGTTGCATAACCACACCCACCTGAGTGTGTGTGGTGATGTGGAACATTGTCGTTTAGAAAAGAACCCATGTAACAACACTCCATGTATCAGAAAGCCCACGAACACGTTGGAATGCAGCTGCCACATGAATTGAGCACTAGTGTGGCAGAAAGGTTGCATCACCACACCCACCTGAGTGTGTGTGGTCATGTGGATCATTGTTGTTTGGAAAAGAACAAATGCAATGACACTACATGTGTCAGCCATGGTCAGAAAGCCGAGGAACATGTTGTAATGCAGCTGCCACATGCAATGGAGCACCAATGTGGTATAGAGGATGCATCACCACAACCACCTGAGTGTGTGTGGTCATGTGGATCATTGTAGTTTGGAAAAGAACACATGCAATGACACTCCATGTGTCAAGCCATGGTCATGAAGCCTAGGAACATGTTGGAATACAGCTGCCACATGCAATGGAGCACCAGTGTGGTAGAGAGGTTGCATCACCACACCCACCTGAGTGTGTGTGGTCATGTGGATCATTTTGGTTTGGAAAACAACACATGCAATGACACTCCATGTGTCAGGCCATGGTCAGAAAGCCTAGGAACGTGTTGGAATTCCGCGGCCACATGCAATGGAACGCCATTGTGGCAGAGAGATTGCATCACCACACCCACCTAAGTGTGTGTCGTCATGTAGATCATTGTGATTTGGAAAACAAAAAATGCAATGACACTCCATGTGTTAGGCCAAGGTCAGAAAGCCCACAAACATGTTGGAATGCAGCCGCCACATGCAATGGAGCACTAGTGTGGCGGAGAGGTTACATCACCATGCCCACCTAAGTGTGTGTGGTCATGTGTATCATTATGGTTAAGAAAAGACCACATGCAATGACACTCCATGTCTCAGGCCATGGTCAGAAAGCCTAGGAACATATTAGAATGTAGCTGCCACATGCAATGGAGCACCAGTGTGGCTGAGAGGTTGCATCACCACACTGACCTGAGTGTGTGTGATAATGTGGATCGTTATGGTTTGGAAAAGAACACATACAATGATACTCCATGTGTTAGGCCATGGTCATAAAGCCCATGAATATGTTGGAATACAGATACCACATACAATGGAGCACCAATGTGGTAGAGAGCTTGCATCACCACACCTACCTGAGTGTGTGTGGTCATGTGGATCATTGTGGTTTTGAAAAGAACACATGCAATGACACTCCATGTGTCAGGACATGGTCATAAATCCCAGGAACATGTTGGAATGGATCTTCCACATGCATTGGAGCATTTGTGGGTCAGAGAGGTTGTATAACCACACCCACCTGAGTGTGTGTGGTCGTGTGGATCATTATGGTTTGGAAAACAACACATGAAATGACACTCCATGTGTCAGGCCATGGTCAGAAAGCCCAGGAATATCTTGGAATGCAGCTGCCACATGCAATGGAGCACTAGTGTTGCAGAGAGGTTACATCATCACACCCTCCTGAGTGTGTATGGTGATGTGGATCATTCGGGTTTTGAAAAGAATGCTTGCAATGACACTCCAGGTGTTAGGCCATTGTTAGAAAGCCCATGAACATGTTGGAATCTAGCTTCCACATGCAATGAAGCACCAGTGTTTCAGAGAGGTTGTATCACCACATCCACCTGAGTATGTGTGATCATGTGGATCATTGTGGTTTAGAAAAGAACACATGTAATGATAGTCCATGTGTTAGTCCATGGTCAGAAAACCGAGGAACATGTTGGAATGCAGCTGCCGCATGCATTGGAGCACCAGTGTGGCAGAGAGGTTGCATCACCACACCTACCTGAGTGTGTGTGGTCATGTGGATCATTGTTGTTTGGAAAATAACATGTGCAATGACACTCCATGTGTCTGGGTAGGGTCATAAAGCCCAGGAACATGTTGGAATGCAGCTGCCACATAGAATGGAGGACTAATGTGGCCGAGAGGATGCATCACTACAACCACCTGAGTGTGGGTGGTCACGTGGATCATTGTGGTTTGGAAAAGAACACATGCAATGACACTCCATGTGTTAGGCCATGGTCATAAAGCCTAGGAACATGTTGGAATATAGCTGCAACATGCAATGGAGCACCAGTGTGGTACAGAGGTTGCATCACCACACCCACCTGAGTGTGTGTGGTCATCTGGATCATTGTGGTTTGGAAAGAACACATGCAATGACACACCATGTGTCAAGCCATGGTCAGAAATCCTAGGAACATGTTGGAATGAAGTTGCCACATGCAATGGAGCACCAGTGTGCCAGAGAGGTTGCATCACCACACCCACCTGAGTGTGTGTGGTCGTGTGGATCATTGTGGTTTGGAAAAGAACACATGCAATGACACTCCATGTGTCAGACCATTGCCAAAAAACCCAGGAACATGTTGGAATGTAGCTGCCACATGCAATAGAGCACCAGTGTGGCAGAGAGGCTGCATCACCTCACCCACCTAACCGTGTGTAGTCATTTGGATCATTGTTGTTCAGACAAGAACACATGCAATAACACCTCATGTGTCAGGCCATGGTCAGAAAGCTTAGGCACATGTTGGAATATAGCTGCCACATGCAATGGAGCACCAGTGTTGGAGAGAGGTTCCATCACCACATCCACCTAAGTGTGTGTGGTCATGTGGATCATTATGGTTTGGAAAAGAACATGTGCAATGATACACCATGTGTCAGGCCATGGTCAGAAAGCTAAGGAACCTGTTGGAATGCAGCTGCCACATGCAATGGAGCACCAGTGTGGCAGAGAGGTTGCACCAGCACACCCACCTGGGTGTGTGTGGTGAAGTGGATCCTTGTGATTTGGAAAAGAACACATGCCATGACACTTCATGTGTTAGGCCATTTTCAGAAAGCCTAGGAACATGATGGAATGGAGCTACCACATGCAATGGAGCACCATTGTGGCGGAGAGGTTGCATCACCACAACCACCTAAGTGTGTGTGGTCATGTGGATCATTGTGGTTTGGAAAAGAACACATGCAATGACACAGCATCTATCGGGCCATGGTCAGAAAGCCCATGAACATGTTGGAATGCAGCTGCCACATGCAATGGAGCACCAATGTGTCAGAGAAGTTGCATCACCACACCGACCTGAGTGTGTGTTGTCATGTGGATCATTGTGGTTTGGAAAAGAACACATGCAATGGCACTACATATGTCAGGCCAAATTCAGAAAGCCTAGGAACATGATGGAATGAAGTAGTCACATGCAACTGAGCAACAGTGTGGCAGAGAGGTTGCATCACCACACCTACTAGATTGTGTGTGTTGTCTTGTGGATCATTGTGGTTTAGAAAAGAACACATGCAATGACACACCATGTGTTAGGCCATGGTCAGAAAGCCCTAGAACATATTGGATTGCAGCTGCCACATGCAATGGAGCATCAGTGTCGTAGAGAGGCTGCATCACCACACCCACCTAAGTGTGTGTGGTCATGTGGATCATTGTGGTTTGGAAAAGAACACATGTAATGACACACCATGTGTCAGGCCATGCTCAGGAAAATCCCAGGAACATGTTGGAATTCAGCTGCCACATGCAATGGAGCATCAGTGTAGCAGAGAGGTTGCATCACTACACCCACATGAGTGTGTGTGGTCATGTGGATCATTGTGGTTTGGAAATGAACACATGAAATTGTGAGATCCAGACACATGTCTTAATAGGATTGATAGGATACTTATACCAACAAGTTACAACTTCTTTTCTGAAAGCTCATTCGAAAAGAACTCTAAGGTTAAGCGTGCTTGGACTAGAACAATTCTAGGATGGGTGACCGACCGGGAAGTGGGTAACGGGTGCGCATGAGTGAGGAAAAAGTGCGTAGAAAAGACTAGTGTTGCTCTATGGGGTCAGTATAGATATCTTATTAAGCTCCCAGGAGTGACACCCCTAGGGCCAAGTGGACATGGTGTTATAGAAATGACACTCCATATGTCAGGCCAAGTTCAGAAAGTCTAGGAACATGTTGGAATGCAGCAGCCACATGCAATAGAGCACTAGTGTGGAAGAGAGGTTGCATCACCACACCTACCGGTGTGTGGTCATGTGGATCATTGTGGTTTAGAAAAGAACACATGCAATGACACTCCATGTGTCAGGCCATGGTAGAAAGCCCAGGAACATATTGGAATGCAGCTGGCAAATGCAATGGAGCATTAGTGTGGCAGAGAGGTTACATCACCACATCCACCTGAGTGTGTGTGGTCATGTGGATCATTGTGGTTTGGAAAAGAACACATGAAATGACACTCTAGGTGTCAGGCCATGGTCAGAAAGCCTAGGAACATGTTGGAATGCAGCTGGCACATGTAATGGAACACTAGTGTGGCAGCGAGGTTACGCCACCACACCCACCTGAGTTTGTGTGGTCATGTGGATCACTTTGGTTTGGAAAATCACACATGAAATGACACTTGATATGTCATTCCATGGTCAGAAATCCTAGGAACATGTTGGAATGCAGCTGCCACATGCAATGGAGCACTAGTTTGTACAGATATTGCATCACCACACCCACCTGAGTGTGTGTGGTCATGTGGATCATTGTGGTTTGTAAAATAACACATGCAATGACACTCGATGTGTTAGTCCAAGGTGAGAAAGCCTAGGAACATGTTGGAATGCAGCTGTCACATGCAATGGAGCACTAGTGTGGAAGAGAGGTTCCATCACCACACCCACCTGAGTGTGTGTGGTTATGTGGATTATTTTGGTTTGGAAAAGAACACATACAATGACACACCATGTGTCAGGCCATGGTCAGAAAGCCTAGGAACATGTTGGAATGCAGCTGCCACATGCAATGGAGCACCAATGTGGCATGGAGGTTGCATCACCACACCCACCTGAGTCTGTGTGGTCATGTGGATCATTGTGGCTTGGAAAATAACACATGCAATGACACTCCATATGTCAGGACAAGGTCAGAAAGCCTAGGAACATGTTGGAATGCAGCAGCCACATGCAATGGAGCAAAAGTATGGCAGTGAGGTTGCATCACAACACCCACGTGAGTCACTACAAGAAATGTTTCCTTCCGCAATTAATTGGTCTGACGGTCATCGTAGAAGGCGCGTCTTCCGCGACAAATTTCTCGGCTTGACTGAGGCCGATGGTAAACCTTTTTTTCCGGTTTCGTGACCCTCTACTACAAAGGAACTGATAAAAACATGGAGGAAGCTCGGCTGGCGTGTGGCAGAAGCAATATTTTTGTTTCCTTGCGCGATGTTGACTCACCGAAGTCTTTTGAGGTGTGTGGGTCCCAGATATTAGTGTCTCTAGCGGACTATACTTTTCGGTCGCACCTCCCTGATTTGCACTAGATAATGTTGCTCGATGTGTCTGCCGTTTAGTAAGGTTGTTGGTTCCCACATGTCAGTCTATCATTAGAAGAATCATGTGTATGTTGGAATTTTTTTCCTATGCTCGCACTACCCTGTACTGAAGTTTATAGAACTACTCGATGCATCTACAGTTTAATCAACCCCCTAGGCCCCACATGTCGTCCTCTCATTAGAAGAAATGTGTGTATGATGGAATTTTTTTCCTTCGCTCACGCTACCCTATTACGAAGTTGATAGCACTGCTCGACGCATCTACCATTTAACCAACCTCCTGGGCCCCGCATGTCATGCTCTCATTAGAAGAAACATGTCTATGACGGATTTTTTCTGTTCCGAACATGATAGCGCTACTTTATGCATCTACCGTTTCATCAACCTCCTGGGTCCCACATGTCATCCTCTCATTAGAAGAAACATGTGTATGATGGATTTTTTGCCCTCGATCACGCCTTCGTGTTTCGAACTTGATAGCGTTGCTTGCTCCATTAGTTGTTTATTCAGGCTGGTGGGCCCCTTATGTTAGCCTCACATTAGAAGAATCGTAGGTATGATGGATTTTATCTCTAGCACTACCATGATCCGAACTAGATAGCGTTGCTTAACGACTCTGCCATTTCCTCACGCTGCTGGGTCCCCCATTTCAGCCTCTCATTACAAGAAACATGTGCATGCTGAACTTTTTCTCACTCATGCCTCCCTGTTTCGAACTGGAAACGTTGCTCGATGCAGCATCTGTTTAAGGTAGCGATGCCGGGACCCACACATCAGCCTCTCTGTAAATGGAACATGCATATGATGGACTTTTTTTTGCCGTGTCCGCAGTTTTGACCTTGGCAACTTGCTGGGTCCCAGATGTTAACCTCCTCTATGTAGGAAATGGGTCTATGCTGGGTCCCAGACGACAACCTCTATTTGAAAGAAACATGTGTATTTTGGACTATTTTTTCGAGTCCCAGATGTCAGCCTCAAAGTACAAAAAATGCTCATAAAGGCCGAATTAAAAAGATTCTGGGCTAACTCGGGGTGGATGCCCTATTCGTCATGGTTTATATTCCATGGGCTCACTCCTAAATTGAGTGGGCTATGGTCAGTGGCCACAGGACCACGAAAAGGCCAAATTAGAAGGTTTGGGGCTATGCTTGGGGATGATAGACTAATTTCATGGGCTATTGGGCTTACTAGGTCTGACACGTCAGCTTCTCTGTAAGTGCAACGTGTGTATGATGGACTTTTTTCGGCCGCGTCCGCTATTTTCGCTGTGGCAGCCGTGTATGGTCTTACCGCTGGGGACCTTATGTCAGCCTCTCTGGCTTGTGGGTCCCCGATGCATCCTTGTACGTTCTCTCGGGTGGGTCCCTGATGCCAGCCTCTCTGTACAATTATTTAAACTTTTTTTCGAACACACCCTCTAAAAAAACTCATGGTACTTAATGCGATATTGCTAGAAGAAAAAAATGTAAACCCAAGATACACAGCCGATTCGAACAAAAGACCTTCAAATCAAATAAACGTAAACTGAGTGCGTTGCCACTACAAAAAAGTTATTTATAGAAAAAATAGCATTAAACTTTTATTAGTACTACAACTTATGTATTAGTCTTCTTAAAAATATTTTGTTTGTCTATGTTTATCTCTTTTAAAATATAAAAGGGTAGCGCTCCTAGCATCTCAATTTATAAAATGCCACATAATGGGGTATTTTCTTAAAAACATGTGTAGGTCGAGTTTTTTATTACGAGTGGTAGGGGCAATGCCCAAAAGGCCGAATTAAAAAGATTTTGTCTTTTCTACATAGGCTGCTCTACGTGGGTTATATTCTGTAGACTTCCATGTGCTTCATTCTCAAATTGCATTGGGTTGTGCTCAGTACTCCACTGACCCCTAAAAGGCCGAATTAATATGTTCTTGGCTATGCTCCATGGGCTCCTTTATCAAATTTGACAGGGTTGTGTTCAGCAGTCTCTACCGCGAAAATACCGAATTAAAATGTTCTAGGACAAAGAGGGGCCTAATGAGCTAGATTTCTTCTCTTGGTTAATAAAATTTACATTGTGATGTGCTCGGTCGGATACGAAACAAAGACCTCAGACAGGGAGGGGAAAGCGATAATTTTTTTCACCAAACACACTTGACCATTGGAGCAAGAAAAACTGACAATCAAGTCTGCTTTGAGTACCTTTGTTGGGGGGATACCCCCGGGTAGGGTCACGCCGGGGTATATAAGGCCGACTTAGCCGAGGTTTGGCAAAGCTAAAGCGGACGCTGGCCGGGTCACCTCAAGGCAGGCCGAGTCTCGGAGGAACCCAGACCAGGGGATGTCCACCTAACGGAGCCTCGACCGACTTAAGCAGTAAGTCGGATAGGAGAATTTAACTTGTATGCAGGAACGGGTGTGGCCGGGTCAACTATGATCCGGGTCATATCTAGCTTCTAGGAGAAGGAAGGAATCTTGCTGTCAAAACCAACCCCGGTACGCACTGCATGAGCGAAGCGAACAGGGGCAGGACCACCGAGGCATGGCCGACAAGAGGTGACGACGCTCGTGTCGGCTGATGCAGGCACCGCAGAAGCTCACGTAGCCTCTGCATGGGTGACGCGGGGGAAAAGCAACCTGGTGGGCTTACTATTTTGGGAGGAGGCATATTCCCTGGAATATGCCTCCACGTATGCCCTATGTAGAGACCTAGCCCCCCTATATAAGGAGGGCTAGGGCCTCTATAGAAGGGGTTTCCGCTAGTCTGATTGGTTTAGGTTCTAAGGGTTGATCTCTGGTAGATCTTGTACGGGTCTACTGTGGGTGAGAGTAAGAGAGTTCCTTCTTCCTCCTCTCGCCAATACAGCTCTAGGAGCACTTGTAACCTTGGAGGTGAATCATATATAAATCTTCTGTGTGAGGAATCACCTCATTATCCCTCCCTGGATTCCCCTAGTGCATTTAGTCGCCACCTTTAGCCTATCCATGGCATCTGCCGTGACACCACCACGACAGTTGGCGCCCACCGTGGGGCTAGTGGCGCTAGCAGGGGTGAAGATCCGGACGGGAAACCTCATCGGCCCCGGTGAAAGCATCGTCTCCGGGCTTGTCCAGCGCTTTGGAGCGCTGGATTTCGTCAGCGACAACGCTGGCTACTTCGGCACACGGCCTCTTCCGCGCAACGGCCTCTTCGTCAAGCTCAGCGAGCACAAGGTCTACGTCGCTGTGGATGTATCCTGCGTTCATCCGCGACACGTCGTCGAGGCGGGCGAGCCTCCCCTTAGCGTGGCTCACGGGGCGTGTATCACTCGCTCTCCGGACTAGGCTAAGGTGATGATGACCGTGCCTGGCGCTGGCACAATCAAGGATCCGGCACCAGATCCGGAGGTAACACCTAAGGCACCAAGGAAAGGTAGAGGTCCTCCGCTAGAGAGGCCGGAGAATGTGTTGCGGGAAGTGATGGATAGCATGGCAAACCCTGTAGCAGCAGTAGTAGATCCGGCTCAGGCACAGGCCGAGCTAGAGGAGACTAGGCAAAAAATTCTAGAAGGTGCGAAAAAGATAGCTGCGGCTCAACAGTCGTTGAACATGACGCTGTGGGAGTACGCAAAGGCAAACAAAGTTGATGCTGTAAAAGTAAAGGGGAGAAATCTCATGAGTGAAATGAACAAAGAGGGTGATACTAGGATTGAGGAGTCAGAAAACTGTTTGTCCGTGGGGCTGCCGAGGTATAGTACCCCGGCTAAAAACCTCAGAGCAGTAGATGCAACTGCATCCGAGCTAGAAGGCCTTACGGGTGAAGCCCGTCAGAGGCAGCAAGAAAGGGTCAATGAGTTGGTTTGGATCGCGAACAGACAAAATGAGGAACTGCTCAGGGCAAACCTGGAGAGGGCTGGGGCCTCCAAGATCGTTCATTCGGTGGTGGGTAACCCGGAGAAATCCGCTGGAGCCGCATCGTCTCCTCATGGCGGCCCTAGGAGAGAAGAGGTAGTAACCTCAGCCAGAAGAAACAAACAGATCGTCACGTATGACCCGACGAGGGCAGGGAAAGGAAAAGAAGTACATAGAAATGATGATCGATGAAGTGTGAGCCAAGGTGAAGCTGGCCGAGGTAATCGCGACCAAGGCAATGCCGATCAAGGAAACGCTGTAAATGGCAATCCCGGACAGCGTAGTCGGCAGGACAACCGCAACAGCGGAATATACCAAGGCAGGAGCAAAGTGCCGGCCGGGGTATGTAACAGAGAGGTGCTCCACGAGAGCAAGACCGCTACAATGATGGAGATTCGGAAATGGTGAACGCGGGATACCCAAGGCCGGACTATCATGTGATAGGGTCAAGATTGGGAAGCAGGGATTTGATGCCAGATGATGCCAGGTTGAAACTGGATCGACTGTATAGGTCGGAACAGATTGAGTGTCAAGGTCCTCCAGGTCCTGCGTGTTTTGGGCCCCAAATCATGAAGGAGCCTCCAGTGCCTAACTTCCAGTTACCCGGAGGTACTAAGACGTATGACGGCAGTACAAAGCCGGAGGATTGGTTGATAAACTATGCTACAGCAGTGAAAATTGCTACAGGCAATTTGAGATGGGCTATGAGATATGTACCCCAGATGTTGGAGGGGCCAGCAAGGGTATGGCTAAACAATTTGCCGCCCGGAAGTATTAACTGCTGGATAGATTTTGACGAGATGTTCATCAGCAATTTCTCAAGTACATATCAGAGGCCAAATAGGCCACAAACCCTAGCTATGTGTAAGCAAAGACTGAATGAGACGGACCGAGAGTTCTTAACACGGTGGTGCACCGTGAGAAACTCATGTGAGGGCGTGATAGAATCACAGGCCATAGCGTGGTTTGTGCAAGGATGCAGATATGCAAGTGAGCTGTGGCAAAAGTTGCAAAGGAAAATGCCAACTACACTGGCAGAGATGATCCAGATCATTGATTCGTATGCTCTGGGTGATCTGACTCAACCTAGGCTCGTGTCAAGCGAGTCAAATGATGAATACTACCAGAGAGATGGAGTCAGATCATCCCGGAGGAATGATTACAGAGGTAAAATAAGAGATGACAAACCGGATCACCGGTACAGTTTGCAACAAGTTGCAGCTGTGAATCAAGATCAGCCCAGAGCAGGGGGCAATCAACGTCAGAAAACTGGAGGGCAATGGACTCCGAGAAATGATGGCAAGAAAACTTGGACGCCAGAGCAAAAGAAACAGTGGCAAGAAAAGAAGGACCGTCCGAGGTATACTTATGAGTCAATGTTGGATCAGCCGTGTAAATTTCACACGCCAAATCCGAGTAACCCAGCGGGTCATACAACAAGGCAGTGTGAGTGGATGCTCAGGCACCCCGGAATGATCAACCTCGGCAGGAGTTACCCCGGTAGCAATTGCTCTCCGGAGCGAACACGCAACAGCTAATGTTGCCTCCCCCTCCGCCGAGGTATGATAACCATGAAGGAAGGGATCCAGTGCATCAAGTGGAAAACCAGCATCAACCGGATCAGAGGTACCACGGAAATGAAGGGGGAATGAGTATAGAGAGCATCATCAGAGTTACTGTGTGTTCACCACTGAGGAAACAGATAGAAAAAGTTTGCAGCGCCGGCATATGGAGGTAAATGCAGTAATGCCTGTGGTGACGAGCTATATGCCTTGGTCGGACCAAGAAATCACCTGGAGCATTAAAGATCATTCCAAGCTTATGCCAAGTCCTGGTTCGTATGTGTTGGTGCTGGATCCGACATTCATTGGGGCTAACATCAATGTAAGGTTCTCAAAGGTACTGATTGACAATGGCAGTAGCATTAACATCATGTATGCGGACACAATGCGCAAATTGGGTATCTCGGAGAACATGCTCCAAGCTACAAGGACAACTTTCCATGGTATTGTGCCCGACATTTCTTGTGAGCCCATAGGCAAAGCCTAGGTTGATGTATTGTTCGGCACGAGAGATAACTGCTGAACTGAAAATTTGGAATTCAAAGTGGTGAACTTGGAAAGTGCGTATCACGCGTTACTCGGAAGGCTAGCACCGAACAAGTTCATGGCAAGTTGTCACATTAGTTACTTGAAGATGAAGTTGCCCGGGCCAAACGGAGTGATTACCATTGCTGGGGATTTCCGATGTTCCATTGACTGTGCGTCGGCCGGGTCTGATCTAGCCGAGTCACTCGTGATTGCCCAAGAGAAAAGGAAAATCCAAGAGGTGGCGGCATTGGCTCAGTCCGCGCAGCAGTATATGCCGGCGCTGAGTAACCCGCATGGAAGTGTCTCATTCCAAGCCACAAAAGATACCAAGAAAGTTCCTGTTGATGATATGTTCCCAGAGCGCACCGTAACAATTGGTGCCGGGTTAGGTGACAAATAGGAAAGCGCGCTTGTCAACTTCCTCTGTGAGAATCGGGATATTTTTGCTTGGTCCACACAGGACTTGCAAGGTGTTCCGAGGGAGTTGGCCGCGCACTCTTTAAACGTGAGACCCAGAGCAAAGCTGGTGAAGCAACCTCTCCGCCGCTTTGCCGAGGATAGGAGAAAGGTCATTGGAGATGAGATAGCTCGGTTACTAGCTGCAGGATTTATCATGGAAGTTCTTTACCCGGATTGGCTGTCTAATTCGGTGCTGGTGGAGAAGAAGAAGGATGATCCGAATGTGGCGGTGGTTTGGCGTATGTGTATCGATTACACGAACCTGAACAAGGCATGTCCAAAAGATCCATTTCCACTGCCAAGGATAGATCAGGACATAGACTCAACTACTGGATGTGAATTGTTGTTGTTCATTGATGCATATTCTGGTTTCCACCAGATACCTCTGAATCCGGATGATCAAATAAAGACTGCATTTATCACCCCGTATGGGGCTTATTGCTATCGCACCATGCCGTTTGGTTTACGTAATGCAGGGGCAACGTACCAAAGATGTATGCAGGAAAGCAAAACGCTCCTTGACGATGTCAGGCAGACATTCGCAAACCTAAGAAGGTTCCGGATGAAGCTTAACCCGAAAAAATGTACCTTCGGTGTCCCAGCTGGAAAGTTACTCGGATTTCTTGTCTCCAGCCGAGGTATCGAAGTTAATCCAACAAAAATCCGATCCATTGAACGAATGGAACTGCCGAAGTGTCTTAACGATGTCTAGAAGTTCACTGGTTGCCTGGCATCGTTGAGTCGGTTTGTATGTCGGTTGGGAGAAAAGGCATTGCCTCTTTACCAACTCATGAAAAAGTCGGATAAATTCGTTTGGATGCCACAGGCCAATGAAGCCTTTGCCGACTTAAAGAAAATGTTAGCCACTTCACTGGTGTTAGCCTCTCCACTATCAAAGGAGCCAATGTTGCTCTATATAGCCGCAACCAACCGAGTTGTAAGTGCAGAATACTGGTAGAGCGCGACGAGGAAGGTAAGTCGGTGCAAAGGCCAGTGTATTACCTGAGCGAGGTATTATCAGCCTCAAAGCAGAACTATCCACACTATCGAAAGGTGGCGTATGGCGTGTACATGGCAGCTAAGAAGCTGAAGCACTACTTTGAGGAGCATCCCATCAGGGTAATATGTGAGGCTCCCATATCCGAGATAATGAGTAACAAGGATGCGAGTGGCAGAATTGCAAAATGGGCAATTGAACTAGCTCCTTATGCGCCACAATATGACAGAAGAGAAGCAATCAAGTCTCAAGCTGTGGCGGACTTTTTTGTGGACTGGGCCGAGGTATAATACGAACCGCCGCTACCAGATCCGAACTATTGGCGAATGCACTTTGACGGGTCAAAAACAAAAATCGGGCTAGGCGTCGGAGTCGTACTTACCTCGCCAAAGAAGGACCAGCTGAAATACGTGCTGCAGATCCATTTCGCGGCATCAAACAATGTCGCTGAATATGAAGCACTTGTGCATGGGCTCAAAGTGGAAAAAACAGATTAGGATACGTCGGATCCTGTGCTTTGGAGACTCGGATTTGGTAGTACAGCAAGTGTCGGGACTGTGGGACGCCCTTGATCCAAACATGGCTCTGTACAGATTCCATGTGCAGAAGATATCTGGTTACATTGATGGATGCGAATTTCATCATGTACCCCGGGTGGAAAATGAGGCTGCCGACATGTTGTCGAAGCTCGGGTCAACCCGACAAGCAATTCCACCGGGTGTAGCATTAGAGCACCTCAGAAAACCATCTATTAGGCCGTCCCCAGAAACCGACTCAATTTACGTCCCGGAAGATACAGAATCCGGAGCTGTGCCATGGACATTGACATGGGAGGTGGTGCGCGAAACCCGGGGACTGCCTCAGCGAACCCAGGGACTGCTCCGCAAGACCCGGGGACTGCTCTGCGTGATCCGGTTGAAGTTATGCTGGTGGATCAGATGGAAATTTATGAGGATGTGTTCCCCATGCAAGAAATACTAGCTTGGGCACTACCTATATTTCAATTCCTGAAAGATGGAACTTTGCCCACTGAGGAGGAACTGTCCAGGCAAACCCAAAGGAGAGAAAAGGCATACACGATCATCAATTCCGAGTTATACAAAAGGAGTGTGACCAATGTCCTCCAGCGATGCGTTGACCCGAGAGAAGGGCTTGACATCCTCCGAGATATACATCAAGGGGAGTGCGGGCATCATGCCTCGTCCCGAGCCTTGGTGGCAAAAGCTTTACGACATGGATTCTACTGGCCAAGTGCCTTAGAACAAGCAGAAGATCTGGAGAGAAAAGGCAATGGTTGTCAGAGGTATGCTACCAAGACACATATGCCAATGTCGGAGCTCAAGACCATACCAATTACATGGCCATTTGCCGTATGGTTCTTGGATATGGTTGGCCCGTTTCAAGCAGCAAGGGGGAATATGACTCACATTTTGGTCATGGTGGACAAATTTACAAAATGGATTGAAGTGAAGCCTATAAGAAAATGTGATGGAGTTACGGCCGTAACATTTCTCAAAGACGTCATCTTGAGATACGGTTACCCTCACAGTATCATAACTGATAATGGCACAAATTTTGCTGAAGGAGCGTTTGCGCATTTCTGCCGGGATAAGAAGATCCAGCTGGACATAGCCTCGGTAGCCCACCCCGCATCGAATGGACAAGTGGAAAGATCCAACGGATTAGTATTATCCGGGATAAAACCCCGGCTCATTGAGCCGCTGCAAAGATCAGTGGGGTGCTGGATAGAAGACCAGTGGTACTATGGAGTTTAAGAACAACTTCGAATCGATCAACAGGCTATACGCTGTTTTTTCTGGTATATGGGGCAGAAGCTGTATTACCAGCCGACATAGAGCATGATTCGCCTAGGGTCACCCAATACACAGAAGCCGGAGTGCAAGAAGCCCGGCAAAATGATGTTGATCTGCTGGAAGAAGCGAGAGAACTAGCATTATCCAGATCCGCCATATATCAGCAACATCTCTGACGCTATCATAGCCGGAAAGTAAGCCCCTGAGTCTTTCGGGAAGGCGACTGGTGCTCCGGTCGGTACAACATACTGCTGGCATGCATAAATTATCCCCCCCATGGGAAGGGCCATTCATTGTGAGCAAAGCATTGCACAATGATTCTTATTATCTTATAGATGCAAAGCCATAGGAAAAGAACAAGGCGGACAGGTCCGGCGAGGAATCTAAGCGTCCATGGAATGTAGCTCTACTTCGTCCTTTCTACACTTAGCTAAGAAGTGTATGTATCCGAATCTTCTCAAATGTCGGTATGTATGCCGGCAGTGAGCCTATCAATGAAATGTTGGCACCTCGAGCAGTAACTCGGGGACTGCCTTAATAATATTTGTTATCTTTTATTATTTATACGTCAGCTGGAGTAAGTTGTTGTACTTAACTCGGTTTAGTAGTGTGTGGGCAGCAAAAACCCAACTCTTCGACTTGCTGCTGTCCAACAAGAATTGGCTTCATGGCAAGCAAGAGAACAAGTTTGGAACTGCCTGGCACATGAAAAACGACTAAGGAAAAGAACTTAATCGAGCCGACGTTTGTTTTCCGGACTAACCTTGTATTTACATTAAAATTACTATGTTGAATTATTTTGAGCTAAGCCTAAAGTTTCCAAGTATTGTTAAAACAATTTTTGAAGCTCGGATTCGTAAGTTGTAAAACCGAATCAAGGTAGACACGAACCGAGCCAAAAGATTGGACGAACAAGAAAATGAAACTCGGGGACTATGCCCAAGCTAATCCGTCATAAGAAACTTAGTAGCAAAATATAACATGCGTACTGGATACAATTCCACCCGGCATACCGGGGATCTGATAAGTTTTCAAGTGTTTTCACTCAAGGAGCAGCAGGAAGAGGAAGTTCGGCATCATCTTCACCATCTTCGATATCCGAGGCATCGTCCTCTCCATCCTCGTCCGAGCCATCTTCAGCGTTCTCAACCTCTTCGTAACCAGCGGCTTCTAGGAAGCTTGGTCCCTCAGACCATTCATGAATGGGAGCTTATTCGATGAGGCTATGGGCGCAAGCCTGGCACCGAGCTACCCACTATGGGTCATTGGTCCATTTGGACCCGGTGCGCAGGCGCGTCAGGAGGTTAAGATCGATCTTCTCGTACCACGTGAGTATGTGGTGAAGAACGGTATCAGCTGCAGCACGTCCAGCAGACTCCCTCTACAGGTCGAGCTGGGTCTCGATTTCATTAACTTCTCAACGAGAATTGTGGTAGTCTCCGGAGTGTCTTCTCCAGGCCAGAACGTGTTGAAGATTCGGACTACAACGTCGAGGATATCCCTGCCATAGTTCTTCATGAGTTCCACGCGAGATGACAGGCTGACCAACAGGTCCTCCATGTCATAAGGAATCTCCTCACCGCCAGGAGCAGCGGGAGTACCCCTCTCTCGGTGGAAATCTGCAACTGCAGCGCTCGCGATGGCAGTGCCCTCAAGAAATTTGCCTGAAAACGAGACAAGAGAAGCAAGTAAGAGAAAAGACATGTGAAGTAACCCGGAGAAATATGTCGGATGAGGGAAAGGACCTTACGTGATATATGGCTGAGGATCTGGGTCAACTCCCTGGTACAGTCATCACTTCTTTTGCGAAGCTGCACAAGTTCAGCATTCACCGACTTAAGCTCAGTGTCGGCCTCCTTGAGTAGATCCTGGTCCTTGGCGATCTGGAGATTGAGGCGCTCGCGCTCTTCTGTATAGTCCTGGCCAACCTTTTGGAGCTCGGACTGGTGTTGTGCTTTCATTTTCTCCATCTCGGCCTTGAGCCTAGCGATCTCATCATCCTTGGTTCGGAGGAGGGCGAGCTCATCGTCATTTTTCTTAAGCTCGGTTTGATGCTGCCCTGTTTGTTCGAGAAAATGCAGCATCATGTCAGGCACAGGCACACTATCTTCAAGAGATGCTGAAATAGTGTGTTGACCCGGCAGAGCCGAGGTATGAATGTTTGCCGAGCCAAGGAGAAAAGGAGATAGAAAGCATAGCAAGGTCGGACAAAAATGACTTACCCTTGATCTGATCCAAGTTCTTCCTCATAAGCTTGTTGTCAGCCTCCACCCTAGCTGCGGAAACCGAATGATAGGTTAGTTCGGCAGAGGAAAATGAAGGAAAAATGGAGAAGTGCCAAGGAAGAAACTTACCCCTTTTCTCGTGTTCAGCGAGAAGTGCATTATGCTTGGCGCGCAGCGTCTTATGGGAGTCAAGGAGACGCTGAAACTCAGCGCTACGGCGGTTGGTGGTCACCTACAAAGAGTACAAAGATATAACTTAGCCTTGTGCATATTCAAAGTGTACTAAATCCTGGCCAAGTGAAACTTAACCCGGCTCTAGGTGTGTGCATATTCGAAGTGTACTAAATCCGGTCCAAGTGGAACTTAACCCGGCTCTAGGTGTGTGCATATTCGAAGTGTACTAAATCCGTGCCAAGTGGAACTTAAGCCGGCTCTAGGTGTGTGCATATTCGAATTGTACTAAATCTGGGCCAAGTGGAACTTAACCCGGCTCTAGGTGTGTGCATATTTGAAGTTATCAAGGAGCTACATTAGTTTTCTAAGGAGCATCCGGCCGAGTAACAAGTTACTCTCCTAGAAGCTCGGTGACTAATGGTTATATTACTAAATACCTTCAACTGGGTAAGGAAAACGAGTAACATACCTCCATCATCCGACCCGCGATGTTGATCGCCTTAAAGGCAGTGTTCATTTGAGTGGAGAATTCGGCGGGACCGAACTTCTCCAGGAGATTAGCGTCTTGGACTACCTCTGCCTTGTTCCAATTCATGACGAATTCAATCAGGCTAGGAGGGTATCGCTCGCCGGTGGGCATATGGGGTGCCACCAATCCCTTCGCATGCGCCTCTCTCCTCTCAACCAGGGCAAGGGTCGGGCTGGTGTGCAGAACAAGTTGCTGCGCATCAGCTGGTTCGGCAGGGACGTCCTTCAGGGCTGGAGGTTTCTTGGAAAGCATGGATGCGAGGGTACGCTGTCCAGCCTCGACGGATGCTGTCCTAGTGGCGTCAGGGGCCTTTTTGCCCTTGGGCGGTTGGGAGGAAGAAGTGGTCGCAGCAGATTTCCCCTTAGGAGCTGCCTGGGTACTTCCTCGCTGAGACTGAGAAGACTCGGACGAGGCGGAGGAGCTTGGAGCTGGTGCTCTTGTTGCTGGACTTGGTGCTGCTGCAGATGTTCTTGTTGCCGGAGTTGGTGCTGGTGCCGGAGTTGGTGCTGGTGCTGGAGTGGTTGATGGTGTTGGTGCTGAGGTAGCCTCAGATGGGCCGGTCTCCCCCGCTCCAAGGTTATCCCCCTCTTGACGAGGTGGAATAGAACCCGGAGCAGCCGCAGAACCCTCAGGAATAGGGCTCAGCAGGCGTGACTCGTCGTCACGAGGGGGAGAAGGGCTAAGTCGGAGCGGCGAAGAGATGCTAGATCCACTATGAGGGACCTCCACCATAGCCCTACCGAATCAAATAATGTCAAAAGAGAAACTAAAACAATGCAAGGAAGAATAAATTGCAGAGGGAAAGAAGGCTTACGCATCCGAGGTCAGGGCCTCCTTGGGTTTATGAGCCCTTCATGCTGGGGCCTTTCCTGCTAGCTTGGAGGCGGTTTTGTCTTCGGACTTCTTTCGCCTTTAGGCGGGCTGAGAAAGGTCCAGAGGAGGAACTTGATGTAGCTCAACGCTTCTTCTTCGGCGCTACCGGAACAGGTTCACCCGTAGCAAGGGGAGGGTCCTCGTGGATCTGCCCACCGGGGTTAGCTAATGCCGGAAAAGCATAAGAAAGAGGGACAGCGTCAACAGGTTCCATCACCTCGACATCCGAGTCATCTTCATCATCAGGCCAATCTGTAATAGAAGAGAATTTACCGGTGGGTCGCTTCGTAGTGTCGGGCATCAGGAGGAACATCTCCTGATCCGGATCTTCCTCGTCCGAGGTCTGTCAGTCAGGCGCCCACTTAAGGGTCGGATCGGAGCCATCCTCGAGGGTTTGCTGAAAGAATAGCTGAGGAAAAGAACAGACAACAGAGTTAAAAATACAACAATGACCAACATATGATTTAATCCGGAGAAATTTTGCGCCATGAGGCTTACCACATGAGGAAGCCTATCGCGGCAAAAGTTCTCAATTCCCCACATCCATTCAGAGGAGAAGTCTTTGTGGGTGGTGAGGAGGGCCTTGACCCGGCGATAGATTTCCGTGTTGCTCAACTCGAAGGACGAGGTCCGGTTGGGGTCACGGCCCCAGCTCATGTGGCACACCTTGTGAGTGCGCTTCTGGAGGGGGGAGATCTGGTTGCGGACGAACGTGATCATGGCATCCTCGTTGCACAATCCGAGCTCCTTCAGCTCGGTGAACCTTTTGTTGACCAAGTTAACCAAGGCCGTGGGCTTCTTGGGGACAACATCCCACAACTCCGGGTTAGGAGGACCCGGAGCATAGGGGAGTAGCCGGATCAAGTCTTCAGTGCCCTCGTTCTGGACATAAAAGAAAGTCCGGGCCCATCCTTAGCAGGAGTCTAGCCCGGGACTCGGGGGAAAACGGACAGCCTCCGGGGTGAGATGGACGCAGCTCCGAACTGAGTGAGCTGCTTGTCCTCCGGATCAAGTTGAATGTTCGGAATAACATTACGACGAAGGCCAAAAAACCGAATCCATAGCTCCTTCATGGGCCATAGTCCGGCATAGCCTTCGATCGTGGAGGCGAAAGCAGAAAGAGAAGTAATTGCGTTGGCAGGAATATGGTGCGGCTAGAGTTCGTAGGTGCTTAACCAATCATGGAAGAAATCGCTGACTGGCAAACCGAACCCCCGCTGGAAGTGGGACAAGAACACGACGAACTCACCCGGATTGGGTGAGGGGGCGAGTTCGGCGGAGGCGAGGCGCACGGTGACGCCGGAGGGGATGCGTCTGGTGCGGTAGAGCTAGTCCAGGTCGTCTTGGCAGAACCAGTACCCGGCCCACGCACCACGGTCCGCCGTGGCGATGTCTTCCTCCATCTCTTTCTCGGTGACGGGGAGCTCCTCTTATGTCATCTTGTGTTCGCTGCCCTCACTGGCGTTAGCGGCGGTGGGGGGCAATGGCCTAGATTGACAACAAACCGTGGCGGAGGCGGCGCGTAGCGGTGGCGGCGATGCAGAGGCGTGGGGAAGCAGTGCGTCGGCGGCGCAGCTACTTAGAAGTAGTGGCGGCGGTGCTGTCGCGTGGAAGACGAAGGAGAAGAAGAGCTAGAGGCAGAGGGGCGCAGAAGGAGGAAAAGACCTAAGAGGTGCGCCCCTCCCCTATTTAACCACTCCCTCGAGGGGGAAGTGGGATTGTGTCATGCGGGTACGCCACACGGTGTGGCCGTGTATGTCCCGCTTCAACCAATCAGCAACGAGCCACACGGAAGGCCACAGGGTGTAGCTGATCCCATGACGTGACGCATTGATGCGGTAAACGAGGAGGCAGGCGTGACATGACCCACGCGCAGTGATAACTGACAATTACTGCCGCAGTTACTGTGGCTGTCCCTTAAAATGAGGCAACCTAATGATTAGCCTCAACATGCGTTAGCGTACGAGAGAAGGAAAGAAGACCCGGATGAGACCGTGGTAACCCGGCCAGCAAGTGAAAACTTGGAATATGCCAAGGGAAAGTAAAACCATGAAGTCCGAAATAAGGTGGTAACCCGGCTAGCAAGTGAAAACTTGGAATGTGCCAAGGGAACGTAAATCCATACAATCCGAGATAAGGAGGTAACTCGGAGATAACGTCCAAAACTCAGTGAAATTGAACCTAGTGCGGCCTTAGCGACCAAGGCAGCTAAGACCACACCAGCTTCGGGGACTAATGTTGGGGGGATACCCCCGGGTAGGGTCACGCCGGGGTATAAAAGGCTGAGTTAGCCGAGGTTCGGCGAAGCCAAAGCGGACGCTGGCCGGGTCACCTCAAGGAAGGACGAGTCTCAGAGTAACCCGGACCAGGGGATGTCCACCTAACGGAGCCTCGACCGACTTAAGCAGTAAGTCGGATAGGAGAAATTAACTTGTATGCAGGAACAGGTGTGGCCGGGTCAACTATGATCCGGGTCATATCTAGCTTCTAGGAGAACGAAGGAATCTTGCTGGTCAAAAGCAACCCCAGTACGCACTGCATGAGCGAAGCGAACAGGGGCAGGACCACCGAGGCGTGGCGGACAAGAGGTTTCGACGCTCGTGTCGGCTGACGCAGGCGCCGCAGAGGCTCACGTAGACTCTACATGGGTGACGCAGGGGAAAAGCAACCCGGTCGGCTTACTATTTTGGGAGGAGGCATATTCCCTGGAATATGCCTCCACGTATGCCCTAAGTAGAGACCTAGCCCCCCTATATAAGGAGGGCTAGAGCCTCTATAGAAGGGGTTTCCGCTATTCTGATTGGTTTAGGTTCTAAGGGTTGATCTCTGGTAGGTCTTGTACGGGTCTACTGTGGGTGAGTGTAAGAGAGTTCCTTCTTCCTCCTCTCGCCAATACAACTCTAGGGGCACTTGTAACCTTGGAGGTGAATCATATATAAATCTTATGTGTGAGGAATCACCTCATTATCCCTCCCTGGATTCCCCTAGTGCATTTAGTCCCCACCTTTAGCCTATCCATGGCATCTGCCATGACACCACCATGACAACCTTCTTCTCACATCAATGCATGTGTGACCCCCGTATGCAACCAAAATGCCCAAGTCTCATCTAGACTGTGACACTCCCATGTTTTAAAATAAAAGCAAGACTATCTACTGCTCTTGATTTAAACAAGTACCAGTACATCAGCATTAGTTCCACAAAATGCTTTAGTAATAGAAACGAGAGAACATTTGAGAGATTAAGTAGCTTTCCTGCTTTAAATTCAATAGCAGTACAGAGAGAATCAGTTCTTGTTCCAACTAAAAAAACCTTGGTGCACGATCAATTTGGTCTGTTCTTCGAAGAGACATGATCATCAGAGCAAGAAAAACTAACGATCAAGTCTACTTCTATGTGAATATATCCTCCTTACGTCAATGCCTGTGTGACCGACCATATGCAACCCAAACTACCCAAGAAATCTAGATAATCGTGACAATGCTAAGTTTCAAAAGAAAAAGCAAGACAATCTGATGCACTTCGTCTAAACAAGTACCAGTAACGATAGAGCATTTGACAGATTCAGTAGCATTTGAAAGATCCAGCAATACAGAATATGACCATGGAAATATCAAACAGATTCCCGGTTCATATTTAGCAGCACTTGATAGAGTGAGCACAACATTCAAAGAGACCGGTTGGCAGTACACAGATTGTGACCAAAAGAATTGTCAGATTCAGCAATGCGGACATTGAAATACAATAGATGTAGCAAGGCCCGATTCAAAAGTAAAGCGAGACCATATTCTACACTTGGCTGGTCGATATGAACAAGTACAGAAAAAAACTTTTGATAGGTTCAGTAGCATTTGAAAGATTTAGCAGTACATAATAAGAAAGAAAAATATCGACTGATTCCCAGTTCACATTCTACGGCACTTGGACATATTCAACAGCATTTCAAAGTGACAAATTTAGTTTGCCATTTTCTCCGGACACTCTTCATTGGAAGAAACAAAACTAACGATCAAGTTTGCTTTTGTGTGCATGCCTCCTTCTCACATCAATGCCCGTGTGTGACCTCCATAGGCAACTCAAAATGCCCAAAGTCTTTTCTAGATTATGAGTTTATGATAAGGCCAAGTTACAAAAGAAAAGCAAGACCATCTACTGCACTTGACCTAAACTGAGATATCCTATTACATAGTATTACGATTACTTTTGGTAGTTTGGTTCCAATCAAGGGCATTGGCGAAGCTCGGGATGAACCATAATGGAGTCTTCGGAGATTTCCATGCAACGTTGGTTGAGAAACCAACAACTGCTTCTTCGGTATTTAGACTGAAGCAGTATATTTCAATAAATGGCGTATATCCAAGTCCGATTGCATGGTGGGAGGTGTAGACACAGTTGCTTCTCATCAGATATCCTAGGGCAACATCAGCACCGCCTACTACAATGTTAATCGGATAGTTCAATCCAAGGAAAAGGGAATATGCTCCCAGGTGTCAGCAATCGCTATCCATGGATTAGGTGGATACAACTAAGCAACGTCCTTTGAGTAGACCTTGCAGCCAAACCCAGTAGCATAGGTGCCATAAGTGCCACGGCAGCAATCAACACTATGATCAGCAACAAGATTCCCATGACCATAATAAGTACCCCATAAAACTCCTCATCAGTAACGCCCTCAGTATTGATAAGAATAAGGCGAGATTCATCTGCATATATTGCTAAGAATCATCAATAAGGTTCGTGCACATCCTCATCTTTGGCATCAAGGTTGCCCTGCTCGAGATGTGCGCCAGGTGGTGACGGGAGCAGAATAGGACCTTGAAAAATAAATTATGGCCATCAGCCAACACTAGTTTACATCCATTAAAACTAAACCTAGTGTTTTGAACAGGAATGGATCAAACTTACCAAAATACATATGATTCTATACATAAACACCTCCACTCTCAGTGGCTGCAAACACCATACCCTAGTGGATAAGTGCATCACTATGTCTGAAATAGCACTAGAACTGGTTCTCAAGAATTGTCCATGCATACTCATCGCCATGAAGGGTAGAAATTGAGTAGTCGAAGATAGTGACAAGAGAGAAATCTAAATAATCTGCCATAGTTGTGGGAGCTAGGCAAATAGAAATCTTCCGGAAGAGAATAGGGCGATCATTATGCATGAATGTAAACGGATCGTTGGTGGGTACAAACTCATTGACATGTGGGAGAGGAATGCGTTGATGAGTGTACATATTGACAAACTCCCACTTGCACTCGGACCCAACAGTGGCGATCCAATCTCCATTGTCACCTACCCAGTACATACCCATACAATTCGGAAACACATCGTCGGAGGAGAACATATCCATTGACGCCAGCTTGCATGTCGTGCCCTTGCACTCGAAGTACTCGTTGCATTCCCATGGTTTCTTAGTTGGGTGAGAATGAATAACACGAGGGAGGCCAAACGGTCGAGAAGCATGTAAAGTTGCACTATATTTTGCCAAGTCAAGAAGATGTTTGGACAAACCAGTGAGGCTCGCAGTGGTGATGATGTCACATCTGGTTATGAGTTCTTCAAGGAGGCCTTGGGTAAAAACCTCCTAGAACAGCTCAGAATCATCACTATCCATGCTCGGTCCTGCCATCGTAAGGGAGCTCATGGAAGTTGGGACGGTGGATTGATTTGGTTTTCTAGAAAAGAGGGAACATCGATTGCGGCAGGCGGGAGCAGGATAGGGAGAAGAACATACACTCTCATATTGTGCGGTGAACAACATCAGAAAGAAGCATGGAGGAGAAGAACGGTGGAGCTTCGCGTAGAGGTAGGGTAATGGGGAACGGATGATAGAGCATATTTGCGAGGTTGAATAAAATGAAAATGGATGCATGTTCCTCTACTCCAGTTCCCTTCAGAATAGTATACTACTCTACTCTAGTTCCCACCATAATAAATCTTTCTTGTAAAATGAAAATGAAGTACTACTGAGTAGAATGTAGGGGTAGCTGTAGGAGTAGCGATCCACCTTTAATAATAATTTCACATGTTCTCAAGCTCTTTTGTGGAACTAGTTTCCAACAAGAAAAACTCTTCTGTAATTTTTGGTCAAATTGATGGCCATGCCAATTTATAAGAAATATTTCCATATATACGGATCGAAACAAAGTATGTTATGCGATTCCAATGTGTTTTATTTGTACTAATACTTACTTCACAAAAAAACACATTGTTTTGCACCTGGAAATTTAATATGCTATTTTTTAGACATAAAGGATCCAACGATACACTAGAAATGTTGTTTACCATTCCACGATGAACCCATCTACAAAATATGGGCACATTATCATAAACTACGAAATATATATGGAATTTGGCATCAGCCATGTTGCTTGAAACACAGGAATGTTAATACATATAGTAGGCCATATTGTGAAACATTGTTTTTGAAAGGTTGCCAAAAAAATTGTCCTCGTTTTAAAAAATATCAAACAAAAAATAATGAGTACTAATAACAAAGGAATTCACACGATGTTCTCCTGCATGTACTACTTTCCGTGAAGATAAATATGAGTTTTGACAATTATTTAAAGATAAACGTAAGTATGAGCATTCTTTGATTTCAAGCCGAACGACCGAGGTCAAGGCCATATCTACATCATACTTTATGTCGATGATCCCGTATCCAAGAATTGCATGGTGACAAATTTGGCCATATTTTGAAAACAATCAAAGAAGAAGTAGTTTGAAGAGGTGGGCCCGATCATCTGCTCTTTCGAGAAGGAGCCGAACCCGACTGTTTTCTTTGCTCAATTTTATGGTCCTTTATGCTAAATGTATGGACCTCGGTGTAATTTTAACTTTTTTAGGTCCTTGGTGTAAAATGTACTCCCACCATCCATGTAAAATTCCAACCAAAAAGTGTAAGAGGTAAAATTTAAACGAATTTAAGATTAGTTGTCAACAAGTATGAACCATTCTGGGATTTCAAGATGAACGACCAAGGTCATTATCCCATATACAAGAATTGCATGCCGACAAATTTGGCCATATTTTGAAAACAATGGAAGATGAAGTAGTATGAAGACTATGGCTCGATCAGCTACACTCTCGAGAAGGAGCCAAACCCGACTATTTTCCTTGCTTAATTTTAGGGTCCTTTGTGCTAAATGTATGGCCTCAATGTAATTTCCCCCCTTTTGAGGTCCTTGATGTAAAATGTACTCCGACCGACCATGTAACATTCTAACCTAAAAGTAAGTGGTGAAATTTAAATGAATTTAAGCTCAGTTGTCAACGAGTATGTACATTCTTAGATTTCAAGCCAAGCGACCACAAGGTTAAGGCCAGATCTCTAAATCATACATTATGTTGATGATACCCATATCCAAGAATTTGCATACAATCAAAGATGAAGTAGTATGAAGAGTATGGCTCGATAAGCTGCTCTCTTGGGAAGGAGACAAACCCGACTTTTTTATTTGCTCAACTTTAGGGTCCTTTGTGCCAAATGTATGGATCTCGATGTAATTTTCCCTTCTTTAATTCCTTGATGTAGAATGTACTCCCATCGACCGTGTAAAATGCTAACCTAAAAGTAAGTGGTGAAATTTAAACGAATTTAAGCATAGTTGTCAACGAGTATGAAAAATTCTTGGATTTCAAGCCTAACAACCACAAGGTCAATACCATATCTCTACATCATACTTTATGCTAATGATCCCATATCCAAGAATTTGCATGGCGATAGATTCGGCCATATTTTGAAAAGAATCAAAGTGGAAGTAGTATGAAAACTTGAGAAGGAGCCAATCCCGACTATTTTCCTTGCTCAATTTTAGGGTCCTTTGTGCTGAATGCATGGACCACAATGTTATTTTCCCTTTTTTAGGTCCTTGATGTAAAATGTACTCCCACCATCCTTGTAAAATTCTAACCGAAAAGTGTAAGTGGTGAAATTTAAACGAATTTAAGCAGACTTGTCAATGAGTATGAACATTCTTGGATTTCAAGCTGAACGACCTAGTTCAATGCCATATCAACATCATACTTTATGCTGATGATCCAATGACAGTTAATTTGCATGTCGACAGATTTGGCCATATTTTGAAAACAATCGAAGAGGAAGTTGTATGAAGAGTTTGGCTTAGATCAACTGATCTCACGAGAAGGAGCCAAACCAGAAAATTCTCCTTTTAGGGTCTTTTGTGCTAAATGTATGAACCTCGATGTAATTTTCCCTTTTTAGGTCCTTGATGTAAAATGTACTCCCACTAACCGTGTAAAATGCTAACCTAAAAGTAAGAGGTGAAATTTTTAAATGAATTTAAGCTTAGTTATCAATGAGTAAGAACATTCTTGGATTTCCAGCCGAACGACCACAAGGTCAAGGCCATATCGCTACATCATACTCTATGTTGATGATCCCATATCCAAGGATTTGCACGGCCATAGATTCAGCCATATTTTGAAAACAATTGAAGAGGAAGTAGTATGAAACATATAGCTAGACCTGCTTCTCTCTCGAGAAGGAGCCAAACCTGACTGTTTTCCTTGCTTAATTTTAGGGGGGTTTGTGATAAATATATGGACCTTGATGTAATTTTCTCCTTTTTTAGGTCCTTGATGTAAAATGTACTTCCACCGCCCATGTAAAATTCTAACCTAAACATGCAAGTGGTGAATTTAGACGATTTTAAGCTTATTTGTCAACGAGTATGAACATTCTTGGATTTCAAGATGACCGGCCAAGGTGAAGGCCATATCGACATCATACTTTATTATGGTGATCCCATATGAGAGAATTTGCATGGCACCAGATTTGGCCATATTTTGAAAACAATCGAACAAGAAGTAGTATGAAGAGTTTGGCTCAGATCAGTTGATCTCTCAAGAAGGAGCCGGTCCTGAAATTTTTCCTTTTAGGGTCCCTTATGCTAAATCTATGGACCTTGATGTATTTTTTCCTTTTTTGAGGTCCCTAATGTAAAATGTACTCCCATCAACCGTGTAAAATTTTAACCTAAAACTAAGTGGTGAAATTTAAATTAATTTAAGGTTAGTTGTCAACTACTATGTACCATTCTTGTACTTCAAGATGAATGGCCAAGCTCAAGGCCATATCAACATCATACTTTATGTTGATGATCCCATATCCAAGAATTTGCATGCCGACAAATTTGGCCATATTTTGAAAACAATGGAAGATGAAGTAGTATGAAGAGTATGGCTCGACCAGCTACACTCTCAAGAAGGAGCCAAACCCGACTATTTTCCTTGCTTAATTTTAGGGTCCTTTGTGCTAAATGTATGGCCTCGATGTAATTTCCCCCCTTTTGAGGTCCTTGATGTAAAATGTACTCCGACCAACCGTGTAAAATTCTAACCTAAAAGTAAGTGGTGAAATTTAAATGAATTTAAGCTTAGTTGTCAATGAGTATGTACATTATTGGATTTCAAGCCAAACGACCACAAGGTTAAGGCCAGATCTCTAAATCATACATTATGCTAATGATACCCATATCTAAGAATTTGCATACAATCAAAGATGAAGTAGTATGAAGAGTATGGCTCGATAAGCTTCTCTCTTAGGAAGGAGACGACCCCGAATTTTTTATCTGCTCAATTTTAGGGTCCATTGTGCCAAATGTATGGATCTCGATGTAATTTTCCCTTCTTTAATTCCTTGATGTAGAATGTACTCCAATCGACCGTGTAAAATGCTAACCTAAAAGTAAGTGGTGAAATTTAAACGAATTTAAGCATAGTTGTCAATGAGTATGAAAAATTCTTGGATTTCAAGCCTAACAACCACATGGTCAAGGCCATATCTCTACATCATACTTTATGCTGATGATCCCATATCCAAGAATTTTTATGGAAATAGATTCGGCCATATTTTGAAAACAATCAAAGAGGGAATATTATGAAAATTCGAGAAGGAGCCAAACCCGACTATTTTCCTTGCTCAATTTTAGGGTCCGTTGTGTTGAATGCATGAACCTCAATGTAATTTCCCCTTTTTTAGGTCCTTGATGTAAATTGTAATCCCACCATCCTTGTAAAATTCTAACCGAAAAGTGTAAGTGGTGAAATTTAAACGAATTTAAGCATACTTGTCAATGAGTATAAACATTCTTGGATTTCAAGCCAAACGACCAAAGTCAATGCCATATGAACATCATAGTTTATGTTGATGATCCAATGTTAGTTAATTTGCTTGTCGACAGATTTGTCCATATTTTGAAAACAATCGAACAGGAAGTTGTATGAAGAGTTTTTCTTAGATCAACTGATCTCTCGAGAAGGAGCCAAACCAGAAAATTCTCTTTTTAGGGTCCTTTGTGCTAAATGTATGGACCCCGATGTAATTTTCCCTTTTTTAGGTCCTTGATGTAAAATATACTCCCACCAACCGTGTAAAATTCTAACCTAAAAGTAAGAGGTGAAATTTTTAAATGAATTTAATCTTAGTTATCAATGAGTAAGAACATTCTTGGATTTCTAGCCGAACGACCACAAGGTCAAGGCCGTATCTCTACATCCTACTCTATGTTGATGATCCCATATCAAGAATTGGCACGGCCATAGATTCAGCCCTATTTTGAAAATAATCGAGGAGGAAGTAGTATGAAACGTATAGCTAGATCTGCTGCTCTCTCGAGAAGGAGCCAAACCTGACTGTTTTCCTTGCTTAATTTTAGGGGGGGTTTGTGATAAATATATGGACCTTGATGTAATTTTCTCCTTTTTAGGTCCTTGATGTAAAATGTGCTTCCACCGCCCATGTAAAATTCTAACCTAAATGTGCAAGTGGTGAAATTTAGACGGTTTTAAGCTTATTTGTCAACGAGTATGAACATTCTTGGATTTCAAGCTGACCGGCCAAGGTGAAGGCCATATCGACATCATACTTTATTATGGTGATCCCATATGAGAGAATTTGCACGGCACCAGATTTGGCCATATTTTGAAAATAATCGAACAAGAAGTAGTATGAAGAGTTTGGCTCAGATGAGTTGATCTCTCGAGAAGGAGCTGGTCTAGAAAATTTTCCTTTTAGGGTCCCTTATGCTAAATGTATGGACATCTATGTCATTTTTTCTTTTTTGAGGTCCCTAATGTAAAATGTACTCCGATCAACCGTGTAAAATTCTAACATAAAAGTAAGTGGTGAAATTTAAATGAATTTAAGGTTAGTTGTCAACGACCATGACCATTCTTGTACTTCAAGACGAATGGCCGAGCTCAAGGCCATATCAACATCATACTTTATATTGATGATCCTATATCCAAGAATTTGCATGTCGACAAATTTGACCATATTTTGAAAACAATCGAAGATGAAGTAGTATGAAGAGTATGGCTAGACCAGCTACACTCTCGAGAAGGAGCCAAACCCGACTATTTTCTTTTCTTAATTATAGGGTCCTTTGTGCTAAATGTATGGCCTTGATGTAATTTCCCCCATTTTGAGGTCCTTGATGTAAAATGTACTCCGACCGACCGTGTAAAATTATAACCTAAAAGTAAGTGGTGAAATTTAAATTAATTTAAGATTAGTTGTCAAAGAGTATGTACATTCTTGGATTTCAAGCCAAACGACCACAAGGTTAAGGCCAGATCTCTAAATCATACATTATGCTGATGATACCCATATCTAAGAATTTGCATACAATCAAAGATGAAGTAGTATGAAGAGTATGGCTCGATAAGCTGCTCTCTTAGGAAGGAGACGAACCCGAATTTTTTATTTGCTCAATTATAGGGTCCTTTGTGCCAAATGTATGGATCTCGATGTAATTTTCCCTTCTTTAAGTCCTTGATGTAGAATGTACTCCGATCGACCGTGTAAAATGCTAACCTAAAAGTAAGTGTTGAAATGTAAAAATATTTAAGCATAGTTGTCAACGAGTATGAAAAATTCTTGGATTTCAAGCCTAACAACCACAAGGTCAAGGCCATATCTCTACATCATACATTATGCTAATGATCCCATATCCAAAAATTTGCATGGCGATAGATTCGGCCATATTTTGAAAACAATCAAAGAGGGAGTATTATGAAAACTCGAGAAGGAGCCAAACCCGACAATTTTCCTTGCTCAATTTTAGGGTCCTTTGTGCTGAATGCATGGACCTCAATGTAATTCTCCTTTTTTAGGTCCTTGATGTAAAATGTACTCCCATCATCCATGTAAAATGCTAACCGAAAAGTATAAGTGGTGACATTTAAACGGATTTAAGCATCCTTGTCAATAAGTATGAACATTCTTGGATTTCAAGCCGAACGACCAAGGTCAATGCCATATCAACAACATACTTTATGCTGATGATCCAATGTCAAATAATTTGCATGCCGACAGATTTGGCCATATTTTGAAAACAATCGAAGAGGAAGTTGTATGAAGAGTTTGGCTTAGATCAACTGATCTCTAGAGAAGGAGCCAAACTAGAAAATTCTCCTTTTAGGGCCCTTTGTGCTAAATGTATGGACCTCGATGTAATTTTCCCTTTTTTAGGTCCTTGATGTAAAATATACTCCCACCAACCGTGTAAAATGCTAACCTAAAAGTAAGAGGTGAAATTTAAACGAATTTAAGCTTACTATCAACGAGTAAGAACATTCTTGGCTTTCCATCCAAACGACCACAAGGTCAATGTCATATCTCTACATCATACTCTATGTTGATGATCCCATATCCAAGAATTTGCATGGCCATAGATTCATCCATATTTTGAAAACAATCGAAGAGCAAGTAGTATGAAACGTATAGATGGATCTGCTGCTCTCTCCAGAAGGAGCCAAACCTGACTATTTTCCTTGCTTAATTTTAGGGGGGGTTTTGATAATTATATGGACATTGATGTAATTTTCTCCTTTTTAGGTCCTTGATGTAAAATTTACTTGCACCGCCATGTAAAATTCTAATCTAAATGTGCAAGTGGTGAAATTTAGACGATTTTAAGCTTACTTGTCAACTAGTATGAACATTCTTGGATTTCAAGCCGACCGGCCAAGGTGAAGGGCATATCGACATCATACTTTATTATGATGATCCCATATGAGAAAATTTGCATGGCACCAGATTTGGCCATTTTGAAAACAATCGAACAAGAAGTAGTATGAAGAGTTTGGCTCAGATCAGTTGATCTCTCGAGAATGAGCCGATCCAGAAAATTTTCCTTTTAGGGTCCCTTATGCTAAATGTATGGACCTAAATGTAATTTTTGCTTTTTTGGGGTCCCTAATGTAAAATGTACTCGGATCAACCGTGTAAAATTCTAACCTAAAAGTAAGTGGTGAAATTTAAATGAATTTAAGGTTAGTTGTGAACGACTATGAACCATTCTTGTACTTCAAGACCAATGGCCAAGCTCAAGGCCATATCAACATCGTACTTTATACTGATGATCCCATATCCAAGAATTTGCATGCCGACAAATTTGGCCATATTTTCAAAACAATCGAAGATGAAGTAGTATGAAGAGTATAGCTCGATCAACTACTGTCTCGAGAAGGAGCCGAACCCAACTATTTTCCTAGGGTCCTTTGTGCTAAATGTATGGACCTAGATGTAAAAATGTACTTCCATCGAATGTGTAAAATTTTAACCTAAAAGTAAGTGGTGAAATTAAAATGAATTTCAGCTTATAGTTGTCAACGAGTATGAACATTCTTGGATTTCAAGCCGAACGACCACAAGGTCAAGACCATATATCTACATATCATACTCTATTCTGATGATCGAGTATCCAAGAATTTGCATTGCGACAGATTTTGCCATACTTTGAAAATAATCAAAGAGGAAGTAGTATGAAGAGTATGGCTCGATCAGTTGTTGTCTCGAGAAGGAGTCGAACCCGACTGTTTTCTATGCTCAATTTTTGGGTCCTTTGTGCTAAATGTATGGACCTCGATGTAATTTTCCCTTTTTTAGGTCCTTGATGTAGAATGTACTCCCACCGATCATGTAAAATGCTATCCTAAAAGTAAGTGGTGTAATTTAAACTAATTTAAGCATAGTTGTCAACGAGTATGAAAAATTCTTGGATTTCAAGCCGAACGACCACAAGGTCAATGTCATATGTCGTGGTATTTCCATCGAGTATGCCATGGAGGGGTCCTCACAGTGCGTGTTTAGAGACGTGGGGTAAGGCGGAGAGTTGGCGGGTACGAGATAACACAACTTACCCAGGTTCAAGTTCCACAACGGTGGCAGAACTCTACTCCTATTATAAATCACTATAATGGCAATACGCCGAGTTATAGAGATAGGATCGCCGTGCGAGGTGTTGCGTGGTGTATGCTGCAATCAGAGAAGTTGTGCCTAAAGACTCCTGCAGGCGGCTTATAAAGGCGCCAAGACCTATGGTTTACAGGGAAAAGGTCCTTGCTGGACAAGGTAAAGAGTCCTACATCTACACGAGCTAGTCTTGCATGTCTTGTACTCAAAGGCTCCGAGTATGTCGGTGACTCGCGCATAGCCTTCCTTTATCCACCATGGGCCTCCCTTCAGGATCCGTATAACTAGGCCGCCCAGCAGGCCATAGGCCTTGCTACCAACTATGGGTCAACCGGGTTAGGTAGATTGGTGACATGCTATGAGGATACCCATGTAGCATATCCCCAACAGTAGCCCCCGGAGGACTTTGAAATCTTGCGCCGTCTTGCTCGTTGATCTCCGAATATCCCGTCTAAGTGATGCCGGCAATCCGTCAAGCAATATCTCAAAGGTCTCCCAAAGAACCCTACAATCCTCTCCGGCTTTGCAATGTAGCCGGATATTCCTTGAGTCTTCATTTCTAGAGTCGAACGATCTCTTTCTTAGATTGAATCTTTGGACGCAACCCTTCACTTCAACTATCAAGAGGATGACGTAGGGTATAGCCTACGCTACCTTGAAACTCACAAAAGCAAATAATTAATCATTAGCTATTTTCACGCGCACGAAATCCAAAACGGCGGAGCGGCAAAAGACAAAGGACGTGGCGAAATTACCGCACACATTCACTTCCACGTCGGCAATGTTCCGTCCATTATATGATTTTGCACGAATCTTGACGCGAGCCTTATATATTTCCTGTGATTAATTTATTTCTTTTTACCCGCATTCACTTCCCAGTCTTCATCTTCCTCCAGCCACGTGACCGTTCGAGCTCTCCTACGAAAAACCCTAACCAAAGCCTCTTCTTCCTCCACACATTCCTCGTCGCAATGGCCTCTAGCAGCTCTGCTCCTTCCGCGACAGCAATTCCCGAGGCTACGACGAAGCCATCCTAGGGAGTTATCGTTTCGCCGGAGGGGGTGGTCATCCCCGTCTCCGCCGTGACGGAATCCGCCGGTGATGACCAAGAACGAGCGGTGCCCGAAGCCACTGAAGAGGACAACGACTCCCATAAGGGGGTGTGGAGAGGTTCTGATCTCTCCGCCGAAGATCTCCAAGAGCTGATCAACGAGGGGTACCTCCCCGTGGCGGTGAAGTTCATCTGGCGGGCGGCACCGGCCGGCGATGTGGTCCCTTATCCCCAAGCCGGAGAGAAGGTGTACCTCAAATCTCAGCTTTTACGTGGCGTAAGCCTACCAGTCTCCAAGTTATTCTTGGATGTCCTTCGACACTTCCGGGTACTTCCCCACAACCTCTCTCCCAATAGCATCCTAGTCCTTGGCAATTTTGTAGCTTTGTGCGAAGGATATCTAGGAGTCAAACCTAGATTAGATCTGTTTGTATATTTCTTCACCGTCAAGAGAGAGTCCGTAGAGTCCAAGGATGAATTGCGGATCCGTGGAACTATTAGCTTCAAGATCCGGCCTAGTCGATGCTTCCCCGACATCGTAGGGCATGAGTCTTGCAACAACTGGCAACACACGTATTTCTACGGGCCAGTTATCCCTTTGTCAGACCGTCTTGAGACCTACCCCAACATCGTCGATGGAGCTGCCACCGAAGTGCCCGCATGGTAGACCCCAGCCTCTCTTCCATCCGACGATGAAGCCAATCGTGTCGTAAGGCGGATCGAATGGCTCGTAGACAGAGGTCTAATGGGCTTGGACCTTGCCATGTGCTGGTATGTTAGGCGGATCCAGCCTCTGCAGCACCGCGCCGAGCTGATGTGCAAGCATAGCCAAGATAGGAGGGATCCCATGCGAATTTTGCGGGATAACTTCTCTACTGACTCCATCAAGCTCCGGCTAAAGGACATCGTCAAAGTGAAGGAAAAGAATCATGGCTTCAAGAACACTTTTGACATGTTCTATTGCGGCACATGCCTAGAGGTAGCTTTTCTTTCCTTTGTTGCTTGTTATATACTCTAACGCTTTTCCGACTTGAAGTTGTGCATCTAACATTGCCATGTATCCCAGCTGGTGACCTTGGCGGCAGATCAAACGGCCTCCCATGTCTATGATCCTAAGCTGAAGTATATCCAGGTGGTGTCTGACAACGATGCCTCCAAGGATCAACCAGCTCCGGTAACGTGAAAGCAGAAGAGCTCCACCTCTAACGCTGATGCCGAGGCCAAGAAGAAGAAATCGGAGAGTGGAGTCTCCAAACATTCCACTTCCGCCTTAGAGGCAGAGAAGAAGAAGAAGTCCACCGGCATTCCCCTCACGAAGGCTCCTGCCATGGAGTAAGTACTTTCATTCTCCGTCTTGTATTTTTCAGCTCGCACCTTTTTTCAACTCTTGTACTTATACCTTGTACGTTTTAGGAGGAAAACGGTGTTAGTTTGAAGCGATCCTCCAAAGATGTTGGAGGGTCAAAAACCATTCGTGGCATGTTGTCTCAGGGTCTGTCCACCAATCCCTCTCCCGCCACCGCTCCCCTACTCCTGCCGCCATTCCCTTAGCTGGTCCCGCTAGGCCGTCATCTCCCCTCATCCCTAAGACCTCCGCCATGGAGATAGATATCAATCCAGACCTTGATGTCTCAAGCTCTATTGGGGCAGACGTTGCTCCCAACGGCCATGCGATGCAGGAGAGCACCTCTTCTAAGAAACTGATGCTCCGGCTAAGGATGCCACCGAGAAGGGGATGGAAGTGGAAGAGGTGGACATGGAAGCTACGGTTGAGGCAGGAGCCTCCGCGCCATCTACTGCCCTAAAGGTGCAGGAGGGAGCTAGGGCTTCATCCATGCCTCCGGCTTTGACCTCTCCATTGGCTGCGACTCCTCCGACATTGAGCCTAGATGATCTCATCAAGAAGGCCGACGCAATCTATAAGAATGCTTGGACCTTTCATGATTCCTATGCTCATCTAGCCAACAATCTCTGGATCATTGCCATTGTAAGTTTTTTGAACTTAACTTGCTTTACTTTATGTAGTATATCCCACTGTAGCCCCGAGCCCTTAGGCGAATAAGTCAATAGTTATTGGCCAGAGTGCTCCAGAGAACTAAGGGTACAACTTGTCTGTATAGCCCCCGAGTATTTAGTTGAAACTGAAAAGTTCCGACTAGATGCTCTAGAGAAACTAGCTTACATTAAAATCGTATACTATAGCCCCCGAGCGTTTAGTTGAAACTTGAATAGTTCCGACTAGATGCTCTAGAGAAGCTAAGCATGCGTATATCATGTGCAGAATGAGAATAAACAGAGGATAGCCGCCAATGAGAGGTTTGCTACTCTTCGGAAGGAGATGGACCTTGAACAGGGTAAAACTAAATTTCTAAAGGAACATATCAAAAATAGCCAGAGTCTATTTCCTACGACAGCTCCTTGCTTTCCGATTGGGTCATTTTTTCCGTCTTCTGATAGCACTTTCTAATTTCTGTCTTACAGAAGCCATTCCTAAGGCCAAGAGCATCGTAGAGCAATCCAAGCATATCCAGGAGCTCAATGATGACAACAAGATTCTGAAGAAGGACCTGGTCGATGCCATCAAGGGCCATGAGGCAACGATGAAGGCTATGCAAGATTCTGCGAACGTCGAGATGCAGCGCCTGAAGGAAGAGATTGCATATATCAAAGACCAGAACCAAGTTGCCAAAGAGCAAAATGCTAGGAGTCTTGAGATGTTCAAGTCAGTCCAGAAGGATTGCGATGTCTTGGCAGCGACAGGCATGCAAGCGGAAACGAGCATCTTTGTTAACCTTTCTCTGTCTTGGTCTTTTTTGTAAGTTGGACAACCATTTTACTTGTTTGTACTCATTGTCCTTGTGTTTTGTGCAAACCGTAGTTCCCATTGGATTAGGCCACTTGGGTGAGGGTGCTCCAAGTTCCAAGGAAAGCATGATTCTTGCTCGCAACTTCGTCAGCACCGCCATCACCCAAGCCAAGGAGATAGCTCAACCTCTAGGTATAAATATCAAGGCGGCAAATTTAGTAGCCAAGTTCGCGAAAATCCTGCACCGAGCCCCCGAGAAAGTCAAGGATTGGAAAGCCTCTTGCGTCCGGGCTGGTCAAGGCGCACTATGACAATACCGACATTGACCTGGTGACCTCCAGCTTCCCCAAGATAGACGAGGAAGGTCGAGAGATCGATAGCGATGCTATTTGGAATTCTCTTAGCGGCTTCGACACGAGGCTTGCCAAGATGGTCAAGGCGGATGTCTTTCTGCCTACCGAGATTCTAGATGATGATGTGACTTCGTCCGAGTCTAGCCCCTCTCCTTCAGAGTTTGACGAGCTCTCCTGGCATGGCTCTCCTGATGATGCCGCCACGAAGTCTCCTTCAACAGAGCCATGAAAAACAATTTCTATATTAAATGTGTCTCTGCAAAATATATGCGGAAAAAACTTATGTTTGTCTAAGGTGGAAAACTTGTATTCAAGCTTCCTGCAACTTATCTGTTTCCATCATATTTATATATTTTTTAAGCAAGTGCTGGATTATCAATTATTTTGGTTCGTATGCTTGACATTTCGTGAGACGGAAGACTCGCAACGCACAACTATGTTCTCAGGTGATGGTGCTTAATAGCACCGTCCAGAACCTAAGAACAAAATCATCGGCTTTGAGTGCCGAAAAGTAACAACTCCGGAATCCACATAAAAACTTCAGAAAACGTGTAGACCAGAAAACTTAAGCTAACGCCCGTAGGTGGAATTTTCACAAGGGCAAATGCAACCTTGCGCATAAAGGGTTTATATGATCCAAAAATGAACAACTAAAGGAGGTAAAAGACTTAGGGAATATGAGTGAACCAAATACTTTGTTTCATTGATCATATAAGAAACTTATTACATAATATAAATGTGCTAAGTGTAAAAGGGATGTAGCTGTGCTATGTTCCATGGCATATCTGTCTCTGGGTAATCATCATCGGAATCACGTTGCTTGCGCTTGCGATTTTTCGCCTATCTTTCAACTCGCGAATATCGACGAGGTAATAGGAACCATTGGGCAATGCTTTGCTTATGACGAACGGTCCTTCCCAAGGCGGGGATAATTTGTCTGATTTCTCCTGCTTGAGTCTAAGCACCAGATCCCCTTCTTTAAAAGAGAAATGCTTTATGCGGCGACTATGGTAGCCATGTAGCTTCTACTGGTAGATGGCAGATCTCTGGCATGCCAGTACGTGCTCTTATTCAAGTAGGTCCACAGATATCCGTCTGGATTCTTCAGCGTCATCTTCCTTGTAGGCGAAAACTCTTGGTGCATCGTGGAGGATGTCGGATGGGAGAACTGCTTCTGCTCCATAAACCATGAAGAAAGGAGTTAAGCCGGTAGATTTGTTTGGTGTTGTTCGTAAGCTCCACAAAATAGATGGTAATTCCTGCGCCTAGGCTCCTGCTGCTCTATGTAGCGGTGCCTCCAAGTATGGCTTGATTCGGTGCAGAATTAGTCCATTGGCCCTTTCAACTTTCCCATTTAACTATGGATGTGCCACAGATGCTAGGTCAAGGCGGATGCCTTTCTCATGACAGTACTCCTCAACTTCTTTGAGAGATAAATTTCTGCCATTATCGGTGATCATGCTATGTGGGAGGCCAAGTCTCACCACTAGATCCCGGACAAACTTTAGGGTTGTTGCCCTATCGAGCTTTCTAATGGGTTTAGCTTCAATCAGTTTAGTGAATTTATCCACTGCTACTAGCAAGTGTGTGAATCCACAGGGTGCTGTCTACAAAGGTCCCACCATGTCCAGCCCCCAGACTGCAAACGACCCAGTTATTGGTATTGTTCGCAATTCTTCAGCTAGAACATTTGGTTTTCTTGCATAAAACTGACACCCAAGGCATGTTTGTACCAACTTGTCGGCGTCCGCCTTGGCAGTTATCCAGTAGAATCCTTCTCGGAAGACCTTGTCCACCAATGATCGGGGAGCGGTGTGATGCCCACAATCTCTGAGATGTATTTCTCTAAGTATGTCAATACCTTGCTGTCGGGAGACGCATGGTAGGAAAACTCCTGTGGTACTTCTCTTGTATAGCTGGCCATCAATGATGACGTAGCCTTTTGCTCTGCGTACTATTTGCCGTCTTTCGACTTTGTCGATGGGCAAAGTTCTGTCTTGTAGATAATCCATGAATGGCTGGGTCCAAGCAGGAGAGGTCACTATTACTGTGTTAACAAATTAGTCCACTCTATCCGGGTTGTCGGGGTCCGCTCCCTTCATAGATGGAGTCCGTAAATGCTCTAGGAAAACGCCTGGTGCAATTGGCCAACGAGTTGATCCAAGCTTTGGTAGCAGATCGGCCGCCTCATTATCGTCCCTCTTGACGTACTTGACTTTGTAGCTATCGAAGCACTTGGATATTTCATCTACTTTGTCTCGATATGCCACCATCATAGGGTTCCGCGCGTTCCAGGTGTCAGCTCCTTGCTGGGCAACCAAGTCAGAATCTCTATAGCAAACTATGCGCTTGATGCCAATATCGTTGGCTATGCGAAGTCCGTGAATGAGGGCCTCGTACTCCGCCATGTTATTTGTAGCATTGAAGTGGATATGCAGGGCGTATTGCAACTTCTCTCTTGTAGGTGATTGCAATAATACACCAGCCGTTGACCCATTGAGTAACTTGGATCCGTCAAAGTCCATGACCCAATACTCGGGCTCTGGCACAGGAGTGTCTTCTGGAAGCTATGTCCAATCTGGAATAAAATCCGCCAATGCTTGTGATTTGATAGCGTCGCGTCGCTTGTAGGTGATGTCGAAGGTGGCAAGTTCAATGCCCACTTTGCCACTCTCCCTGTAGCGTCGCAGTTGTTGATGATGTCGGACAGTGGAGCTTTGCTCACTACTGTGATGGAGTGCTCCTGGAAATAATTCCTTAGCTTACTGAAGCAAGGAAAACACCATAAACTATCTTCTGGTAGTGCGAGTAACGCTGCTTGGATTCTGTCAAGACCTCGCTCACATAGTAAATGGGTCGCTGAACTCTGTATTTGTGCGTTGGTTCCTTGCGCTCCACCATGATGACGATGTTGATTACTCGGTTGGTCGCCGCCATGTATACCAACATAGGCTCCCTTGGCACCAGTGCTGCAAGTATAGGTGGGGAGGAGAGTATTCTCTTTAACTCCTGAAGTGCTGCGTCAGCCTCGTCTGTCCATGTAAATTTTTCTGCCCTCTTGAGCAACTTGTAGAGCGTCATAGCCTTCTCGCCAAGTCAGCTGATGAACCGGCCTACTACTGCAACGCAGCCGGTAAGCATTTGTATGTCCTTCAGGCATGTCGAGCATTTGATGTCGAGGATGGCTATGATTTTCCCTAGGTTCACCTCGATTCTGCGATGCGAAACAATGAAGCCCAACAATTTGCCAGATGGTATCCCAAAGACGCACTTCTTTGGGTTTAGCATCATGTTGTATTTCCGGAGATTGTCAAAGGTTTCCTACAAGTCAGCGATAAGATCATTTGATTTCTTTGACATTACCGCAATGTCGTGCATGTAAGCGTGTACGTTGCGACCTATTTGGTCATGTAGGCAACATTGCATCATCTGCTGGTATGTAGCACTAGCATTTTTCAACCCAAAGGGCATCGTGACGTAGCAATACGTGACGTAGGGTGTGGTGAATGAAGTGGCCAATTGGTCCGACTTTCGCATCCGGATCTGGTGGTATCCTGAATAGGCATCGAGAAAACACAGAAGTTCCGAGCCAACTGTTGAGTGAATGACTTGGTCAATGCGAGGAAAAGAAAACGGATCCTTTGGACACGCTTTGTTCAAGACGGTGTAATCAACGCATATTCTTAATTCATTGGTTCCCTTTTTGGGGACAAGTACAGGATTTGTCACCCATCGGGTGTGAATAACTTCTCAGATAAAACCAGCCTTAAGTAACCTAGCTATTTCTTTGCCTATAGCCCTTCGTCTTTCATCACCAAAGCATCGTAGAGGTTGTTTCACTGGTTTTGCATTAGGATTAATATTAAAGCTGTGCTTGGCAAGTTCCCTAGGTACACCTTTCATGTTGGCAGGTTTCCAGGCAAAGATGTCCCTATTCTCAAAGAGGAACTCGATGAGCGTGCTTTACTATTTGGGATCCAGGTCCGTGCCAATGGCAGTGGTCTTGGAGGAATCACCTTCGACAAGCTCCACCTTCTTAGTCTTGATGGTGGCCTTGAAGGCGGGTTTGCCAGTAGTGATCTGCTTCTTCAAAGACGGCATCTCCGAGGCATCGACCTGGTTCTGGATCTCCTTGAACTCCTCACCATAGAGGACTGCTTCGGCGAAGGCGGCTTCGCTGAGCTTGCACTCCCTTTCCTCAGTGAATCTTCTGTCAATGGTGATGACGCCATTTGGTCCAGGAATCTTGAGTTTGTTGTAGACAAAGCATGGCCTTGCGAGGAAGGAGTGGAAGATGTCGCGTTTGAAGATGACGTGGTACACGCTCTAGAAAGGCACCACTTCAAAGGTCATGCGTTCTTGGCGGTAATTGTTAACATCACCAAAAGCGACCGGAACCATGATGCAGCCCAGGGAATTTGCTTGTGAGCTAGGGACAACCCCATGGAACACGGTGTTGGTCTTCCTTAGATGGGTCTCCATCAAGTTCATGTTGTGCAGTGTATCCAGGTACATGATGTTGATGCTGCTTCCATTTTCCACGAGCCACTTGGTGAACTCCGTGTCGTCAATCAAAGGGTTGATGACCATGGCATACTAGTTCTCTATTGGGATAAGCTCTGATGATCCTTCCTATCCCAAGTAATTGGAACTTCCAACCACCTGATGTACTGGGGAACCGGAGGGAGGGTAGTCACTAGTATCCTCAGATAGGTTTTCTGGGCCCAGACAGTTGGGGTACCAAGGAAGGTGTGGTAACATGCAGCCTTCTTTTAGAAGGGATTTTTCCCTTTATCCTCTCCCTTGTTGGAAGATTTTGGGTCCACGTCCTCGTCCATATCACTTGATTCCTTGGGTTCTTCCTCCTTCTTCTTCCCTTTGCCCTTTCCGCGGGGTCTGTTCTTCCGACTTTGCTTGTAGCCGGACTCAGGGTCCTCTTTGAGATCATTGACAAACTTGCACTAGCGATTGGTGTGGGTGGATTTTCCATTGGCGTCGAGATGGACAAAACACGGCATATCGTGGTCCTCTTTGTATGTTTGGGGGACGCAGGGCGCTGAGGGTGTAGTGTCACTCCTCTACTGGCCCTTCGAGCCCCCCGACCACGTCCATGTTGTCCGCCATTGCCTCTGCCAGTGAACGTTGCGGCGACCATGTCGGCTACTTACTTCTCTTCGGGCGGATTCTTCCGCTTGTTGTTGTTGTTCATCTTAGCCTGGGTAGGGATTGCTATGACCGGCAACGATCCGCGCGTGTCATCATAAGCAGTGGAAAACTCGCTAGCCATGGCGATCATTGCGTTGAGGTTGAGGTCATTGTTGTCTTGCCTATGCTTCAACGTTTTTTGGAGCAAAGTACCCTTCGGCATTCCATTAATGAAGGCGGCCATAGCGGTATGTTCGTGCACCCCTGCGCATGAATTTTTCATATCCACCCAGCGAGAGAGGTAGGCACGGGAGGTTTCATCCTTTTCTTGCACACACCGCTGTAGGTCTCTGACAGTGTAGGGACGTTTGTACGTACCCTCAAAGTTCTTGGTGAACTCTTCATGCATGTCCAGCCAATTGCATATTGATTTCTCTGGTAAGTCGTCGATCCATTGTCGGGTGGTGCTATCAGCATGAGTGGGAGGTACTTGACGGCGACGTTGCGGTTTCCACGTTGCTGGCCTAGCGGTGCTGTTGTAGGGCTTGATGGTCTTGTATATCTAGATGCCCTTGGGATAGGTTGTGGCACATATGACTGGTCCGAAACAACGTGGCCCAAGGTATGGGAGCTCCCCGAGCTTCTTGGATCTTGTCTAGCCGCGATCGTGCGTCATATGGGTTTGGCTGCTTCCCTTTTCTATCATGGGAGGAGAGTTGTGGCGCAATTTTGTGAGATCCGCCATGACCTCCCCCAAGATGACTGCTAGGCGAGGTGGCCTCAAGCCTCTGCGAGGTGGCCTCAAGTCATGGTTGACTGGCAAAGCTCCGGGTTGGACTCAAGCCTCTGCGAGGTGGCCTTTTCTTGTTCCTTTCATGCTTTAGCGACGAGGTCGTACACCTGAGCAACTGCTTCTAGCGACCTGTCCTGCTCCAGGAACGTCTTGGCGACGGCGATGTTGATAGCGGGAGTTGGCATGACTTGCCTCCCTTCTGAATCTATGTAAGGGGTGGCCTTTGTCGGCTTAGATCTGCCAAATCCCAAGCCTCGCCAAACGCCAGGATCTTGGACGACATGAGCTGGTACCTTCTTTGCCTTATGCTTTAACAACAACTGCTTGTATTTGGCCTCCATAGCTCTTTCCGCCTTGATGGATTGCTATGCCCTAGCCATTTCTTTGTCCAGCTTAGTGCCTTTCTCTACGATGCATTTGGCCTCCGCCAAGATTTCTGCACGCTTCTCATCAAGCTCAGTAACGCTCCGAATATGGGATATGGTGATTGGCTCAATGAGAACTGCGTCGTAGATTGCTTTGTCGGTGGGGGTGGCCAGTGGGTTGCCATCTGCCGACGTTGACGCTGGCACTGGCGGCTGATTTGATTATCGGGTCCTATTAGGGTCATGGTAAGTTCGTGCGCCGGTAGCTGGCGGGTAGCCGGAGGAGGTGGAGCCTTGGCCAGAACCGGAGGCTCGGCGGCCTTTTTAGCTGTTGCTGCTCTGGTTACCACTGGCATGGGCGGAGCTCTCTCACATTCCTGTTCCTATCCATCTTCTTCCATCACGCTCCCAATGGCGACTAGCACCTGGTGGGAAGTGTTGGTCTTCTTGGCGCGCTCCTCCTTCTCGATCTCTTGCTCGATTTCCCTCATAACAGCATCGTATTCGACCGAGTTGACATCTGAGACACCGGCATACATATTGATATCGGCGTAGAGCGCATTGAGGACAAAGTCGGATTTGGCGATGGAGGATGTGGAGGGTGATGGAGGCAGGCCGTTGTTGTTTTTACCTCCTATGACTTCGATGGTGATCGCCGCCTTGGCCTCTTCATTAGCATCCGCATATTCGTTGATGATGGCAACCATCTCACCAAGGGTGAGAGGGCCTGCGGCCTGCCGTCTTCGGAGGGTATATCGGAGGAGGGTTCCAAGTGTGAGCCCTTCCACGAAGTGGTACACGAGCTCGTCGGTGCGGTCGCCCTCTAGGGTTTCCCTCACCCTCATCCATCTGGCAAGGTATTCGCGAAGAGATTCTCCATCCCTCTGAACGCATCTGGCCAGATCGAAGATGGTGACGACACCGACAAAGTGTGACCTGCGCATCTCTAACGCTCGGGGAAGCCAAGCGGATTTGTGAGGTCCTTCCACCTTTATATCCTCCATAGGGGCGGTTTGGGTGGGCCTTGAAATTTCCGTATCCGAGCCACCATACTCAAAAGAGAGGTATGGCGCAGATCTTTCCGCGAACGTGTCCTGCTCATAGGAGGTCCGTGTGGGGCTTGATGAGTTTCCGACATCCTGGGAGCTAGGACCAGAGTCAGTTTCGCTGATGAAGATGTGGATGTCTCCGAGGGGGATGACGGAGCATCACGTGGGGTTTGTTTTCGCCGGCACCCAGAACTTATCTGGAGGGACGATCGGGACGTTGTCGGAGAAGAGAACACGGCCGATGGCTACGGTGTCACCAATTCCCGCGAAGAGATTGGACCTCGCCCAGTGTAGAGTTCGAAGCGCCTCTTGCCCCACGGTGGGCGCCAACTATCGTGGTATTGCCGATGAGTATGCCATGGAGGGGTCCTCACAGTGCGTGTTTAGAGATGTAGGGTAGGGCGGAGAGTTGGCGAGTATGAGGTAACACAGCTTACCCAGGTTCAAGTTCCACAACGGTGGCGGAACTCTACTCCTACTACAAATAACTATAATGGCAATAAGCTGAGATACATAGATAGGTTCGTTGTGTGAGCTGTTGCGCGTTGTACGCTGCAATTAGAGAATTAGTGCCCCAAAGGCTCCCGCAGGCCGGCTTATGAAGGCGCCAAGACCTAGGTTTACAGGGAAAGGTCCTTGCCAGACAAGGTAAAGAGTCCTACATCTACACGAACTAGTCTTCCATGTCTTGTACTCCAAGGCTCTGAGTATGTCGGTGACTCCCGCATAGCCTTCCTTTATCTGGCGTGGGCCTCCCTTCAGGATCTGTCTAACTGGGCCGCCCAGCAGGCCATATGCCTTGCTACCAACTATGGGCCACCCGTGTTAGCCGGATTGGTGACATGCTATGAGGATACCCATATAGCATATCCCCAACACCATATCTCTACATCACACTTTATGTCCATGATCCCACATCCAAGAATTTGCATTGCGAAAAATTCAACCATATTTTAAAAACAATCAAAGAGGAAGTACTATGAGACGTATGGCTCGATCAGCTGCTCTCTTGAGAAGGAGCCGAAACCGACTATTTTCTTTGCTCAATTTTAGGGTCCTTTGTGCTAAATGTACGGATCTCGATGTAATTTTCCCTTTTTTAGGTCCTTGATGTAAAATGTACTCCCACCGCCCGTGTAAAATTCTAACCTAATAGTAAGTGGTGAAATTGAAACGAATTTAAGCATATTTGTCAACGAATACGAAAAATTCTTGGATTTCAAGACGAATGACCAAGGTCAAGGCCATATCTATATCGTACTTTATTCTTATGATCCCATATCCAAGAATTTGCGTGCCGACAAATTTGGCCATCTTTTGAAAACAATCGAAGATATTAAAAACAAAAAATAATCAATTTCAATTTTCCAAGTGACAAGAATTTATTTTCTGAAAAGCTAGTAAGAACAATTTATTTCCTTTTTGTTTTAAGAAAATATAGAGCGCGAAGAGACTATGAGCAGAGAGGAGGAAGGGAGAGAGCTGCGAAGAGGAGGATTTGAAGGCGGTGCAATGTCAGAGCAAAGATGGGATGGGTTCCTGACACGAGGTACAAGGTATAGTGAGCAGCGTAAATTTCAGGACCTTTACAATATATATGCACGCAAAACAAATTGTATTTTCTCTCTCCTTTGCTCCCTCATCACAACCCATACCCCGACCGGCTGATGTCTGTCTCGTCCACAACATGGCGTTGTGCATGCATGTCGACTGATGGCCTGCCTTGTGTCGGTAGCTCTGTGTCTTTGGCTGGCGTGTTCTTCAGCTGCGTTGGTGGGAACCATTTTGGTCCTTGGCGGCAAAAAGTATTACTCCTACAATAGAGTAGCAATTCAAACTTTCCTAGTTATGAAATTTGCACTTCCTTCACAAACATCCGAGGGAAGGATATTCAAAAGATCACCATTCATAGTACTTCTAGTACAAGTACAAGTACTACTAAAGTGTTGGACAAGGGATTGGTTGATCTGCCCATCCAAAAAAACAAAAACATCCCATCGCATCGAATGCCCACCATTATGATCTGCCCAGCCTTCCTACCGCGCACTACTCCAGCTCCATACCCTAGCAAGAGTAAGCACCAAACACAGCCACAACAAGCTGGTTCGAAAGTGAGGAGCGCCCCTTTTTTCTGTGAAGCAAGTAGTACTCCTTCCTTCCCAAATTAGGACGCGTATTACTTCTGGTCGAAGTCAAATTTCATAAACTTTGACTAAGTATACGACATCAAATTAATGTTATTAGAATCATCACGAACTATATTTTCATATTATATGCATTTGTCATTAGAAAAGTCAGTATGTTTTTACATATAGTTGGTCGATCTTTATAATGATTGACTTTGACCAAACCTAATATGCGTCCTAATTTGGGAAAGAGGAAGTAGTATGATTAGTATTTCTCCATCAGCAGCTCTCTCGAGAAGGATCCATACCCAACTATTTTCCTTGCTTGGTTTTAGGGTCCTTTGTCTTAAATGTATGGTCCTGGATGTAATTTTCCCTTTTTAGGTCCTTGATGTATAATGTACTCCCACCATCCATGTAAAATTCTAACCAAAAATTGTAAGTGGTGAAATTTAAACGAATTTAAGCTTACTTGTCAACGAGTATGAACATTCTTGTATTTCAAGCCGAATAACCAAGGTCAAGGCCATATCAACATCATACTTTATGTTGATGATACCATATCAAAGAATTTGCATGGCAACTGTTTGGACATATCTTGAAACAATTGATGAGGTAGTAGTATGAAGAGTTTGGCTCAGATCAGCTGATCTCTCAAGAAGGAGTCAAACTAGAAAGTTTTCCTTTTAGGGTCCTTTATGCTAAATGTATCGACCTCGATGTAATTTTCCCTTTTAGGTCCTTAATGTAAAATTACTACCACCGACTGTGTAAAATGTTAACCTAAAAGTAAGTGGTGAAATTTAAACGAATTTAAGCTTAGTTGTCAATGCGTATGAACATTCTTGGATTTCAAGCCGAACGACCACGAGGTCACGACCATATCTCTACATCATACTTTATGCTGATGATCCCATATCCGAGAATTTGCATGGCGATAGATTTGGCCATATTTTGAAAACAATCGAAGAGGAAGTAGTATGAAATATATGGCTCGGTCAGCTCCTCTCTCGAGAAGAAGTTGAACCCAACTATTTTCTTTGCTCAATTTTAGGATCTTTTGTGCTAAATGTATGGACCTCAATGTAATTTCCCCTTTTTAGGTCCTTGATGTAAAATGTACTCCCACCGACCGCATAAAATGTTAACATAAAAGTAAGTGGTGATATTTAAACGAATTTAAGCTTAGTTGTCAACGAGTATGCACATTATTCGATTTCAAGCCGAACGACCACAATGTCAAGGCCATATATGTACATCATATTGTATGTTGATGATCCCATATACAAGAATTTGCATGGTGACAGATTTGGCCATAGTTTGTAAACAATCAAAGAGGAAGTAGTATGAAATGTATGGCTCGATTAGCTCTCTCTCGAGAGGGAGTCGAACCCAACTATTTTATTTGTGCAAGTTTAGGGTCCTTTGTGCTAATTGTATGGATCTCAATGTAATTTTCCCTTTTTATGTCCTTGATGTAACATGTACTCCCACCATCCGTGTAAAATTCTAACCAAAAAGTGTAATTGGTGAAATTTAAACAAATTTAAGCTTACTTGTCAACGAGTATGAACATTCTTGGATTTCAAGCCGAACGACCAAGGTCAAGGACAAATCAACATCATACTTTATGCTCATGATCCCATGTTAGAGAATTTGCATGGCAACAGATTTGGCCATATTTTGAAAACAATCAAAGAGGAAGTAGTATGAAGATTTTAGCTTAGATTAGCTGATCTCTCGAGAAGGAGCCAAAGCAGAAAGTTTTCCTTTTAGGGTCATTTGTGCTAAACGTATGGACCTCAATGTAATTTCCCTCTTTTTAGGTACTTGATGTAAAATGTACTCTGACCGACCGTGTAGAATTATAACCTAAAAAGTAAGTGGTGATATTTAATCAAATTTAAGCTTAGTTGTTAACGAGTATGAACTTTCTTGGATTTAAAGCCGAACAACCACAAGGTCAAGGCCATATCTTTACATCATACTTTATGATGATGATCCCATATCCAAGAATTATGCATGGTGACAGATTTGGCCATATTTTTAAAATGATCGAAGAGGAAGTAGTATGAAATGTATGGATCGATCAGCTGCTCTCTCGACAAGGAGCCGAACCCGACTATTTTGTTTGCTCAACATTAGGGTGCTTTGTGCTAAATGTATGGACCTCGATATAATTTCCGCTTTTTTAGGTCCTTGATGTAAAATGTACTCCCACCGACTGTGTGAAATGGTAACCTAAAAGTAAGTGGTGAAATTTGAACGAATTTAAGCTTAGTTGTCAATGAGTATGAACATTCTTGGATTTCAAGCCGAATGACCACAAGGTCAAGGCCATATCTCTACATCATACTATATGTTGATGATCCCATATCCAAGTATTTGCATGGCGACAAATTTGGCCATATTTCGAAAACAATCGAAGAGGAAGTAGTATGAAACATATGGCTCGATCAACTACTCTCTCGAGAAGGAGCCAAACCCGATTATTTTCTTATCTCAATTTTAGGGTCTTTTGTGCTAAATGTATGGACCTCAATGTAATTTTCCCTTTTTAGGTCCTTGATCTAAAATGTACTCCCACTATCCGTGTAAAATTCTAACCAAAAAGTGTAAGTGGTGAAATTTAAACGAATTTAAGCTTACTTGCCAACAAGGATGAACATTCTTGGATTTCAAGCCGAACGACCAAGGTCAAGGCCATATCAACATCATACTTTTTGTTGATGATTCCATGCATGTCGACATATTTGGCCATATTTTGAAAACAATCAAAGAGGAAGTAGTATGAAGAGTTTCACTCAGATCAGCTGGTATTTCGAGAAGGCGCCGAACTAGAAAGTTTTCCTCTTAGAGTCCTTTGTGCGAAATGCATGGACCTCAATGTAATTTTCCATTTTTTTAGGTCCTCGATGTAAAATGTACTCCCACCAACCGTGTAAAATGCTAACCTAAAAGTAATTGGTGAACTTTAAACAAATTTAAGCTTAGTTATCAACAAGTATGAATATTCTTGGATTTAAAGCCGAACGACCACAAGATCGAGGCCATATCTCTACATCATACTTTATGATGATGATCCCATATCCAAGAATTTGCATCAGCTACTATCTCGAGAAGTAGCCGAACCTGACTGTTTTTCTTGCATAATTTTAGGGGGGTTTGTGCGAAATATATGGACCTCGATGTAATTTTCCCTTTTTTAGGTCCTTGATGTAAAATGTACTTCCACCACCAGTGTAAAATTCTAAGCTCAAAGTGTATGTGGTGAAATTTAGACGATTTTAAGATTACTTGTCAACGAGTATGAGCATTCTTGGATTTCAAGCCAAATGACCAAGGTGAAGGCCATATCCACATCATACTTTATTCTGATGATCCCAAATGAGAGAATTTCCATGGTGACAAATTTGGCCATATTTTGAAAACAATCGAAGAGGAAGGAGTATAAAGAGTTTGGCTTAGATCAGTTGATCTCTCGAGAAGGAGCCGATCTAGAAAATTTTCCTTTTATGGTCCATTGTGCTAAATGTATGGACCTCGATGTAATTTTCCCTTTTTAGGTGCTTGATGTAGAATGTACTCCCACCAATTGTGTAAAATGCTAACCTAAAATTAAGTGGTGAAATTTAAACGAATTAAGTATGAAAAAATCTTGGATTTCAGGCGACAGATTCGGCCATATTTTGAAAACTATCAAAGAGGAAGTAGTATGAGACCATTGGATCAAGGACCTAAAAAAATGAAATGAAAAAATTATGTTGATGATACCATATCCAAGAATTTTCATGGCGACAGATTCGGCCATATTTTGAAAACAATCAAAGAGGAAGTAGTATGAGACGTATGGCTGTATCAGCTGCTCTCTCGAGAAGGACCCGAACCAGACTATTCTCTTTGCTCAATTTTAGGGTCCTTTGTGCTAAATGTATGGACCTCAATGTAATTTCCCCTTTTAGGTCCTTGATGTAAAATGTACTCCCACCGCCCGTGTAAAATTCTAACCTAAAAGTAAGTGGTGAAATTAAAAAGAATTTAAGCATAGTTGTCAACGAGTACGAAAAAATCTTAGATTTCGAGATTAACAACCAAGGTCAAGGCAATATCTACATCATACTTTATGCTTATCATCCCATATCCAAGAATTTGCATGTCGACAAATTTGGCTAAGTTTTGAAAATAATTGAAGATATTAAAAAAAATCAATTTCAATTTTCCAAGTGAGAGTAATTTATTTCCTGAAAAGCAAGTAAGAAGAAATTATTTCCTTTTTCTGTTAAAAAATAAAGAGCAAGAAGAGATTATGAGCACAGAGGAGGTAGTGAGAGAGCTGCAAAGAGGAGGATTTGAAGGCGGTGTGATGTCAGAGCAAAGCTGGGATGGGTTTTTGACACGAGGTACAAGGTACAGTGAGTAGAGTAAATTTTAGGACCTTTACAATATATATGCATGCAAAACAAATTGTGTTTTCTCTCTCCTTCACTCCCTGATCACCACCCACACCTTGGTTGGCTGATCTCTCCCTCATCCACAATGTGGCGCTCTGCACGTGTGTCGACCGATGACCTACCTTGTGTCGACAGCTCCATGTATATGTCTGGCGTGTTCGTCAGCTGCGTTGGTGGGAACCATTTTGGTCCTTGGCGGAAAAAAGTATTAGTACTACAATAGAGTAGAAATTCAAACTTTCCCGGTTTTGAATTTTTCACTTCCTTCACAAACATCCAGTGGGAAGGATATTCAAACTAACACCATTCGCAATACTAATTGTACTACAGGGTACAGTGAGTAGTACAAAAAGATTTTTTTTATGATAGTACCAAAAGAAACTTCATTCAACCATTAACATAACATCATGAGTTGACTTAATAAAACATAACAGCACGACTTTACATATATATGACTCGCTGCTGAACTAGTGCAGGTCCAGCGCCTCCTAGTACCTAGTCAACGCCGCCAGCGGCAACTCGTTAGACATCGACACCAACACCAGCTCTAGCGACATAGTCGGCTCCTGACTCATCAGCACCTCCGGATAACGCGGTGGCACCCCCATGGGCGACACCTCTAGAGCCATCGGCAACTCTGGGAGGACACTATGGACAAAGTTGCCATTGTTGGAGAACCGGTCCCAGTAGTTGGTGAAAAATTTGGCGCTAGTGAACACCACCATCTCACAGCCGTAATGAAAGGCCTGACCGTAGAGGAGACGAGCGTCCCTGAAGTTGACTAATTTTTTTTGTATTTGTGATAAAGAAACAAGTAAATAAGGAGAAGATAAACTTAGGTTGAACATTAGTGAATCTAAGTGAACTTCATAAATAAAGCTATGCTCCCCGGCAACGGCGCCAGAAACTAGTCTTGATAACCCACAAGTATAGGGGGTGTATCGCAGTATTTTCGAGGGAAGTGAAACCCAATTTATTGATTCGACACAAGGGGATCCAAAGAATACTTATCAGCCTTAACAACTGAGTTGTCAATTCAGCTGCACCTGGAAACAATCTTGCTCACAACAGTTTATCAGTAGCAATAGTTTTGTAGTAGGAATAGTAAAGTAACAGTAGCAGCAAAAAAAGACAGTAGTAACAAAAGCAGTAAACAGTGGGATTCGAGTGCGGTAGGCATAAGGATGGATGGACGGGCATTGTATGGACAAGACAATTCACATAGCAATCAGAACATAGGGCAATTGCAGATAAATAAGATAAAGCACCCAAGTACTAGACAATCCTAGGCATGGGTTCCATATATAGTCATACGTGCTCGCAATGAGAACTTGCACAACATCTTTTGTCCTGCCAGCCCGTTTGCAGCGGGGCCTCTAGGGAACTACTGGCAATTAAGGTGCTCCTTTTAATAATGCACCGGAGCAAAGCATTAACACTCTGTGAACACATGTGATCCTCACATTAAAGCCTTTACCTTCCGGCTACCCCGATTTCTGTCACTTCGGGACCATAGGTTCCTGACAACGACGTGTGTAAACAACTTGTAGATAAGACCCAAAACAATACTATCATGATGAATCAATAATAAGTTCAGATCTGAAATCATGGCACTCGGGCCCTAGTGACAAGCATTAAGCACAACAAAGTTGCAACAGTCATAAAGCACTAATAGAGATACTAGGCACTATGCCCTAACAATCTGATGCCATTACATGAATGATCTCATCCAATCCCTACCATCCCCATAGCCTACATCGGGGGATTACTCACTCATAGATGGGGGAAACATGGATGGTCGATGAAGATGATGCTGGAGATCGATGGAGATGGCTCCGAGGGCACTTCCCCGTCCCGGCAGGGTGCCGGAACAGAGACTGATTGTCCCCCGGATCTCCCCTTCGGTGGCGGTGGCACAACAGAACTTTTCATGGAAAAATGTCGAACCCCCCGAAGATTTTAGGTCAGAAGGCTTCTTATAGGCGAAGAGGGAGACCGAGGGGGTGCCTGGGGGGCCCACACCACCCCCTGGCGCGGCCTGGCCTGGCCCACGCCACCAGGTGGTGTGGCCACCCCTGGCTCTTCTCCGTCTCGTATTCTGGCTCCTGGAGTCTTCTGGAAAAATATGCACTTTGGCTTTTGTCCCGTCCAATTCCGAGAATATTCATTTTCTGACTTTCCTAGAACCAAAAACAGCGGAAAACAGGCAGCTGGCACTGTGGCTCTTGTTAATAGGTTAGTCCAAGAAATCATAAGAAAAGTACTCCAAAGTTGGAACAAAACACAAGAAAGTGGATAAAACCAAGCATGGAACATCAAAAATTATAGATACATTTGCAATGTATCAACAACCCCAAGCTTAACTCCTGCTCGTCCTCGAGTAGGTAAGTGATGAAAAGAAAGAATAATTTTTGAAGTGACATGCACCATCAAAGACTTGACCAAAGTATTTGTAAACATTCAAAGATGGGATCATAGTACTTCAATCATAACATGAAACACAAAGTTCTAGCAATAAGCAAAGATACTATGATGCAACATGAAAAGGTACAAACAAAAGATTCATGAATAACATGCTTTGAAAGACGTTTGTTTGTTTCACATAAAGAAAACATAGCATAGTAGCATTCAGCTTGTCCCTCATAGAGTAGCAAACATAAATGCATAGGACACCTTCAATGTTTAGAAGAGTGACTAGATACAAATAGTTTAAAACAAGCAATATCAAGGTAAGCATCAATCAACAAGTCTTGGGACAATGCACATAGAACTAAGAATGGCCACTATGCTCTCAACAAAGTGCTCATAGAATGTGTGGAGACTCAACAAGGAAATGAAAAGGTTTTGAAAAGTTTGAAAGGCTTCCAAATGCTGAAAGTAAGGTACTCATTAGCTTTGAGCTCTCATTGCCCCTATCATAAGCATCTTTAATGTGGTTAAGGTTAAAGTGACACAACTAAGAGGATATGCTTGACAAGTTATAAATTGAAGTCTCATGCCCCTTACTTACGAAGACCGCTCCTCATGCTACTCAACTTCAGTCACAAGTAAGCTCTTGTCATTGTAAGTATATACGTATCACAGAGAACCGCCAACAGGGTACCCCTTGCACATGAAACGGGAGATATCCCATGATCAAAATGACAAGGCAAGCAAACAATGAACATCTCAGCGATCTTTTTATTTACTATGTGCATAGATTTTTATTGAGGATGTTTCATAGAATGCTCATTATGGTTATGATGCAAGTTTCCACCATGATTAGGCATGGCTTAGGCTAGCAGCCCAGGCGTTTCTCTAACATACATACAAACTCCATGATCTTACAAGTTCCACTTTTATTTCACACCGCCGGGATCCATAAGCAAAAGAACATGATATCAACGAGGTACTAAGTACCAATGCAATGTTGAAAGCGTTCCCCATAATACATGGTTCTGCTAACTTCAAATTATAAAGCGCAAGCATATACGCAACAAAGAAGGACACAATGGTTCAGGTTTATTGAATGCAAGAAAATAAAGTGTGCCATCAAGTTCGTGAGAGCTTTACTAACTTACTGTCTCACAACAAGCAAACATTTTATTAGGAAGAAAACAAGGCATATTGAATATGCACGGGAATAGCAAATGATGCTAATAGGTAGGTATGGTGGAAACTTTGGAAATATTTGGTTTTAGGGAGTTGGAAACACAAGTAAAATGTACTCAGTGTAAGTGAAGGCTAGCAGTAGTAAGGGAGCGACAAACGAGAGAGCAATAATGGCCATAATCATGCAGAGCGACAAAACATCATTGATCAAAGCATAAAGTGATACTACAAGTTGAAAACTAAAGGATCATAAAGGCTTATGGTGACTTGAGATACTCATAACATGGTGTGAGCATGTGCCAAGTTAACCCAAATAAAACATCAAAGGCGAATACCACTATACTATGCCTTAATATGCTAAAACAACGCATGATTCATCCAAGGCACATTAAGCAATCTCAATTGTTTATAAAAAGTCATGCTACAACAAATAATACTAAGCATAAAGCCAAAACAATATCAAGCATGGCATGGCAAAGCAAAGGCCACAGTCAAAAAAAGCTCTCTTTACCACTTAAGTATGAACTTTCCTACTCTTTTCCAAACCCAACCAAACTATTTACAAACCAACGTATGAAAGAGGGGTCCAACCAATTTATTCAGCAAACTAAGAAAACCATGCAAAATAAAAACCAAAACAAAAACGAAAAAGAAGACGCTGCAAGAACAACCCAACTGTGCATGAAACAATAAAAATGAAGTGTTTGGAAGAAACCTGAGGTTTTTATTGATGAAGAAGGGGATGCGTTGGGCATCCCCAAGCTTTGACGCTTGTACTTCTTGGATATTTCTTTGGGTGACATGCGTGGAATCCCCAAGCTTGAGCTTTAGTCCATCCTTCATGTCATTACTCATTCCTTTCATACACCTGAAACTTTTCCTTCATACAAAACTTCACATAATCTTTATTAGCAACATTAGTGCACTCAAGATAATAAGTCTTTATGTTCAGTTCTAACACCAATAAACTTCCATTAAAACACTAGCTACTGTAGCACTTTCCTCCAAAAGATCAATTCCCCAAAAGAACTCAAGAAGGAACCAACAAGAAGCAAATGCAGAAAATGGCAGAAATCTGTTAAAACAGACCAGCAGGTAAAAAAGAATTTTTTCGAAGACCTTCTGTTGATCAAATAAAAAAGTGTTGAACTAAAGAAAGTTATATAAAAACCTGGCGCAGAGGCACAAAAAATTACAACTCCATCCGATGTACAGAGATCTCTCGGCAATCTTTACGGTGAAGCACAAAATTCTGTTTCAGGGCAGCAACTTTCCCAAGCATTACTTCTCTCTCATTAGAGGTTACTCTTGGCACAAAAGAAAATAGAAAGGATAAGGAGCGGTTATTACAGAGATAATAACTTCCAAGACTCATCTAAAACTCTTGAGTTATCTCCCAACAAGTACTTTTCTTTAACACCTTTAAGTTAGCCATAAAAAGCAAAAACTAAAATTGATAGAATAGAAGTAAGCGGAGATAATCATGGTGAAAACATTGTTTTGTTCAATGAAATCCTTTTGTTAACAAGGTTGATCAGGTCTTGTTACCAAAACAATTCCATATGAGACAAAACTTTGTATCCCACTAATGATTATGTTACCTCAACTTTGATAGCAATGGTCCCAATCATAATAGTTTCACATTTTTCTCTTCGTATGGGACAATATATTTCTCCAACATGAATGCCCTCAACATATTCAATTGAATTCAAACTATAAGTCCTTTCAATCTTCTTGGGGAAATAGACAATGTGTTCATTGAAGGTCACATTTCCTTGATTACAATTAATAACGGCTCCTGCAGTATTTAAGAAAAGGTCTCCCAAGAATAATAGACATATTATCATCTTCAGGCATAAAAGTTTGAGAGGAATAATAGAAATATGAGTTGAAGTAAAAGAGAGCATCAATGAGAAAATTCAAAACACATTTAAGTCTAACCCACTTCCTATGCATAGGAATCGTGTAAGCAAATAACAAAGTGACAGGCATAGGAAGATAAAACAAGAGTAACTTCAAAACTTTCAGCACATAGAGAGGTGTTTCAATACCATGAAAACTTCCACAACCATATTTTCCTCTCTCATAATAATTTTCAGTAGCCTCATGAAGAAACTTAACAATATAACTATCACATAAAGCATGCTCTTCATGATCTACAAGCACTAGAGCTTTATTATAAACATTTTCAAGAGAAACCTCAGGAACATAACATTCATTCTCCTTTAGTAAGCAAGGGGGACACTCAAATAATGTAAGGGATAAAGAGTTACTCTCATTAGAAGGTAGGCATGGGTAGCTAATCCATTCTTCCTCCTTTTGTTCATCACTCTCCTCCTCTTTTTCATCTAATGAGATTTCAGGTTCATCAATTTCTTCTTCCATAGGATCCTGCAAGGCATTAGTCTCTTCCATTTGTGGAAAGCATCTATTAAAATATTAAAGAATATAGCCATTTTCATCCTTGTAATTATCAAAGAAAAATTTAAGTATACCATACACCTCATATTTGTAAGGTGAATCATCAATATTTTCAAGCAAACTAGCAAGTTCAAAAGCACCCTTCCAAGCAATAAATTCTTCAATTTGTTCCGCATCATAAAAGTCATAAATTCCTTTACCATAGGAAGATATGGTATCATTATCACTATACTCACATTGAAAAGGGAGGTGTTTATACCTCTATCTGCAACAAGACTCATCACAACAATAAGTAAATTATAAGTAGAGCACACGTTCCTAGCAATGGTATACAATCTATCAATTTGTTCCCATAAGTGTTTCCCTTTTTGTGACAAGCGGTGTTCCTTATAATAATATTTTTGATCTTCCGTGAACCCACCTTGCCCATAAGCTTCAGTTTCAAAGAAACCAACCATTGCCAACAAGCATGATAAGGCAAGACAATAACAAACCAACGAAAATAACAACTATAGTAGGAACTAATTTTTTTTGTATTTGTGATAAAGAAACAAGTAAACAAGGAGAAGATAAACATATCTTGAACATTAGTGAATCTAAGTGAACTTCATAAATAAAGCTATGCTCCCCGGCAACGGCGCCAGAAACTAGTCTTGATAACCCACAAGTATAGGGGGTGTATCGCAGTATTTTCGAGGGAAGTGAAACCCAATTTATTGATTCGACACAAGGGGATCCAAAGAATACTTATCAGCCTTAACAACTGAGTTGTCAATTCAGCTGCACCTGGAAACAATCTTGCTCACAGCAGTTTATCAGTAGCAATAGTTTTGTAGTAGGAATAGTAAAGTAATAGTGGCAGCAAAAAAAGACAGTAGTAACAAAAGCAGTAAACAGTGGGATTCGAGTGCGGTAGGCATAAGGATGGATGGACGGGCATTGTATGGACAAGACAATTCACATAGCAATCAGAACATAGGGCAATTGCAGATAAATAAGATAAAGCACCCAAGTACTAGACAATCCTAGGCATGGGTTCCATATATAGTCATACGTGCTCGCAATGAGAACTTGCACAACATCTTTTGTCCTGCCAGCCCGTTTGCAGCGGGGCCTCTAGGGAACTACTGGCAATTAAGGTGCTCCTTTTAATAAAGCACCGGAGCAAAGCATTAACACTCTGTGAACACATGTGATCCTCACATTAAAGACTTTCCCTTCCGGCTACCCCGATTTCTGTCACTTCGGGACCATAGGTTCCGGACAACGACGTGTGTAAACAACTTGTAGATAATACCCACAACAATACTATCATGATGAATCAATAATAAGTTCAGATCTGAAATCATAGCACTCGGGCCCTAGTGACAAGCATTAAGCACAACAAAGTTGCAACAGTCATAAAGCACTAATAGAGATACTAGGCACTATGCCCTAACAGTCTGATGCCATTACATGAACGATCTCATGCAATCCCTACCATCCCCATAGCCTACATCGGGGGATTACTCACTCATAGATGGGGGAAACATGGGTGGTCGATGAAGATGATGCTGGAGATCGATGGGCATGGCTCCAGGGGCACTTCCCCGTCCCGGCAGGGTGCCGGAACAGAGACTGATTGTCCCCCGGATCTCCCCTTCGATGGCGGCGGCACAACGGAACTTTTCATGGAAAAACGTCGAACCCCCCGAAGATTTTAGGTCAGAAGGCTTCTTATAGGCGAAGAGGGAGACCGAGGGGGTGCCTGGGGGGCCCACACCACCCCCTGGCGAGGCCTGGCCTGGCCTGCGCCACCAGGTGGTGTGGCCACCCCTGGCTCTTCTCCGTCTCGTATTCTGGCTCCTGGAGTCTTCTGGAAAAATAGGCACTTTGGCTTTTGTCCCGTCCAATTCCGAGAATATTCATTTTCTGACTTTCCTAGAACCAAAAACAGCGGAAAACAGGCAGCTGGCACTGTGGCTCTTGTTAATAGGTTAGTCCAAGAAATCATAAGAAAAGTACTCCAAAGTTGGAACAAAACACAAGAAAGTGGATAAAACCAAGCATGGAACATCAAAAATTATAGATACATTTGCAATGTATCAACAACCCCAAGCTTAACTCCTGCTCGTCCTCGAGTAGGTAAGTGATGAAAAGAAAGAATAATTTTTGAAGTGACATGCACCATCAAAGACTTGACCAAAGTATTTGTAAACATTCAAAGATGGGATCATAGTACTTCAATCATAACATGAAAGACAAAGTTCTAGCAATAAGCAAAGATACTATGATGCAACATGAAAAGGTACAAACAAAAGATTCATGAATAACATTCTTTGCAAGACGTTTGTTTGTTTCACATAAAGAAAACATAGCATAGTAGCATTCAGCTTGTTCAAACCAATGGTTCAGAGTAGCTGGATTCATGTTGAATAGTACCTAGGGCAAACTCTACCATGTTCAAGAACCATCATGTCACCGCCCCCAAAATATCATAGCACAATAGGTTGTATTCTCAATATGTTTAGATAGTTATTATTAATAGACTTAGTATATGCATTTTTTTCTCTGACAAGACTATTAACTTTATGTTTGTTAAATCACATTTCATATAGTATATACGTGTGTGGCACGTGCCTTTTACTAGTCCATTCTAGCATCTTGAAGATACTATTGATAATATTTCTTATCTTACCTCTATATATAACGTACAAATAAGTTTGAATATTGACCGTTGGATCAAGACTAGTGAGTCCCAGCATTTCCAGCTGTTGGATCTTCTGTTCCATTCTAGCATCTAGAAGATTCTATTGATAGTCTTCAGCACAATGAATTCTATGCACAAACCTCAAAACACACTTCTCCATCATTCTAGAATCTTCTCCCTCATTTCTCTAGATCATGTTACCAGAATTTTCAAGTTTTAGATAGCTAATAATCGTTGACTTCTACATGATATACAAAGTACAAGAACCAAATATACTCAAATAATTTGTAGATGTTGATCAAATTTATATTTTTTCTTCTTTACTTGTATTATAATTTTATATAAAAAAGGTATGTCATACTTCTATTATCCGATTATCTCGTGTGCAAGGCATGTGCAACTTAGATATATAGTGTACGGATAAATATGAATAGACCAAGTCTGGCAAATCCCAACATTGGTAAGCGTTGGTTCTTGTTTTCCATTCTCGCGTCTATAAGATCAGAGTGTTTACACCGTTTAGCTTGAGTCTAAGAAATATTGTCAAAAAGTGTCGGAATAAGGTTGTCGGGTAGTAGAACTATTTTTTTGTAGGACCCACTACTTAGAAAATGTACCAGTCAATCTTGAATTTCTATTTGCATGAGATGCCATTATAGAAAGGATCTAGAGACGGACTGTGGGCCCTTTTAATAATTTATGTTCTTAGACTTGAGCTTGTACTAGATTGAGCAGCGGTAAGACTCATGTCTAACCTCAAAACACACTTCTCCATGATTCTACAATATTATATTCTTAAAATATTCCAACTTACTCCCTCTATCCCAAAATAGGATGCATATAGTTTTTGGTCAAAATCAAACTTTTCAAAATTTGAGCAACTATATAGAAAAATCTATTGATACTTATAATCTCTAATTAGTATTGTTAGAACCGTTATGGCATATATCTTCATATAGTTTGCATTAGATATTGTAGATGTTGAAAATTTTCTCTATATAGTCGGTCAAACTTAAAGTTTGTTATCTTTGACCAAAAACTATATGCGTCCTAATTTGGGATAGAGGAAGTACTCCCTCCGTCCAGAAATAACTAACTTGGTTTTGCCTAAATTTGAATGTATCTAGACGTATTTTAGTGAAGGGAATATGTCCTGAGAGGCAATAATAAAGTTGCTATTATCGTATTCCAAGTATATGATAGATGTTTATTTTACATGCTATAATTGTATTAATTGGAAACACTAATACATGTGTGTTTAATAAACAAATAAATGGTTCCTAGTTATGCCTCTATTATAAACTAGCTCGTTAATTAACAAGATTATCAAGGTTTCCTGATCGTAGACATTGGATGTTGTTAATAACGAGGTCACAACATTGGTGGAATGATGTGATGAACATTCATATGAAGTATAGAATTACATTCAAAGTCATTATGTTTATATTGCTATAACATCATACTAAGTAATCTTAGTCCTTAGACCATGAGATCTTGTTAATTACTAACACTGGAAGGGTAACTTGATAACATCAAACGTCACACCATAACAGGGTGACTATAACGGTGGGTTTAGATACTCCGAAGGTGTTACGTTGAGGCTCATGGATCAAGAGTGGGATTTGTCAATCCTGATGATGGATATATATACTTTGGGCCCTCTCGGTGATATCACATCGAGATAGCTTGTAAGCAAGTGATGCGGTCACTAGAATGTTATATCACAGGAACGAGAAAAGAGTGCATTTCGGTAACGATATAAAACTAGTATGGAGATATCGATGATCGAATCTTGGACATGTGATATATTGTGAGACAAGGGGATTGCGTTACTATCATTAAAGGTTCTCACGATCACAGAACTTATCGTTGAATGTTTGGGAGTCAGTATGGATCCAGGACCCGCTTATGATTATTGATCTGAGAGGGGTCTCGATCATGTATGCATTATTCGCGAACCATAGGGTGACACACTTAAGGGATACCGACACCATTTAGATCAAATGTGTTCTAGAGAAAATATTAACAAAGCTCTAGAATTATTTCAATGGACACCGAAATTATTTCGGGTGAAATTGCTGAAATTGGTTCTGCATGTGATATTCAAATATTACAGAACATTTTATGTGAATGTTTGTTAACTAAAGTAATTAAGAAAATTCTGAATAAAATAAATAAAAGAGTTTTATTAAATGAGAGTTGCATTAAATTTTGTGGAAATTTAATGCATTTTGAGTGGGATTTTGAGTGGATAAAATGGAGGGCCAAATTTATGTGAGTGGAGCTTCCACCACATGAATGAGGAAGAGGTGGGGGCACCCACCATGGCCGCCGGACATGGGGAGGGGCTTCCCCTACCCCTCCTTCTCACTCACGCCTCCTCGTGAAGGATCTCTGTCCCCCTCTAGAATTATTCCCCCATGGTCTTGGATTTGCAGCGCTAGGACTTCCTCTCGATCTTGAGAAGCAAATGACTACATAATCCACGAGTCCAACCTCATTACACTTTGTCGCTCTTCAAGGGTATGCTCTCTATGGATGTATATCCACCTGTTGCTTGTATCTAGTAGATAGATCTTGACACTTAGTAGTTCCCATCGTAGGTATTTTTTTGTTTTCTATGTTGCGAACCCAACATTTAGTGTATAGATACATTTGAATTTAGAATTGCCGTACATCTTATCTTATCTGACCACTATATAGTGTATGAATAACTTTGAATATTGACCATTGGATGAAGACTCGCGAATCTCAACATTTCAAGTTGTTGGGTCTTCTTTTCCATTCTAGTATCTAGAAGATTCTATTGATAGTCTTCATCACAATCAATGCTATGCAGAAAAATCAAAACTCACTTCTCCATCATTCTAGAATCTCCTCCCTTGTTTCTCTAGACCATGTTACAAAAAAATTCAAATTTTAGATAGCTAATAATAGTTGACTTCTACATGATATACAAAGTACAAGAACGAAATATACACCCATACTTTATAGATATTGATCAAATTTACATTTTTCTGCTTTACCTATTATAATTTTATATAGTGATGATATGTCAGACATCTATTATCTCAATCTGACATGCAAGGCACGTGCAACTTACTAGTTTTTAATAGAGTATATTTTTTAATAGAACTGCCCTACTACTACCATCGCATTCGATGCACTTCATCAAGACCTGTCCAGCATTCCTATTTTTTACTTTGTTACTCAATATATTCTATTTCTCACCCGCACCGAGGAAGCACGGCTACATGCATGGACCCGACACCCCTATAAATAAATCAGCTTTTTTCTACTCTGCCCACCTCCGCATTGCCCAATCCGTCCACCATCATCTCGAAAACACACTCTTCCTCTTGTCGTCGCCTCCTCTTACTACCGCTATCATCTCTAGCGCTATGCAGATCAATCTGCCTATCACTATTACGCGGACTACGACCCAGAACAACGTATAATCTTCATATCTCCCTTGTAGAAAACATTCATAGTTCCTCTTTTTGTAATAATTACATTATCTATCTCTAAACTGATTTTTCGGGTCTCTTTCATTCTGCTATATTTTATTCCTCATAGTTTAAATCTGCATAAGTACGAATATATTGAGATTGATGTACTTTCTCGAAGTGAAACCTTGGCGAAATATATTGCCTGCTGCTGGGGATAGCATTTTGTCACTTGAATTAGTTATAATTCCATGCATTTTAGTGCTATAATAAGTATGTTGCAATGCCATTTATAGGTACTAATTCCAAGCAAGGTAGAAAATCATGGACAGTTCAAGCGATGATGAGATCTGCTACACTGACTATTATGTAACTGATAGTGATGAGGAAGAAATTGCGGCTATAAGGGGTAAAGTTTTACTTGGATTGTGAAAATCAAATTAGACTATGCAAAAATATACTACTCTCTAAGATTTATTTTTCTTTCATGTAGGTCCTTTTGATGAGCGAAAAGATTGGTTCGAAAGGTGCATCGTTTACGGCAATAATGTGTGTTTATCATACAGAAGGTGGTATTTTCTCGAGAATAAAGTCTCCCAGGTCGAACCTGACATACCTTTCTATGTCTGGGAGTTCACCTCTTCTTACTCGGCAAAGAAGGGGGCAGGATGGTAAGAAATTTTAGTTTTTCCTCGAAAAGGTAAGAAATTTTAGTACCCATCTGATTCAAAAAAATTGACTACTTCCAAGATGGTTGTTCCCTTTGTAAGATTGATTCCCATAGGAATTATTCCTAAGTATGCCTTTGCACAAGATTTTGTTAGAAATCAAACATCACTCACATCTCTTTTTCAGAATCCTCTGTTTGTCCTACTACGGTAGAGTCAAACAAACTTTGGTTCATATGGAATTCCCGTAGGATTGGAGTGGGCATGACATTGCAATCCTACATTTATTTTCTCTATCATACAAATCATGCAAGCATCTATTTTTCTACTATTTCACCAGTGAAGAAGTCGTAAACTTTTGATAGTTGTTTTCTTCTGGTTTCAGTGCTTCTCACTGGATTACAATCAGAATGTCTTGAAGAATCATCCGCGTGAAGAAACAAATCTGCGTGTGACCAAAGATTTGTACAAAGGTTATCATTAAGTCATGATTACCATAGGTGATGATGGGCGTGCGATGATAACTACTGGTACGAGCTGGCAAAATATTGTCAGGGAAGCGGAGCTCTTAGAACACGAAATGGCTATCTTATGGTTCAAGGAACACGCACATGGACTTTGTCTCAATGTGTTCAGCGATATCCCGCTTCATTGGAAGTTGATATGAATATCATCGAACTTGTATTCAAGCCATAATGTGACCATGAGGCATTCGAGGGAGCAAGAAGGATCCTGACAAGCTACTGTACTTATACTACTAGCCACTATTGCTCCTTGATGGAACTATGAAACTTATTGCAACTAGTACTAGTAGTACTCAAGTATTAATCTTGTTTGTATTATTAGTACTCATATTTTGGTGCCTAGTCCATCTCGTACTGATGGCAAGGTGAGCAAGGGCTCCTTTGACCGCAAATCTTTTGCCTTGTTTCAAAAAGGCTCCTCCACCCAAAATTCTATCTCGTTGCTACCTTTCGTGAGAGAAAAGGCTCCTAGATGAAGGAGAACAATCCTCCCTCTCTCCTCCTCAATGCGGCATTGGTTGCTATGCTCCACTCATGCATCTATGCCTGGCACTTCTTTAGGTGGGAAGCATCACAGCAGTCACCTTTTTTTTGGTGAATCACAGTCACCTCTTCCTTCCCATGTAAGCTTCCGCGCAATGGAGTACAACCGTGCAGGCACAACAGTGTAGAGAAAGTTGAGGCCCATGGTGGTCCAGCCCAACTTTCCTTCGGTTTGCCTTATGCTTCCACCCAAAAATGAGCTCTGGTTGGATGTTTTCTTTCTCCTCCATATTAGGTTGCTCATAGTGCTAAATACCTTAGGCTAGTAAAACTTTGACATGTTACTATAGTACCTTCAAAGATTATTGGGTAATAACATGTATCTAGTGTCATGCAAGGCCTAATTAATTAGGCCTACTTGTAGGAGTAGCTCATATCTCCTAGATTAAGGAGAATCATCCTCCCTCTCTCCTCTTCAATGCGGCATTGGCTGCTCTGCTCATGCATCGGTGAATCTATGACTTTTATGGGACTTGTTCAGGTGGGTAGCATCACATCAGTCACCTCTTCCTTTTTTGGTGAATCATAGTCACCTCTTCCTTCCTATGTAGTATGGAGTACAACCGTGTAGGCGCAGCAGTGCAGAAGTTGGGGCCCTTGGTTGTCTAGCCCAACTTTCCTTCTGTTTGCCTCGTGCTTCCACCCAAAAATGAGCACTGGCTAGGTGTTTTCTTTCTCTTCCATATATTAGGCTACTCAAGTGCTAAATAACTTAGACTAGTAAAACTTTCACATGTAACTACCTTCACAGTATTGGGTAATAACATGTATCTAGTGTCATGCAAGGCCTAATTAATTAGGTTGTAGGAGTAGCTCATATGGAACTTGGTTTCGTTGACTCGACTCCACCATAATCTATAGGATTCAAAGGATTGTCAAAGGAATTCTATAGGATTCCAATACATAGGAATTTTTCAATAGAATGTGTTTGTTGCAAAAGATTAAATCCTACAAAACTCCTATGTATTGCTTCCCTACACTAAAATCCTTTAGGATTTATAACAAGAGGTGAGACAAATTGGGTCGCAGTTGGCGCATCCCAATGACTAGAGTTTGATCCCTGTCAGGGACAAATTTCTAGAATTATCACACCGACCCGCTTCTACTATATCAAAAAAGTGTCTAGTTTCTCCTAGCACATTTTCATGTTTTTTATAAGTGTCATGTCATTCTATTCCTGCACTTCTCCTATTCCTATGTTTTACAAATCCTTTGAATCGAACGAGCCCTAAATACATGGTGTACATGCCCTACTATTTTACTTATAGCATGCTGACTAGTGCTTAGAGCAATTCCAACAGTATAGCCAATAACTTGTTTGTACAATACACTAGTTACCTCTAAAGGTTTACTATACTTACACATGACTACTTTATGTCTAAATGGCCCACCTCACATACTCACAAAGTTCCTAGGAGCAATATGGCCAACCATGTAGTAGGAACATACTACCATGGTTTCCACGAGGAATGATAAACACGAGTCTTGGTTACTTTCGTAAAAAATCCTTCGCAATATGGCCTAGTGGCCTACCATGTAGGAACATACCTTGGTTTGAAGCCAAACAACCAAGGTATGACTATATTTACATCGTAATTCATGATAAGGTCCCCTTATTTGATATATTGGGCCATCTTGGCATGTTAAACAATGTTTATTACAATTGTAATTTTCCAATTTTTATGACTAGAAAAATCAGTTACAATTTTCCAAGTAACTGTTTTTCTAAGAAAGCACATGTGGAATAAGGCCCATATGAAAACCCCATTTTTCACACATAGTGCACACAATTTTATGGGCATTTCTCAAGTTACATCAATTTACGAGATAGCTAATTTTGCCAATTAACTCCCTCTATCGATTTACGAAAATTATGTCAAACTTGAACTAGGATCGTATGATAGGCTGTTCACTCCTAAGCTTTGCCTACAAAGTGGAAGATCCAAATGGTGGATAGGGCAGTGAATGGACCACCTTAAGATTTCTAAATAGCCTATATATTATATATAAAAGATAAAATCATTATTAAATGAAAAATTGCCCTGTTGGACTGCCCTCACATGTTGAGCTGGATTCGTGAAATTGTTTTAAGGGACCCAAGTTAGTTAATACAAAATCAACAAACACTAGGAGGTTTGAAATATTCAACTTGCAAAGAATTTACAAGTTGGCCAACAAATTTTGGTGAGTTTTAAAAAAAAATAACAAAAAACTAAGTACTTGCATATGACACCCTCTTGCGTGAATCCTCACATGCCATGCAAAATAATGGCAAGCTTTAGTTTGGATAACCAAATATACACCCATAATTTATAGATGTTGATCAAATTTTTTTTCTTCTTTACCTATTATGATTTTATATAGTGATGATATGTCAGACGTCTATTATCTGAGTCTCACGTACAGGGTAGAAATTTACTAGTTATATATAGTGTACGAATAACTTCGAATATTGAGCGTTAGATCAAGACTCTCGAATTCCAACATTGCCAGAAGTTGGATCTTCTTTTCCATTTTAGCATCTAAAAAATACTACTCCCTTTGTCCATAAATAAATGACTTGGGTTTGTCTAGATTCAAATGTATCTATACACTAAAATGCGTCTAAATTCATTCGAATCTAGACCAACTTAGTTATTTCTAGATAAAGGGAGTACTTTTGATACTCTTTAGCACAATGTATGCATATTACTACTATAAGTTACTTACCACTTAGACCGACCTTAGAGCATCTCTAGCATGGAAAAAATAGCACGTTATTTCACGCTATTTAGCGTGATATAGCGTATTTGGAGAGTCAATGGTATTTTTTCAAGATTTTGCTCGCTATGGCGCTATTTCTTAAATAACTTGCTATATCTCGCTAAAACATCTTAGCATTAGTGCCATTTCAAGTTAGGACGTTATTTTTTGTTGGAGATTATAGAGTAAGATAGCATATGATGAATGTATCGAGTAAGCAAACATACAATAAAAATTTGATTGTTAAACTTAAGTGATCGCGTCAAGCCGCCGCCTCCTCCTAAAACACCCAACGATGTACCTAGATTCATCCCTACTGGTTCTCTCCAACTTGGATAGCGCCAGAAATGATTATGCATGTAAAAGTATTACTCTAGGCAATTCATTAGATGTTGAAATCCTTTATATTCATGATATTCATGTTATATTTTTAAATTCTTACAAAAAGATGTTTTGTAAAATGGCACGTTTTTAGCATGCTATAACTTTTATATCGTCTAGAGAAAAGCCACGCTAGTATTTTTTTCCTTGATCTCTAGTGACTTATCTAAATTTGGTAGTCTCTTAGAGCATCTCTAGTGGCTTGTCTAAATTTAGTAGTCCCCATCTTCACATAGATAATGGTGTAAAAAAATTCTTTTTTACACGACTTTAGTTTTATAGTGGATAGTCTAAATTTGATAGTCTATATGTCCATTTTCACACAAATAGTCAATATACACAACAAATAAGTACAACAAATGCTCTGATTTGGCCCGTGAGCGAGCTTGAGAGCGACCAACTTTGTTTAGACATGGTGGCTCGGTTGTCTAAATATGGACACCGAGTAGCTATTTTGGAGGATGTCTAAATTTTAGACCACCGGATATATAAGCCACCTGAGGGATTTTTTGGTGTATGGTGGTCTATATTTGGCTTAGACTACCGGATACACTAGCCACTAGAGATGATGTTAGTCTAACCATAGTGGGAAACATACTAGTTCATGTTACTACCTTCATGTGTGTACGTAATTAAGCCGAAGGTAGAGACCCTATTTTTGCAGAAAGAATCTGAAAATACTTTGTACCTAGAAAGTCTAGGACATTACAGTAAAATTTTGTTTCTACTCATTGGACTATAGCTACTCCTAGGATAGTATATTATTATTCTATATCTTTTGAATTGTATAGCCTAATTCAAAATCCTAGAGCGGCAAATTCTCCTGCCTCACCTCCACCAAGATATTTTGAGTGGTCACACGCCCCAAGTTTTAGCCATACAAAATTACTTTTCTACCTCTGACAATGGGATATCTACTAATGTCGGGCATGGTGATGAGTGCATATTTGCATCATGTTTTACATTATTATTTTGCATTGTAGATGTAGGATCTTGGCATTTTACGGCGCTTGCACGAACATTTTATGTCAGTTTTCTCCAGGATCAGAACAGATGATCGATCCGATGGATATAATTATTGAAGCAGTTGTACTATGGAGAAAAGGAGTAAAAACAATGTAAATCGCTTATTGGGGAAATATTAATAATACCAGAAGAAAACCAGAAGCAAACATAGGAGGCAAAGAGCGTAACGACCAAACTATATGGCGGGAGAATTTCTTCCGCCCGTATAGCTTCGGCTGTATAGTTGGCGCCGCCTCCGTCTCGTCAAATAGTTTCACCCCATGCAATTGGCTTGGGGAGACGACATACAAGAACACCTAGAAATCGCAGAAACCTCACCTCCGGAAGGCATATGGAGGGGGAACTCATCCGCCAGGGATCCATCTTCACCTTGCATAGATCCGAGAGGCTAACGCATTAATCTTCATCATCCACCGCAGCATCACCACCATCTCCATCCATCCCATCAACATCTCGTCTATATCTTGTTGTAATTCATATACTTGTTGTGGATTTATACAAGTACTATTCATCTATGATTGTTTCCATTATCATTGCCATGATGTTGATTGCCTCCATGTTTGAGTAGATCATTAGTTCTTGGGGAGATGGAGAATCCCTAGTATGAGATTGAAATAAGATAATGTCTATTATGATATTCATCGATGTGACCATGTGTTAGATTCTCGACATCTTGATGTTGAGAGAAGTCGACCTCTCAATATTTGCCTCTCGTGGGGACTTCTTGGAGGGAACTACTTGTTGGTAGACGGAGGCGTTCTAGCACTTACTATGACTATAAAGCTGTTAGCAATCCTTACATATCAACTTGGGAAATGAGGAAACTCACAGAATACTATCTATGCCATGGGATACATCCTACGGGATTATGTCCCTTAATAGCGCAGTAATTCGATTGATGTCGATTGCTTACGGTTGTGGTTAGGAGGATGATGTCAGGAGTGGTGGTTGCCTATTCATCCACATATGGAGTTCCTCCCACACATACATAATTGATAATGTTCATGATGATAATCTTTATCTTAGATCTTTACAATACTAGTGGTGTATCCGCTATTCCCTGAGAACGCTTTTTCCCTATTGCAGTTCCAATCTCTCTTACATAAGTGATACTTACTTTCTGTATTAAGTTATTTTGCTTTACTTTATTATTGCACTTATACCCAAATCCCAAAAACACCTTTTTACACATTACTCGCATTTTATCTTATTACTTAGAACTTTATCTAGCATTTCTATCGCAATATTTATTTCAAGAATTATTAGACTTCAGACTCCTGCTCCTTGTGGGATCGATATCTTTATTTCGAAACTAGCCAAAAACGATCTGTGCTCTTGCAGTCATCATGCTATTTTCTGGCGCCGTTGTCGGGGAGCTAAGCGTTGTAGGTCTTTTAATTTTTGCTTATTTATTTTTATCTTGCTAAATTTTGTTTTGAGTTATAGGTTTCCACCAATATGATGGAGTTTGAGCATATGACTAGTGCTAACCCACTCAACCTCTTTGGGAAGCCCTATGATATTTATAAAAGAGACAACTCCAATGAGAAGACAATGGGGTTTGAAATAAATCGTATCCTACTTAGTATTCTACATAAGAAGTAATTTACTAGAGATGAAGAAGATCCTGATCCATATGAGCATATTGCATGTCTTAAAGATATATGTGGCACTTTTCTATTAACCGGATATACTGCCGATGAGGTAAGGGTTAAACTTTTTAGTCAAACTTTGACGCGTACATCTCTCTCGTGGCATCGATCTCTACCCCCCTGAAGCCACTACTACTTGGGATAATTTAGCTTGTGAATTTCTATCAAAATATTATCCATTATCAAAATCTTTTGGAATCAGGCGTCTTATAATGACTTGGAAGAATCATTCTAATGAAGGACTAGTAAGAGCTTATATTAGATTTAAAGATTTAGTACGACTATGTTATCATCATGATTTGCCTGAATGGTATTTACTACATATCTTTTATGGTGGTTTAATTGAATCTAATAAAATTGAACTAGACTCTTTCGCGAAAGGAGCCTTTATGAATCTTCCTATACCTAAAGCTTGGGCTTTACTTAAGAGAATTCGTGATCATAGAGTTTCATGGAATTTTGGTCTAGGAAGTGAAGGAGGCATAAAAATAGAGCATGATTGTATTCATGATTATAATAAAAAGGCCATGTGAAAGAATTGTCTAAAGAACTTTATCTGAATTCAGATCTTGTGTTGCCAGTTGTTAAAGCTTTTACGTAACATATTAAAGCTCCAAAGGAGGGTCCAGTCAAGTATGATCCACCACCTGAACCAGACAAGAAAAGAGAAGATAAATCAACACTTGCCTCCGTAGAGTCAATATATGAAGTACCTTTCCCTAACACTGCACAAAAGCAAATTTTTGAATATGAACAGGTCAAAGCAGTACAGGAAAAGAGGGAATAGGAAAGCGTGCTAGAAGTCAAGGAACATCTAAAGGAAAACAAAGATGAAGGGGTAATGAAGAAAGCAATTATGGCTATGTACTCACACTATAACATAGTTGTACTTGATCTAGAGACTTCCATATTGGTTGAAGGTAAAACGAAGGTAAAAGATGTGGGCAAGCCTATTCTTCCCTACATATTTAAAGAAACCTCTAATTATGGTTTATGTGATCTTGGTGCCGAAGTTAATGTTATATCTTATGATTTCTACCTAGAAATAAAAGAAGAAATAGAACTGGCTACAATTGAGAATACTGATATAACAATTATGTTGGCCAGTAAAAATCTTAGAATTCTAATGGGAGTAGTTGACAATGCAACTGTCACAATTGGCAACAAATACGTTCCAATTGATTTGTAGTTGTTGATATGCCACCTGGCACTTTTTGCCCTATTATATTTGGAAGAACCTTTTGGGTGATATAAGTGCCTATGTTAATTTCAAGAAGGATATTGTGACTCTTAAGCTTGGGGGAACGGAAAATAACTTCCATTTTTTCAAATTTAAAGACAAGCCTCCACAAGTACAAGAAGAAGAGGAAGAGAGAACCATTGAGGAAATGGCAGTTCTTTTCTTTGGTAATCAAGAAGAAGAAACAAATGAAGATCCAAAATATGAAGAAATAGTTATGGAGGCCAAGTCCCTAGAAGAACTAGAAGATGAATTCGATTTACTTCCTATTTTGGGACCCGAAACTATGAGACTTTTGAAGAGCCAGAAAAGTGAGGGGACTAGGAATTACCACCCCCAGAGTTGAAGACTCTACCAGATAATCTCAAATATAGGTTTTTAGATGATACTAATAAATTCCCTGTTATTATTAGTGCTAAACTTTCAGGAGAAGAAGAAGAACTCATGAGGATACTTAAGGAGCATCGCCAAGCCTTTGGGTACTCAATGGATTACTTGAAGGGAATTAGTCTCATGATAGTTATCCATCGGATATTCATGGAAGAAGGTGCAAAACTAGTTGCAGAATTTAATAGAAGATTAAAGCCTGAAATGAGAGAAGTGGTAAGAAAAGAAATTGTATGCCTACTGGACATAGGTATAATTTATCCTGTTAAAGAGAGTGATTGGGTATATCCTGTTCATTGTGTCCCTAAGAAGGGTGGTTTTACTATTGTTCCTAATCAAAACAATGAACTAATACCTACTAGAACTATTGTTGGGCATAGGATGTGCATAGATTTCAGGAAATTAAATAAAGAAACTAGGAAAGATCATTATCCATTACCATTCATAGATCAAACTTTAGAAAGGTTAGCGAACCATACTCATTTTTGTTACTTGGACCGATATTTTGGTTTCTCTCAAACAGCTGTTCATCCGGATGACCAACTTAAAACAACTTTCATAAGTCGTTATGGTTTACATGCTTACCGACATATGCCATTTGGTCTATGTAATGCTCCAGCTACTTTTGAACGATGTATGACTACTATTTTTGCTGATTTAATAGAACTTATAATGGAAGTACTTATGGATGATTTTTCGTTCTATGGAACTTAATTTACTAGTTGCTTGGATAATCTCAAGAACGTTTTGCAGCGTTGTGAAGAAACTAATCTTGATCTAAACTGGGAGAAGTGCCACTTTATGGTCAAAGAAGGTATAGTCCTCGGACACAAGGTATCAAGTATGGGGAATTGAAGTGGATAGAGCTAAGGTTGAAGAAATAGAGAGAATGCCACCACCTAGGGATATTAAAGGTATACAAAGTTTTCTTGGTCATGTGGGTTTTTACAGAAGGTTCATTAGAAATTTCTCTGGGATATCTAAATCGTTGACTAACCTCTTGCAAAACGGGATGAGATTTAATTTTGATGATAAGTGTCTTGAAGCCTTTGATAAACTTAAAAATGCTTTAACTGGTGCTCCAATCATTAAACCACCTATCTGGGATACAACCTTTGACTTAATATGTGAAGCTAGCGATGATATTGTAGGAGTAACTCTTGGACAACATATTAGTCATAGATTTAATATTATACATCATGTTTCTAGAACTCTTAATGGTGCTCAAAAGAATTACCCTAAGAAAGAAAAGGAAATGTTTAATGTATTTTTCTCTTGTGATAAATTTTGTGCTTATATAGTTGTTGCAAAGGTGAGAGTTCATACGGATCATGATGGCTTAAAAGAACTCCTTGAGAGGAAAGAACATAAGCCAAGACTGATCCGTTGGATTCTTTCACAAGGAATTCGAGGCAAGAAATAAAGATGTTAGATGCAATGTCCATGCTTCCCCAGGAGGACACTAATGTTATTGAGAGGAACTTTATTAGTTCTGGTGATTTTTGTTTGCCGAAATTATTTTATGAACTAAAGTCAATTCCTCCAAAAGAGAAGGAGTCCTTGTTGTGGGAGGAACTTTTCATCCCCGATTAAGAAAGTGGTAAGTGCAAGGTAAGTGTTCTTACTCAAATAAATGATTTATTCTCACAATTTTACTCTTGAAAATGCTGTTTTCAAGTTTGTTGTGTTCTTCTGAAGATTTTAGAGGTGTTTTTCCAACTATACGGGCGGAGCTATACGACCAGAGCGGGGGGCTCCCACCATATAGTTTGTCGTTAAACTCTCTGTATCATCTTCATGAAATTGTTTTCGATATCTGAGCTTATATGGTCGCAACTATACGACCGAAGCAAAAATTCCGGCCGTATATTTGGTCGTTGAACTCTCAGATAGTTTTTCTTTTTGGTGTATGTATCTATACGGTCACAACTATAAGGCCGGAGCAAAAATTCCGGCCGTATAGTTGGTCGTTAAACTCCCAGGAACTTTTGATTTTTGATGTTTGAAACAATACGGTCACAACTATACGACCGAAACAACAATTTCGGCCGTATAGTTGGTCGTTAAACTCTCAGACCTTTTTCGTTTGATCTTTCTTTTATTCATCCAAAAAAACATTATTGTCGGTTCCGAGTCGTGGGAGGAGTCCTTGTTGTGGGAGGAACTTTTCATATTTTTGCCCGGAACCAACTATATAAGCATGTTAATTTGCGGTACCAAAGTTCCCGGGCGAGTGCACCGCGGTACCTAAGTTGCCTGAAATTGCCGCATTTCAAAATGTTGGGCCGCCAACTACCGAGAGGGGCCATTTCGAGGCAAACTCATCTCACCCTACCAAATCCAAACATACTGTGAAACTGCCCCATGAAGTAGACGGTCGGGACCCCCATGTCAGTAATATTTCCATCATGCGAGCACCAACGTGGCGACCACGTAGGCAAAATGAGGGACTAAAGGATCATGGTGTGTTGACCAAATTCACATATCCACTCCCTCCCTCCTTTCGCATGAACCCTAGAACCAGCGGGGTTGAAATCCCTTGTCCAACCAGAATGATCTCTTCGGGCATTTCACTTCCGGTGCCAAGTGGTTGCGCCGACTTGCTGGTACCGAGCTCTAATGTCGAATGTCCTGTCAGCCGTTGCGACGATCTAGCACACCTCTACCGCTGACGAGATGAGCAGTGCAAAGGATAGCAGATCCTTTTGCCGAGGAAGAAGTACTTCTGGCTAATTGCGAGTGAGCTACTCTTCTCTTTGATATTCGCACTACCTATAACTGCTAGCTGGCTATTGGCATTATAGAGATAGATTGAACCTAGAATTGTTTGCTAGCACGATGCTGACAAACAATTCTTATCTTTTGTCCCCAATTTTCTATCAAGTAGAATCTCCGCTGAACCCAAATACACGGTTACGGTCACCCTCTGCGACTACCACATTAAATTAGTAGATGGGAAGAGCAAGTGGAATCAAGCTTGCTGTCTGAAGATGGACGTAGCGCCTGTGAAGTTATGCACTATCCCTGGTAAGGTTCCTGTTGTGCGTGAACTTGCTGAAATGGGGCCAGCGCAGATTGCACGGTTCAGCTTCATTGATGAACGAGGCTTCATGGTTCCTATAGCGTGTGATAGTCAGCTAATTGGGTTGATGAAATAGTTTGCTGGGCTTCGCGTGGTTATGTTGATTTGTAACATACTGGATGTGGAAGCTCCTGCTACTGGGTGTCACCCAGCTATTATTGGACAGGGTGGTCTAACTCGAACCCCTGCTATTGTTGAGAAAAAATGTGGTTCCTCGTCCGTGACATGCTTCTATCAGGCAACCTACTCGTAGGAGTCCCCGTATTTCCGTTGTGGAAAACTCTGGTCGTCCTTGTGGTGTTGTTGCTCCGGCTGCTGCTGACCCAATCCATGCCGCTGTTGAGAAAATTAAAGCTTCCGGAGGCTGCCCCGCTGTTGTTGCCAAGACCGCTGCCTTGCGTGCTTCTCCTCCTCGACAACATGCTCAAGTTGTGCGAACTCGTGCTCTGGAATCTGCTGGTACTAGTCATCCCCGTGTTGTTGTTAATCTGGCAGTTGTTGACCCAATCCCTGCCGCTGTTGAGCAAACTAAGGCTTCCGGAGGCTGCCCCACTGTTGTTGCCAAGACTGCTGCCTTGTGTCCTCCTCGAGCCCCTGCTCAGGTTCAGCGAGCTACTGGTCTAGAGCTAGCTCATAGTCTGGACTCTGCTAGCACTCGAAATACTGATGTTGTGGGAACTGCTCTTGATCGTCGATATAGCATGGCAGCAGCTGATCCTATTGTGGCTGCTGGAAGCCGGGGCCCTGCCTATCCACCATGTATTGTGGCTCCCGCTGCTAAGGGGCCTCGCCTTGCTCCTGGTCCTGGTACTTCCACTGAGGTTGATCTAGCTAACTATGACGCTGGTGATGGCGATGGTGGCATTGTGGCTAGGTCTGATGGTGCCGCTCCACCTCTCGAACCTCTAAGAGGTTTCTATCCTGTAGAACCTGATGATGGCAAAGTAATCGTTCGTATCGGTGTCGCGGATTATACTACCAAATTAGATGATGGCACAAAAAAATTCTATGACGAGTTTGATGTAATCCTTGGCAGATACGATCCTAAAGTGGTAGAGTTATCTGACATGATGGCATCGTTACATGTGAAAGTGCTGTGGGGGTCCTCCCAAGTAGCACGTTTGGTATATTTTGGTAATAGGAGCAAAAAGGCTATCGAAGTGAAAGATACCAGGGATTTAGTCATACCATTTACAAGGAAACACTATAGAGGTGAAGTGTACTGCCACTTGATAGTGCAAATGGTCGGAGAGAAATTGGATGTCGACAATAGAGAAGATGGACTTGTAGAAGGCATGCGTGACCTGATCCATGGCATCACTGGGGCTGGTGCGACTGAGTGTAGCTTCAAACATAGTAGAGTCTTATAGAGGAGCGTCATAAAGAGAAGCATGAAGAGCATCCCAAGAAAGGCACCCCGAAGAAGAACATCACCAAGGACACCACGCCAGAGAAGAGGACGCCCAAGAGTCGCAAGAAAAAAGGCACCACGCCACAAAGTACACCCCTGAGATCCAGTGAAAATGCCACACTGAACGGTAGTAGCAAAAATGCTAAGAGGGCTAGCACGATGGTGAACACTCCAAGGAGTGGTAGAAAAAAGGCGAAGATGGCTAGCACAGAGGCTACCACACCTAGTGGGAGCAGAAAAAATGCTAATTTGGAGCGGAACACGCCACTGAGGTCAGGAAATAATGCCAGCACAAAGGAGAACACGCCCAATAGTAGCAGCAAAAGGTCTAATTTGGAGCGGAACACTCGGCTGAGGTTAGGCAATAATGCCAGCACGAATGAGAACACGCCCAATAGTAGCAGCAAAAGGGATAATTTGGAGCGGAACACACCGCTAAGTTCAGGCAATAATGCCAGCATGAAGGAGAACACCCCCAATGGTAGCAGCAAAAGGGCTAATTCGAAGAAGAACACGTCGCATAGGTCAGGCAATAATGCCAGCACCCTAGAGCCAATACCCGTGAGGGGAGGCAGGAAGGAGATCACACTCAAGAGCGGCAACAAAAAGCCTTGTTCAATGGGGAATGGAACGCAGATGTCAAGCCCTACTGATACCATCAGGAAAGATTACATCAGGAAGGAGGATGTACACAAGAAGAGCAAGAGGGTTCTGTACACTCAAGATGAAATTGATTCTGACTGTTGTATGTCTACTGAAGTACCTGGGATGTGTGCAAACGTAAGACCACCCCATGTGGTTCCAGCAGAACAAATCGAGTGTCTTGGAGAAAACAGAGTTGCCGGTGAGATAGATTGGGGCAATGTTCCAGTCCATCCAAGTGGAGACGATGGTGCAACCCCACCCATGGGAGTCAATATGATGTGTGCAGTACTAGACATTAGAGACGATGGCCAGGATTCTGAAATAGACGAAGTAGGCACTATAGAGGATCAAGAATCTGGTGATGAGGAAATAGACGAGGAATTTAACAATGAGGCTAGTATTCCAGTCGATGATTTGGATGTTGAAGTAGAATAAAGGAAACATGACCACGAGTATCCTATAATTTCGGTCGGCACCGAGTTCAGGAGCATGCATGAGTTCAGGATGTCATTCCAGCATTTTTGTAACAAGGGGGAGTTCGACGTTTATCGACTAAAGAACACTACCCAGAGGTATGAGGCCGTTTGCAAGTTAACGTGGATGAATGGACGGGCCGAGGTACATTCTCCATGGAGGATCACAGCAAGAGCCTTACCTACATCGAAGGCAATTAGGTTACTAGGGCAATGAATGCAACAAACCATCAGAACTTTCTCTCTTTTCACTCTATAACTACAATTGATGCACGATATCTTTCTGGCAACTAGTCGACTTCGCTTATCTTTTAAATGAATCTGTGTTGCAGGTGAACAAAATGGGCCCTCCACACTTGTGTCCGACAGGTAGCAAACTGAAATCCACAATGGCTGATACGGATTGGGTGTCTATACAAGCTATGTCCATACTAAAGGATAACCCTAAGGAGACCGCGAAGAATATTCAGACTAGCCTCGGTTCTAAATACAATATTGTCCTACCATATTACACGGTTTGGGAAGGTAAAGAGAAAGCTCTGGGGGTCTTGCACGAGGATTGGACCAATAGCTTCAGGATGCTGTACAACTTCAAGTTAGAGGTACAAGCTAGGTGTCCGCGGAGTGTTGTGGAGATTGACACCGAATCAGAACATGGTAAAATATATTTCAAAAGGTTTTTCATGGCGCTTAAACCTTGCATCCAGGGATTCAAGGACAGCTGTAGGCCGTATCTGAGTGTAGACAACACTGTCCTAACTGGAAAATGGAAAGGCTGCCTGCCATCTGCCACAGCATTTGATGGTCACAACTGGATGTTCCTAGTGGCATTCGGGTAGTTTGATGGTCACAACTGGGTCTGGTTTATGAGTAAGCTTAGGAGATCAATAGGCCACGTGGATCTATTGGCGATATCCACGGATGCATGCAAAGGGCTGAAGAATGCAGTGAAGGAGGTGTTCCCGCAAGCTGAAGGTAGAGAATGTCATGCCCATATGATGCTCAACTTGTACTCACACTATGTAGGGAGCGTATTTCGTTATAGTTTCCTGCTGCTAGAGCTTACAAACCTAGTAGCAACGAATATTTCATGAGCAAGATTTTTGCGGAAGCCCCTGAACTTCCAGAGTACTTAGCCATTCATCATCCGCAACTATGGAAGAGGAGTCAAATCAACCTTGACATCAAAGTGGATTACATAAATAACAACCTTGCAAAATGCCTGAATAACTGGGTGAAGGACATAAAAGTGCGTCATGTTCATATCTTGATGGACAACATATGTGGTATGATCATGAAGCTGTTAAATATAAGGAGAGAGATCGGTAGGAGACTTAGAGGACATATGCTACCGCCAGTTGTGGAGAAACTGCACAAGAGAGGTCGAGGACTTGCTCATCTTAAGGTTCTCATGTCAACCAGCAGCAGCTGTGAGGTGGTCGATATGTCCAAGAGTGGCAAAAGGGATGTTGTGCACATCCAGCTGCGAGAATGCACCAGCTTAGAGTGGCAGCATACCGGGAAACGTTGCGACCACGCCTTGGAATTCTTGGTGAAGAAAAGAACTCTACCACATTTGGATCAGTATTTGTCAGACTACAAGTCTATGGAAAAGTTCAGAGCTGTGTACGCTGGATCCGTCGAGCCATGTACAGACTCATCTCAGTGGCCTCCAGTCCAACTGACTTTCGAGCTTTGCCAGCCAATTACAAAAAGGGGCAAAGGAAGACCTCAGGTGAATATGTTTAAGAATTTTCTCGAGAAGGAGGGTTCGGCTTTCTGTGCTACCAAGAAGGGCAAAAATAGATGCAAGACCTGCCATCTTATAGGCCATAGAGCAGTAGGTTGTCCCCTTAATGCTCCCAAACCCAGGTATGAGATGGTACATTCACAAAAAAAATTGTTTATAGTCTGAAGATATAAGGTAGTAATCCATGTACTGTTTTTTTATAGGAAGCGCAATGTAAGAAACAAGACAACCGACTTACTGATTTTGCTGCAGGAAGAAAACCAAAACGAGTAGAGTGATGATGTTGGACAAGATTCTGGTGCTGATTGGCCTAACTGCCCTCGACCCGGAGATGCAGGGTACGTGAAGGTAAGAAAATTAGCACCCAGGAAAAGGAAGAAGGCAGGAGATGAAGAAGCCAATGGACATGGAGGAAAGAGGAAGAACATTGGCACCCAAGCAGAGAAAGAAGGCTAGCAGTATAGAAGCCTAATGATGTACTGAACTTGAACCTATATATGTAGTTCGGTTAAACTCTGAAGCTGTGTGCGTGGAACTTGTCGGGAAAAAAAATCCGCCTCCCGTACTCGGAGTAAAATGTATCGCGACTTGAGGATTGGATAAGGCCGAGGCCACTAGTTCAATCTGAAATTGTGACTGTGCCACTACTATCCGAACAATCGCGATAGCTGAGCGGTTAAGGGGTCTCCCAAATCGATGGGTGTTAGTGGCACATACATGAATTATTTATAGGCGCTTAATAAATATCTGCTATTGGCATTACACTTATGATAAGGTTCTGAGCTGAAAAACAAGTTCTAAGTAGGCTGCTACACTCCATAAAGCAGCAACTTATTTTAGCTGCTGGACAACGACATGGCAACATAAACTGCAAAGGCAACAGATAATGCCTAGATAATGAGGAAATTGTTTCCACTATCTGGCCTAACCTTGAGCCCGTCTATCCCACACCTCCCTGCCCCTGCCTCCCGCGCACCTGGCGAAGTTCCCAGATCTCTCGCTCCAACACACAGATCTCCTCTTTCTTGTCCCACACAGCATCACGTAGATCCCCAACAAACTCTCTCTGAAAACCTGTCAGTGGATTTCCGATCCACACAAACTTGTCACAGCCAGTTCCCCTCCCTTCCTGCGAAGTAGATCGAAGGAAACAAAAAAAGAATTACATTACGCTTTCCAGATCTGGGTTACCATTGTACCTACAGTAGGAACTTACCGCTCTAATGCTGTAGTTGCTGAATTTTCCTGCAGTATTTTTGTCGGTCCACAAAATCCATCTCCGCATCTTCTCACCACACAAACACAACATATCGGGGTAGTAATCGTAGGGCGCCCTCCGGTACCTGATGGGGGCACCGGCCTGACGGTGTTGAGATGACCCCGATTCCGCCCGAGACGAACTGCATGAGTTGCGAGCCATGAGCGACGGGAGCGAGGGGAGAGGAAAGAGGAGCCTTTGGATGTCAGTGTAGTGGCGCCGTGATTTATCCCCACTTAATAACTCGGGCAGAATCCTACCATCCACATTCGGCTGACAGCTGGGGGATCTAGCGCGCGGACTTGTCAACCAAACCTCGCGCCTTGGTGGTTCAAAGGCCCTCTCATGCGCACTAGACGAATTTTTTGGCACATTGCCCGCGTAAATATCACTAGGAGGCCTTGCTCGGGAACTAGACATGCCTGGCCCACACTCTTACTCCCTCCGAGGAACTTGTCATGGCTCGTGCCGGCACATCCATCCGCTCCACCGCTTTTGGTAGGGCTCGCCGCAACGGATCAACCCCAAGATCCTACCTTCGCAGTATCAAATGGTCATGGTTTCTTGAGCGGAGCGATGATGCTACTTCTCCGAGCTAGGCCCCCCCTACATGTAGAAGCATTGATGCTGCGTCGAGCTCGAGCAGGAGCCGCCAGGTGCGATGGGGCTCGGTCCACGCCAACCCCGTCACCTTCGTCATTGTCGATTTGAATGTGGAGGACGACGGGGCCGAAGCTGTGCAGAACGCCATTGTTGCCTCCTTAGCGAAGGGCAAGCCACGTGCGGGAGTGGATGTCGCTGGGAAGGGCACGGCGGTGTCACCAATCGAGGTTGACTCCGACGATAGCGCTGTGATGTGGGTTTAGATGTTGTTTATGATGGTTGCAATTTCGGTTATGTTTAGTGCGAGTACAATTATTGTAATGGGTTTGTCGAGCTATATTGAGAAATATGTGCAATAGCAGCGTGTAAGTGCTTCCACTTTAGAAATTGTGTCTGTGCATTTGCATGTTGCATTATCAACGTAGATTACATGTAAACAATCCAACGAAAATCAGATGATAACCATCAGACGAGAGTGGCAGGATGGAAGAGGAGTTGGGACAGTGGTTTTGAGGGGAAGGAAGAGAAGTAAGGAGGGCATGACACTGGCAGGTGGGCCCATGTAACACGTGCCACTAACATGCGGGAGCACGCGGTATTTCTAGTCTGTCCAGAGCAAGCGGACTTTGCAACGTGACAACAGCAAGGTGATTGGACCAATAACTCGTTGAATTATTTAGGAGTACTAAAAAAACTACAACTGGGGTACATTTGCACAACACGTATGCTCTACGCATCTGAGAAGCATCGCTTACGTCTAATAGTAATGACAACATAAGTACTACATTTCCCTGTCGGTCTTCTCGATACAAATGTAGAAATGTATCTGCCTGTTCGGTCCAGCACCGACAAGGTACTGAGATGACATACATAGGATCAACCTTATGTATGCATACTCCACCTCCCACGCCGTCGGGCAGCTCGGCACCTCGGCTAGTACAAGAATGCTATCGGACGACAGCGGCTGGGCGTTCGCCCACATGCGCACCGTGTATACGGGCCAGGTGCACGAGACCGACCTGACGCATACCGCACACACGAAGGTGGGCCCAGCTCTGGTTCCCGGAACACCGGCGGTGATGGTCAGGACGAAAACAGAGCCACCCCCTAGAAAATTAGCTGGCGGCATGCCAAGTCAGTGAACGGCACCTTCTCTTGGAGAAGTTGAGCTTGACCGTACAAGATCCTAATCACTTCGATCAAGTGCTTTTCGGCAAGGTGGATGACGAACTCTGCCAGCGGGCCAGTGTAGTTACAGCCCGGCTCCGTGCAGGAGCACGCGCCGTGCTGGCACGCGAGCTCATGGAGCGGGAGCTCGTGGTAGGACTAACGGCAAAAGCATCCTAGGTGGGAGCACACGAACGGGAACGTTGCTGCGAAGTTGCGCGCGAGTATCTCCAAATTCTTGTGCTGCAACATCTGAAGTTCGTTGAGAAATCAGAAAAAAGATCAGCAGTTAGATCGAAGAATAGCAGGAATATCTTATATATATATATACTAATTGGAGGCACCGTACGAGGCTCCACGTTAATCCTCAGAAACTACGTATATTATCCATCCGATCATGTTATTAATAATCAATAAACCGTTCGATTAAATTACTCAATGAGTCCTCGCCCGATGTCCCACGCGTACGCCGTTTGGCGATTTTTTCCACAGTCTGCGGAAAAAGAGATCGGTCCATCTCCCTCGCAGCCTTCTTCAAGCTACCAAACCTGCAAAACAGAGGACCAGACGGCCTAATCCCCTTCCTCTTCAAGATTAACTCTGGGATCTCCTCTGATTCCGACCACGTTGCGATCTAAAGTTGTTGATGCAGCCAAGGATCTTATGTCCATACCACACCCAATAGATGATGGATTATGCGATGCATCAATGGCGTTAATCCTCAGAAACTACATATATTATCCATCCGATCATGTTATTAATAATCTATAAACCGTTCGATTAAATTACTCAATGAGTCCTCGCCTGATGTCCCACGCGCACGCCTTTTGGCGATTTTTTCCACAGTCTGCGGAAAAAGAGATCGGTCCATCTCCCTCGAAGCCTTCTTCAACCTACCAAACCTGCAAAACAGAGGACCAGACGGCCTAATCCCCTTCCTCATCAAGATTAACTCTGGGATCTCCTCTGATTCCGACCACGTTGCGATCTAAAGTTGTTGATGCAGCCAAGGATCTTATGTCCATACAACACCCAATAGATGATAGATTATGCGATGCATCAATGGCGCATTGGATTGGATCTGGGGAGTGGAGGAACTGCGGAAGACTAATGTCGGAGTGATTCACCTCAGGGAGACTGCTGGAGTTCGTCGGTTACTCCTATCTTCGTAGGGCCTACAACTAATTAACCAAATATCCACTCCGTCTTTAATTAATCTTTGAATATTCTAAGATTCGAATTTCTAACATGTTGCAGTCTAGCTTATTTTAGGCCAATACATTCTTGGTACGATCAAAGATGCGGCAGAGCATCTGATGTAAAGATGGCAGGTCGGAACAGATAGGAATCCTCCAAGCCATCCTCTTGCCTCCCTTTCGGATGTGTAGTGCAAAGGATTGTATCAACGAGGAGAGTATGTCCAGCGGCCGGCGATGTTGGATAAGGCCGACGGCAGCATCACATGGCGTTGAGCGGCGGCTGACATCTCTATTTTCTGGTATTTTCTTTGATTTTTTCCCACTCATCGCCAACTTCTCACGTCCTGAATCCTGATAGTCATGTATTTCTTGATATTCCGCACTGAAAGCTGGACAAATGGTAGCTCCGCTGCTGTCATCTACTTTGCTTTGAGCTGAGTAGATATGTACTGGAATTGGCCCTATTCAGTCTGAACGCAAGAGCGATGGAAATTACTATCCACGGACTGTTCTGATAGTGAAATTTATATTACTGAAAGTTCTGTCTACGTGCTTTGTGTAATTTTCAGGCGGCTCTAAGTTATTTCTTTGGCAGGAGATCCTTGGTCCCTACTCTAATGTACACTGGAATATTTGAAAAATTCATGGACAATGTAAACTTGCAACATGGCGTTTGTAGGCAAGAAGTAACTCAAAAACTTTAATTTCCTATGTTTTTGTTCTTCTTAGTTTAACTTTAAAGATTTGTTGGATGCCCAGTGTTATGTTCGCTATGTACAGATGTGAGATTGGTTTTGGAAATTTCAACCATCAAAACAATCACCATACTAAAAAGAGAAGCTTCTTTTTATTAAGTTATACTTATCACTATTGTGCACTTTTAATTTTGAATTGTGCAGATACATATGTTGCATCCGGGATCACGATTATGTCATCTACCTATCACTAGTAGAAAGATGGTTTTGGTCCAGCGCCCAAATTCCTTTAGTCCCGGTTCGTTTTCATAATCAGGACCAATGCCAGTCACCGGTCCCGGTTCATGCCGCCTGGGCATTGGTCCCGGTTCATCTCTAAGCATTGGTCCCGGTTCGTGGCATGAACCGGGATCAATGCCCCCGCGACGCACACGTGACGCTCTGCGGGGCATTGGCCCCGGTTCATGCCATGAACCGGGACCAAAAACCCTACGACAGTCAGCAGTCCGGGACAATTAATGTAAATTAATTCGGGGCAAAAATTAATTCGAGACCGAAATTAATTCGAGGTAGAAATTGAATTGATCAGTATTTTTGAAAAAATCTTTCACAAATTAGTCGAGACAAAGATCTAAATCGAGACATTTTATTATTCGACCACAAATTTTTCCAAACAAAGATGTGACTTTATAAATTTTCCTAGTCGACAACACTTCCATTGCCGTTGTCCTCCGAGCTGCCGGCTTCCTCGTCGTCGTCGGACGAAATCTCCACGATTTCGACCTTGTTCGGGAGACGGAGCTCCTCTGCGTGGCTAGTGGCGTCGATGGCGGTGTAGATGGTCCGTCCAGGGACGAACCAGAGCCCTTCTCGGTTGCGGAGATCCTGGTGCACCAGGCGTCCGTCCACGATGCGGTTGCCAAGCTTGGCCTTCCGCTCCTTCTTGAATAGCCGGGGCCAGTACTCGCTGGCCGCCGCGTACCGGGGCAACGCCCTCATCCACACGGACATCTGGTGGCGATGCTCAGCGATGACGCACTCCATCTCCTATCCGTTGGGGACGAGGAGCGGAGCCATCGGCACACCCGCCTCGCTGATGCGAAATCCGGCGGGCACGGTCGCGCGCGGCGGCGCGACCGTGCCGTAGTACGCAAACATCGCCGCCTCGTAGTGGTTGAGCGTGGGCACCTACATGGTGGTGCTGTGGAGATTGGAGAGGGAGGGGAGGCGAGACGACGGCGCGGTGGAGAGGCGATGGCTAAATGGGTGGGGTGTGGAGATCGACTACAGAGAGGCCGAGGCGATGGCGAATGCGAGCGTTGTGGCCTCATATTTATACACGGGGACAACGAAGCGACGGTGGGCATTGGTCTCGGTTAATGCCACGAACTGGGACCAAAGCCCCTCCCGCGCGACATGTGGCGGCCCAGCAGCGCGCCCCCCACCAAGGTCATTGGTCCCGGGTCGTGCCATTAACCAAGACCAATGACATGGGTGGGGGGCGCCCTGTTGGGCCGCCACGTGTCACGCGGGAGGGGCAATGGTCCCGGTTCGTGGCATCAACCGGGACCAAAAACCCGGGAATATCATTTTGCGGGCCGAAAGTTGGGGTGTCCAGGCAACGCGGTACCCGAATTCCCTAATATCATCCGCGATGACTATAGTTGGCATGCCAAATACTCAGAAGGTCTTTTTCGACAGGAATTCAACTTTATGTTTCAATACAAAAAATCAGGCTAACGGCCGTCAAGTTGGGCCCCCCTGTCAGTTCTCGCCGTTATGTCGCTCCTGTCGCTCCCGTCGTTTAGGTGTCAATTAGGCTTGCAGCGTTGGCGCCTGCATCCATTACGCGTCTTCTTCTTCCCCGGAGCGGCAATCTGTGGGGCATCGCAGCCATGGCGCGGAGCTGGGACATGGACGAACCTGCTCGGCCCAGCTCTCCTCCCTATAGGCTTGCAGCGTTCGCGCCTCCATTACTCATCTTCTTCCCCAGAGTAGCAATCTGTGGTCACGGCCATGGCACAGAGCTGGGAAGTGACGAAGCTACTCGGCCCCGCTCTCCTCCCCATCCCGAGTCGGAGCTCGCCCTCACCGTGGACGCACCCATGGCATGGTCGGGGACGAGAATTGTCTCCCGATGAGATCTATCACCTTGTCGACCATGCTCGGTTCTATTTTCCTCCTCTAGAATCCAAGCTCGCCGTCGCCGTGGTTGCACCCGCACCAATTCTGCCACCTCTGCCGAGGTCTCTGTGGTAGCTCAAGTTCTGGGGATCTCCAAGTTCTGCCATGTTGGGCCTGTAAGTGATGTTGTATGTTAAACTAGCAAATCTCGTTTGTTCAAATCTCTTGGGCTATACCAACTTCATTGTGTTTAATTATCAAAAACAAAATATAAATGACTTCTCTCAATTTCTCGCATAGAAAAATGCACACCTAATTTCATATTCTCGCTAGAACTGGCACAACTTATTGAACCGGTGGCACTGCCACGATCTCCACATAACCACGGTGAGTTCTCGAACCGAAAGTTGCAGTTACCACGTCTCTTCTGCAGTCATTCCTCTTCCTCAGTCATTCCTCTGCAGTTTTTCCTGGGCGCTTCTTCTTCCTCTATTCTGGAACCGTCGGTTCATCTTCTTCTTCCTCTCGAAGGCAGTTCCTTGCAAGCAGTTCCTTTCACCCATGTCCTTGCAGGCATGGACGATGGGAAATGCACAACAGAGACCCACTTGGTCCCTGCCCATGGCACCACGACTTTGATAGTGGTGTACACAAATGATGAAGCGACTGTGGAGACAACTCACGCCAGGTTTGAGAAATTGCTTGAGAAAGAGAAGCACAAGTTTGTGGGGCTAGACTTGGAGTACACCCGTGCAAATAAGCGAAAAAATCCTCCACAAGAGATCGCTGTCATGTAAATCGCCATACATGAGGAGGTCCTCGTTTACCACTTCTACAGGTATGTGAAATTTAAATTTGAGATCACCACTTCTGCATCCCTTGTTCCCTTACATCCCTAGAACCATCTAAGTGCAGGAGTAAACCAACTGAGATGCGTTGTCCGGCTATGGTCGAGTTCTTGTGTAGGAAAGGGATAACTTTCACTAGCGTGGATATCACAAATGACACAATTATGCTTTCTCGTGCGTTGATAAAAATCCCAGAGGGTCACCACATCGACATCCAAAATCTGTACAAGCTCAAATCATACCCAGCGAAGGATGGCATGGGTGATATGGCAGCGGAAATCATCGATAAATCCTATGAAAAACTGAAGAAACTGAAGCGACTTGATCACGACTACTGGGAGTGGAAGCCGATGAGCTAGGTGCGCCTCGAGTATGCAGCCAGAGACGCCTACATGGCGTACAAGTTGTACAATAAGCTCATTACCATGAAAGATGGGATGGTTAAGGCAGGGTTTTTCGCGAGAGAGCTATGCCCTGGTTGCAAGCTAGCCCAGGAGAAGAAGCGCGAGGAGGACAGAAAGCAGTTTCAGGACGAGCAGGGATCTTGGGACGGTGGCGACAGCAAGCGGCTGAAGGGGAAGCAAGTCAAGGACGACAATAAGTGGTGGTGATACATTATGTGTTTGAACTAGATTTTAGTTTCTAGTTTATTATGTGTGTGATACATTTAGTTACTTCAATACAAAATTTCGACCAATTTAACTTGTTGATGTATTTATTGAAAATTATAATATAATGGAGCACTAGAAATATTTTGTAGTGTGCATGAGCATGATCAGTAAATATAATTGAACACTAGAAACTTTAAGGCACTCCATATAAAGGAGTAGATTAATATATAAGGTTCACTAGAGACACCACGGATATATTGTCTTACATGCCACACAGGTAATAATTAACTAGAACAAAATAAAACCAGGGGCTAGAGCAGGAGGCCGGGACACGGAGACGCCTAGCAGGGCAAGGGTTTATCAGCAGGAGGCAGCGACAGTCTAGTCGATGGGATACAGGCCAGTCTTGACATACTCTCGGAGGAATTTGCCGTAGGCTGCATGCCGCGCCAAGGTAATCGGCCTATGGCTTCTGCCTCCGCCTCTACCAACGCCCTCCGCATGTTGGATCATGCTGTTGAGGTCCACGTTGATTGCTCTGCCACAGAATGGGAAAAACAGTCTCTCCCTATGATGGAAACGAATTAGCCCACAGCGTAACCGCCTCAACACGTAGCGGCTCTTGTTGTCCCTGGATTCCTTGCTAGCGTCCACTTCATCATCATCCTCCTATTGATTTTTAAGAACATAATTTAGAACTCATACATATGATTGAATTGTATTACAACTCAAGAATTGACAACCTGTATATGTAAGACAATATATCCATGGATATCAAAGATAAAGCATCTCAGCAATAGTTTGATCGGTTCATATATCATTTCATCTCAACACAATGACAAATAATTGTATCAGAGTGAATGTAGGATAAATCTAGGGGCCTCATAAGTTTTTTTAGGGATGGAGTGAGTGAACCAAGTAACAATTGCACAACCTGTAATGTTGTTGTACATCGACCCAGGTTCACTAACTCATCCCTGAAAAAATCTGACACCAATGTGTCTGCCTCTCTTTTGGGGCAAATTTGAATCATTGGCCACAATAAGAAATTGAAATATAATCATACAAAACATTATTCAGGGATATACATAGTCAGGTACAAAAAAAAGCCTAAATATTATAATTATAAATAAAAAACCAAACAATTAATCTTCAGGTACATGTTAAAAATACTTATGATCAAAACCATTCATATACATATGTATCATACGAATCATTAAAAGATGAGAAACAATTCAAGGATCATATACGTAGTTCCATATGAGAATAAATCAAGGGCCTCATAATTTGTTTCAGAGATGGAGTTGGGGAACCAAAGTACCAACAACACAACCTATATTGTTTCTGTGCATTGCTGCCTCAGGTTCACCAACCCATCCCTAAAACATGACACCGTCATACGTGTCTCCCTTTGAACTCTTTTGGGGCAAATTTCAATCATCGGCCTCGGTGACAAACTAAAATATAATTCTTATACACTATGAATGTATGGAAGAGATAATTCAAATATCATAATTCTATGAATGTAGAATAAAGATTGCAGCCTCATAAGTTTCTACAGAGATGGCGTAAGCGAACCGAGTAACAATTGCACAGCTTATATTGATCGTGTACATGGCCCCAGGTTCGCTCACTCATTCCTGAAAAAATTTGACACCAATGTGTCTGCCTCTCTTTGGGGCAAATTTGAATCATTGGCCATAATAAGAAATTCAAATGTAATCGTACCGAACAATATTCGGGGATATACAAATGCATCATACAATGCATTCATAGATCATAAACAATACAAATATTATATATTTAGGTTCCATATGAGAGAGAAAATTAGGGCCTCTTTTATTTCAGCGATGGAGTCGGAGAACCAAAATACCAACAGCACAACCTGTATTGTTTATGTGCTTTGCTACCTCAGGGCCACTAACCATCCCTAAGAAATCGACACCATCAGATGCCCTTACACTATTTTGGGGCAAAATTGAATCATTGGGATCAGTAAGGAAAAGAAATGTAATGTTATAGGCCTACTGTGTATCGAAATCAACACTCAACTAGCAAACTCAACTAGATGGCAGATGAGCAGATTGGGGTTTTGTGACTAGCCGGATTGGGGTTTTGTGACTAGATGGCAGATGCATCAATCAACCGATCGAATCATATATATATACTACCCTACTTCAAGAGCAAAATAATCTGTACACGATTGAGCAAATCATATGTATGAATAGTGAAAACTGCGGCTACGACTAGAGAAGCTAGCAATGTAGTACCTCGGACTCCTCATCAGGGACCTCCTCCTCGAACTCATCATTCTCCGTGATTGCGTCGAAGATTGCTTGAACGGCGATGGGGTCATCGATGTAGATCACCGGATTGCCTCCGCCTGTCGCCTGTCCCCATCCAGATCTGCCGCTGGCACCACGACGTTGTCAGCCACCTGCTACTCGGCGGCGACAGCTACTATCGGCTGCTCGGCAGCGATGGCTACCACCTGCTGCTCGGCGACGGCTACCAACTGCTGCTCGGCGGCGATGGCTACCACCTTCTGCTTGGCGGCGACGGCTACTGGCTGGACGAATGAGTTCGCACCCTCGACGGCACGGCGACGAGCGGCATTCGTGCCCGGAGAAGACGCCTCCATCTGCTTGGCAATGACCGAGCCATCTGCTGCTTCGCCTTCAACTGGCTTCACCTCCAGATCTTCTCCACGCGTACTCTTCATGGCGCACCAAGGGCAGGAGGTAGTGCAAACGAGGGAGATTCGGCGCGCGCCGCATGTGTAGATTGGGGTCTTGAGACTAGACAGACTGGGGGAAATGTCACGAGCTCATGGAAGAAGAAGGTCGAGGGGGGTTATAAACACCGGACCGTTCGTAGTCCTCGAGTGGACACGTGTGGTGGGCGGGGGGGCGGGGGGCTACCACGATCTCCACCCTTTTTTCGGTTCCCTTTTTTTTGAAACAGCCACGATCTCCACTTTAGAGCTGCATTGAAAACATGCTCATGGCAGACCTCGATTCCACTGCATGCAAGTGGCGCGGAACTAATTTCTAGAAACATTAGATCTACTCGAGGGGGTCCCTTGACTCATGGAATTTACTAGCGCTAGGGCCGATTTGGAAGTGAGATTAAGAGCGCTGCGTATAAAAGGGATATGTCTGATTAAAATCAAGTGGCAATAAATTGCAGCGTCCCATCGACAACCGTGCACTCGATGACCCCGTTGCCCTGTGCATGAGTTGTAGTAGCAGTAGTAGGCTTTTCAGACTTGATTAAACTTGACATGACCGCTCGACGACTTTTTCCATGGACGGCATCATATTCCTTCCTGTAGAAGTCTCGTGGAGGGAGACGTCCGTGTTGTCTCACGCTATAGTGTGAAGGGCACGAGGTGTGCAACGCTGATCACTGGATCGCACAGAATCAACGGTTGGTGCACACGATCCGCATGACAACTGTGACAACCAATCAGGGAGTAGCAGATAGGGTGAGCACAGTTTTGGGCTTCTACGAAAGATAGAGAGAGGGTGGGCAAAACTAAGTAGTACCACATAAAACCAAGGGCAAAACTAAGTAGTATAAAAATGGAAAGTGTCTTGTACAATGAAATACATCATGGAATACATCAAATTATGCCAAGATAGATCCACTAGAGTTTATTAGATGTGTTCTTCTCATAAACCACGCATGGATCCACCAGTGGCATTGCATGTCCATTCCTCTAAACAAACCAAATAAGGATCCACCAATGTCATTGCATGTCTGTTCTTTTCATGAACCACATATGGATCCACCGAGTGTGATTGCATGTACGTTCCTCTAAACAAACCACATAAGGATCCACAAGTGTGATTGCGTGTATGTTCTTTTCATGAACCACACCCAGTGTCATTGCATGCGTGTTCTTCTAAACAAACCACATAAGGATCCACCAGTGTCATTGCCTATCTGTTCTTTTCATGAACCACACACAGTGTCATTGCATGTGTGTTCTTCTAAACAAACCACATAAGTCATTGCATGTCTGTTCTTTTCATGAACCACACCCGGTGTCATTGCATGTGTGTTCTTTTCATGAACCACGGCTAGAGTCATTGCATGTCTATTCCTCCAAACAAACCACATAAGGATCCACCCGTGTCATTGCATGTCTGTTCTTTTCATGAACCACATAAGGATCCACCAGTGTCATTGCATGCATGTTCTTTTCATGAACCACACCCAGTGTCATTGCATGTCTTTTACTTCCATAAACCACATGTGGATCCACCTAGTGTCATTGCATGTGTGTTCCTCTAAACAAACCACATAAGGATCCACCAGTGTCATTGCATGTATGTTCTTCTAATTAACCACATAAGGATGGGCCCACCAGTGTCATTGCATGTCTGTTCTTTTCATGAACCACACCTAGTGTCAGTGCATGTCTGTTCTATTCATGAACCACACCCAGTTTCACTGCATGTCTATTCTTTTCATGAACCACATAAGGATCTACCAGTGTCATTGCATGTCTTCTAATTCCATAAACCACATGTGGATCCACCGGTGTCATTGCATGTTTGTTCCTCTAAACAAACCACATAAGGATCCACCAGTGTCATTGCGTGTGTGTTCTTCTCATGAACCACACCCACTGTCATTGCATGTGTGTTCTTCTAAACAAACCACATAAGCATCCACCAGTGTCATTGCCTGTCTGTTCTTTTCATGAACCACATAAGGATCCACCAGTGTCATTGCATGTCTGTTCTTTTCATGAATCACAGCTAGAGTCATTGCATGTCTGTTATTTTCATGAACCACATGTGGATCCACCTAGTGTGATTGCATGTTTGTTCCTCTAAACAAACCACATAAGGATCCACCAGTGTCATTGCATGTCTGTTCTTTTCATGAACCACACCTAGTGTCAGTGCATGTCTATTCTATTCATGAACCACACCCAGTTTCACTACATGTCTGTTCTTTTCATGAACCACATAAGGATCTACCAGTGTCATTGCATGTCTTTTACTTCCATAAAACACATGTGGATCCACCGGTGTCATTGCATGTCTGTTCCTCTAAACAAACCACATAAGGATCCACTAGTGTCATTGCGTGTGTGTTCTTCTCATGAACCATACCCAGTGTCATTGCAGGCGCGTTCTTCTAAATAAACCACATAAGGATCCACCAGTGTCATTGCCTATCTGTTCTTTTCATGAACCACACCCAGTGTCATTGCATGTGTGTTCTTCTAAACAAACCACATAAGTCATTGCATGTCTGTTCTTTTCATGAACCACACCCGGTGTCATTGCATGTCTATTCTTTTCATGAACCACGGCTAGAGTCATTGCATGTTTGTTCCTCTCAACAAACCACATAAGGACCCACCAGTGTCATTGCATGTCTGTTCTTTTCATGAACCACATAAGGATCTACCAGTGTCATTGCATGTCTGTTATTTTCATGAACCACACCTAGTGTCATTGCATGCGTGTTCTTTTCATTAACCATAGCTAGAGTCATTGCATGTCTGTTACTTCCATAAACCACGCATGGATCCACCGATGTCATTGCATGTCTGTTCTTTTCATGAACCACACCCAGTGTCATTGCATGGGTAGCCGTTAGGCCGAGTATTCTAGAAGGCATGCCCTAACACAATTGTTCTGCTTGACGATTGTTACATATCGTTCGATTGGGGCGCTTGGACAATTGGGATGGTATTTGTGAGAGCGATCCACGAGTAGGCTATTCTGCGGCATGATTGGCCACGCTTGCTTTGGACAAACTGGCAACACCGGGCGCTCCCCTGTTTCGAGTGTCACGTCTCATGAGTTCAGTGGGCCACATGCCAGTGTCACGTCCCCATTACTTCTCTTCCTCCCCGTACTTCACTTCCTTACCCTCGAAGCCACTTTCCCCACTTCACTCCCATCTTACCGTAGCCGCTAGCCGATGGCGCCCCCATCCCAATCCCCTCTCCGGCAGCCACCCCCCACCCCTCTCACCATGGGTTCAAGGGGAGACGGCGAGGAAACTCGTCGTGACGACAGGGACGGTGATTTCAATGTGAGTCGTCTCATCTCTATTTCTATCATCTGTGGCCAATTATCTATTTTTTGTGCTAGATCTAATCTGTTTACTCATGCACGTATGATGTGTTAGGCCAACCAGACGATGTATGACTCCGACTATCACGATTTAGAGGATGAAGACAGTCCTCTGGTATGTAAACATGGATATGTGCCCGCTAAATTTGTAGCCTTCGAAGGACGAAACGCAGGCAGGAGGTTTCTATGGTGTCAAGGACATCGTGCGATGATGCAAGGAGGAAGTTGAGGTGTTGTCAAATGCGTAGATCCAGAGTGGCCCAAATCGATGCAGAAAACGCTAGACAAACTATGGGAAATGACTGTCGAGTTGAAAGAATCCGTATTCAGCTCACTTCTTGACAGTGTTGAGATGAAGCTATGGGAACCAGTTGACACGACCAAGCATAAGAGAGATCTTAGGTGGGTGCAAGACAAGGTTATCAAAGTCGAGAGGGAGAGGGACGCGGTGTTGGCCCTAAAGGCTAAAGAAGAGCAAGAATTGAATCAAGCAAGGAACGATCTCCACTAGGCCAAAGTCCTGCAGTACACAACTACGAGTATTGACAAGTGCATGAGGAAAAATGTAGAGAAATAATTGAAGCTATGCAAGGAAGATGCTAAAAGGAAGGAGCAGACAATTCAATCCTTGCTCTCGCAGGAAGATGCGCATCGGGCCAAGATTAGGAAGATCAAGGAGATGTGTGATAACTAGTTCTATTTAGCTTAAGCTCCGTGCCTTTTTAAGTTGTAATATTTGTACTTGTTGACCTAGCGGTCTGAACTATTGGTCCCAGATTCCAGGGAGGAAAAAAATTGCTCAGACCCCGCATTAATTTGTGGAAGAATTTGTGATTTAGATCAATTTCTGCCTCGATTTAGATCTCTGTCCTGGATTGGGAATGTAACCGTGGACCAAAGACACCTTTTCTACTAGTCTATTATGACACTGGTGGTTTGTTTAAACGTAATTTACGTGGATTGTGCCGCATGCAAATGGCACAACCATAATTTATAAAGTGGAAGCACGTACACCCGGTTACTGGAGATCTGGGAGCATCGCCAGATGCAGGGGATGCAGGAGCAGAGAGGCGGTGAGATAGACGGGCTCAAGATTAGGCCAGAAAGTGGTACCCATTTCCTCCTCATCTGGGCATTATCGGTGAGAATATTGCTGTTTATGTTGCCACGTCCTTGTGCAGCATTTGAAAAAAGTTGCTACTTCGTGGAGTGTGGCAGCTTAAATAATTTATTATGTGCCACTTACATTCCGTCGTATTTGGAGACCTCCTGCCCCTCAGCAATCGTGGAACTAGTGGATCATTGTTTTTAGATAGAAGTGGCACAATCACAATTTCGGATTCACCTACTGACTCGGGCGTTTCCAAACCCTAAGTCGCGGTACATTTTACTCAGAGAATGTGGGTAGATTGTTTCGCCCAGCAACGTGCCATACACAGAGCGATCAAAATTTAACAGAATTACATATATATGTTCAAGTTCAACACATTACTATGCATCTTCATTTCCAGCAGCCTTCTTCCGCAGCCTGGGTGCCAAGCCTTCACGTCCAATGGATTCTTCATTTCCTGCCTTCTTCCTCTTGCTCGATGCCAATTTTCTTAGCTTCACGTACTCTGCATTGTCGGGACAATGGGCACCAGAATCGTGTCCAACAGCATCTCTCCACTCGTTTTTAATTTCTTCGGGCAGCAAAATGACATCTTTCCGCTCGTTTTTAATTTCTTAGGGCAGCAAAATGACTAACCCAGAAGTCATGTTTCTAACCTTGCGGCGCTTCCTGTCAAAGAAACAAGACTCTTGCATAACTGCCCAATATCTACAGAGTAAAGAAAATAAAAATTACTATTCAGCACAAACATGCGAACCCCAAGAGACTTTTGCTTACCAAGAGCTAATTGGGTTTGAGCAACCACCCTGTCCAAGAATAGAAGGGCGACTCCCAGTTGCAGCAGCTTCCACATCCAGTACATCACATTTCAGCTCAAACATGGCAGCCGAAGCATACCTTTTCATTAACCCAATTAGCTGGCTGTCACACGTTATAGGAACCATGATGCCACGTTCATCCATGAAGCTGAACTTTACAGTCTGCTTCGGCCATAATTGAACATGATTACGCAGAGAAGCAACAATACCAGATATAGTGCAGATCTGCGCAGGCGCTTCTTCCATCGTGAAACAATGGTGTCCATACCTGTTGCCCTTAGAGTCGTACCTATAGAGGACTACCGTAACCAGGTAAGGGGGGGTCCGCGCAGATCCCACTTGACAGAAAACTGTGGAAAAAATATGTTTGTCAGCGATGGGCTAACAAATAATTTCAGGTTCAGTAGCCAGCTAACAGTTGTAACTAGTGCGAATAGCAAAGAGAAGGGTAGATCACCCGCTTGTAGACAAAACTTCTTCTTTCTTGATAGTAGGATCTGCCATCCTCCGAGCTGCTCGGCTCGTCGGCGGTGGAGGCGGGCTAGAGCCTTGCAACAGCGGCTACGGCATGCGCCATTGGAGCTCGGTATCAGCGACTGGGCGCGGCAACTTGGCCCCGGAAGTCAAATGCCCGAAGGGATCGTCCTGCCTGGAGGATGGATTCCGACGCCGCCGGTGCTAGGGGAAAGCTAGGAATATATTTGTGAAATTGGTGAACGCATCCAATCCACTTAGCTGCTCGATGTGCCTAAGAGGTTGCCGCGTTGGCGCCCGCGTCACGGACAGATAACCGACATGTGGGTCCCGACCATCTACTTCACGGGGCGGTTTAACGGAATGTTTGTATTTGGCAGGGTGAGATGAGTTTGCCTCGAAATGGCCCCTCTCAGTAGTTGGCGGCCCAACTTTTCGAAACACGGTAATTTTAGGCAACTTAGGTACCGCCATGTGCTGGCCTGCCAACTTTGGTACCGCAGACGAACAAGCCCCAAAAACCCTCCCATGGCTATATATAAGCCCAACCCTTTGCCCACCAAATTTTGCTGGATTGTGTGTGAGGTGTGGGTGCTAGCTTTTTTTTTCTTTGAGTGCACACAAGCTGTTCGACGAAATGTCCGAGCCACACTTTAGTTCGCACAACACGGTATCCTCGACTGAGGTTAGCAACCTTATTTATCTGTAACTGTTTCAAAAATATGGCATGTGTCCATGTAGGGTGTCCATTTTACTATTCACGATGTTATTGTAATGGTTAATTATTATGACGCCGATCCATGAACGGATGCGATGGATGTATGGCGACCGACGCGATTACGATTTTATTGCAGGCCTGCATAAATTTATCGATTTGGCTAAGGCAAACAAAGTGGATAATTTTATGCCTTGTCCCTGCATCGACTGTTGGAACGTGGTGGACCACTCTGCCTCGAGAGTCCTTCAAAGCCATCTGCTTCGGAGAGGTTTTATGCCCGGATATTATTGTTGGGCCATGCACGGAGAAAGAGGGGTTAGGCTGGAAGAAAATGAAGAAGAGGAGGATGATGACAGCTATCCTATGTCCCCTGAAGAATACGGTGATACTTCAATGGAAGACAATGAAGAATAGGGAGGCGGCAATGAAGAAGAACAACGGGCATCGGATGAGTCCGCTGATGGTCTTAGTCGGGTCATTTCTGATGCAAAGCAACAATGTGATACAGAAAGGGAGAAGCTTAAGTTGGAGGCCATGCGAAAGGATCACAAAAAGTTGTTGTACCCAAATTGTGAAGATGGCAGCACAAAGCTCGGTACCACACTTGAACTGCTGAAATGGAAGGCAGAGACTGGCTTATCTGATATGGGATTTGAGAAGTTACTGAAAATAATGAAGCCGAAGCTTCCAAAGGATAACCAGCTTCCAGAGACAACGTACGAAGCAAAGAAGACTATCTGCCCTCTAGGATTAGATGTGGAGAAGATACATGCATGCATGCATTAATGACTACATCCTGTACTGCGGTGAGAAGTACGAGAATATGGATAAATGCCCGGTATGCACTGCATGTCGATACAAGATCAGACAAGATGACCCTGGTGATGTTGAGGGCGATGACGAGCCCCTAGGAAGAGGGTTCCTGCTAAGGTTATGTGGTATGCTCCTATAATACCACGGTTGAAACCTTTGTTCAGAAATAAAGAGCATGCCAGGTTGTTGCGATGGCACAAAGAAGAGCGTAAGAAAGACGGGAAACTGAGACACCCCGCCGATGGGTCACAGTGGAGAAACATTGAGATAAAGTACTCGAACTTTGCAGGTGACGCGAGGAACTTATGGTTTGGTCTAAGTACAGACGGCATGAATACTTTTGAGGAGCAGAGCTGTAGTGACATCACCTGGCTAGTTACTCTATGTATCTACAACCTTCCTCCTTGGTTCTGCATGAAGTGGAAGTTCATTATGATGCCAGTGCTCATCCAAGGACTGAAGCAACCCGGCAACGACATTGATGTGTACCTAAGGCCACTAGTCGATTAACTTTTGCAGTTGTGTGCAGAACCAGGTGTAAAGGTGTGGGATGAGCACAAACAGGAGCCATTTGACCTACGAGCGTTGTTGTTCGTAACCATCAACAATTGGCCTGCTCTTAGTAACATTTCAGGACAGTCAAACAAGGGATACAATGCATGCACGCACTGTTTAGATAAGACTAATGGTACATATTTGGATAAATGTAAGAAGGTTGTGTACCTGGGGTGTCGTAAGTTTCTTCTGACCAATCATCAAGTAAGAAAGAAAGGCAAGCATTTCAACGGTGAGGCAGATTACCGGAAGAAGCCTAAGCTCCCTAAAGGTGCTGATGTATTTGGTATGGTGAAGGACCTAGAAGTAATCTTTGGAAATGGTCCTGGGGCTCAATCTATTCCAAAGGACCCCATTACCAGACACACGGCCATGTGGAAAAAGAAATCTATATTTTGGGAGCTTGAGTATTGGAAAGACCTAGAGGTCCGTTCTTCAATCGACGTGATGCACGTGACGAAGAATCTTTGCATGAACCTGCTAGGCTTGCTAGGCGTGTATGGGAAGACAATAGATACACCAGAAGCACGGGAGGACCAGCAACGTATCAAAGACCCATACAACAAGCATACTAATAAAGGATGTGAATACTTAAGCAGCTACGCTCTTACCAAAGCAGAGAAGGAAGTCTTTTTGAAGTCCTTTACAGTATCAAGGTCCCGGTTGGCTTCTCGTCAAATATAAAGGGAATAATAAATATGGCAGAGAAAAAATTTCAGAACCTGAAGTCTCATGATTGCCACGTGATTATGACACAGTTGCTCCCGGTTGCATTGAGGGGGCTTCTACCGGAAAATGTTCGATTAGCCATTGTGAAGCTATGTGCATTCCTCAATGCAATATCTCAGAAGGTAATCGATCGAGAAAGTTTGGAAAGGCTACAAAAGGATGTGGTCCAATGTCTTGTCAGTTTTGAGTTGGTGTTCCCCCCGTCCTTCTTCAATATTATGACGCATCTCTTAGTTCACCTAGTCGAAGATATTTCCATTCTCGGTCCTGTAATTCTGCACAATATGTTCCCCTTCGAGAGGTTAATGGGAGTCTTGAAGAAATATGTTCGTAACCGTGCTATGCCAGAAGGAAGCATCTCCAAGGGCTATGGAACATAGGAGGTCATTGGGTTCGGTGTAGACTTTCTTCCTGACCTTAAGCCGATTGGTATTACTGAATCACGGTATGAGGGGAGACTGAGTGGAAAAGGCACGCTAGGAAAGAAAGCAATGATATTTAGGGACGAACATTCTTTGAATCAAGCACTAGTTCTACCTTCGTGGCTCCGTATATCGAGGAACACATGAATGTTGTACGCTCGTAGTTCCCGGGGAAGGATGACTACTGGATTAAAGAAAATCACATGGAGACTTTCGACACTTGGTTGCAATTACATCTCATGAATGACACCACTATTGGAGATCAGCTCTACTTGTTGGCCGCAACACCATCTGCGACTGTATTGACTTTCCAAGGGTACGAGATAAATGGGAATACATTTTACACGATTGCCCAAGATAAAAAGAGCACCAACCAAAAAAGTGGTGTCCCCTTTGATGCAACATGCGAGAATGGGAAAAAGGACACATACTATGGTTACATAGAGGACATATGGGAACTTGACTATGAACCTACTTTTAAGGTCCCTTTGTTTCGGTGTAGTTTGTTCAACATGAATGGAGAAGGGGTAAAGGTAGACCAGCTGTACGGAATGACAACAGTGGATCTCAAGAATCTTGGTTACAGAGACGAACGATTCGTCCTAGCCAATGATGTGGCTCAGGTTTTTTATGTGAAGGACATGTCCTCCAGACCGAAAAAAGAAAAAATAAGGAAACGAATACATCAAACGATGAGCTCTGCCACGGGAGATTTCCCAACCCTTTCCCCAACACTGTTAGAGGAGATGGAGTCTTTCACGGGCTTGCAGGGAAAATTTTCCGAGGCGGAGCTTCTGTAGATGCCGTAAAGCGTGTGCACCAATGACATCTTCAAGAAGCTCCGCCACGGGAGATTTCCCAACCCTTTCCCCAACACTGTTATAGGAGATGGAGTCTTTCACGGGCTTGCAGGGAAATTTTTCTAACGCGGAGCTTCCGAAGATGTCGTAGGGCGTGTGCACTAACAACATCTTCGAGAAGCTCCGCCTCGGGAGATTTCCCAACCCTCCATCCATGGGGATGAAACTCTCTCTACCTATGTTGGCTTGTTGAGCTGCTTGCCATGGCGTATCGATGGTCCTTTTATAGGCACGGTGTTGCTTCTCCTTTGTCTTGTTCCTCCGACAGGGCGTCGTGCACTACATGCTTTATCTCATCGAGCAGTGCATCCACCCACACGTCCTTATCTCGCCGACAGCTTTAGTCTCAGTTGCACCCACCAGCCGGGACTAAAGGTTACCCACGCGTCATTATCCCACTGACAGCTTTAGTCTCGGTTGCACCCACCAGCAGGGACTAAAGTTTTAGTCTCGGTTGCTCCCACCAGCCGGGACTAAAGGTTACCCACACGTCCTTATCCCACCAACAGCGGGCATGAAGCTTCCTAGCATGTTAAAATAGCATGTTGTGAACCTATAAATGATTTAAAAGAAAATTCACAAGCAGTATATCATGTACTTGTAGTTCAAATCTTGGCAACCTCCTACCGATTCGGCAGGAATTTGTCTTTTTCATGAGGGATGGATGGAATGGTTCCAGATACACCGGCAGGGAAATTGTCCATATAAGGTGGTCTAGTATTTTTGAAAAATGGGTTGGTACCAATGTCAAACTTTAATTTGGTGGTTGCTTCACGGAACACCCCGATTTCAGCACCTCAAAAATGGAAATTGGCTTTTTCGTGCGTCGAAAAGGAAAACTTCCTCCTGCAACATCGTAAGCCATCCCACGATGCACATGTGTGCACAATATGGGCACATTATCACAAACTATTCCATGATTCTATCCATAACATTGGTGGTTTGACCTAAATGCCATGAAATCTCGAACATGATAGGTCATTTTGTAAAGGATTTTATATGATGTTTGCAATTTTTCAAGTTCAATATTTTTCCTTGCAACTATGACACATAATATAACACCACGCGAAGGTTTCATATTGTTTGGATCATTTTTGAATTTCTTATGCCCGTTTCAAACCATATTCAAAATGGCGGGCATGAAGCTTCCTAGCCCGAGGCTGAGCCTCGCTGAACTTGAAGTGGATCTCGGATGAAATAGCATGTTGTGAACCTATAAATGATGTTTAAAAAATGGTTTTTTATTAGTTATTTAAATTGAAGCACTTTTCATGTTAAAAGTTTTTTGAAATTCCAAATTATGCAATAAATATTTGATGATGCAATTTTAATTGAAAATAGTAAAATTGTATAGTTCAATTAAAAATATTTGAAACTAGAAAATGGTTTTTGATTTGTTATTTAAATTGAAGCACTTTTCCTGTTAAAAGTTTTTTGAAATTCCAAATTATGCAATAAATATTTGGTCATTCAATTTTAATTGAAAATACTAAAATTGTATACTTCAAATAAAAATATTTGAAAACAGAAAATGGTTTTTGATTTGTTATTTAAATTGAAGCACTTTTCCTCTTAAAAGTTTTTTGAAATTCCAAATTATGCAATAAATATTTGGTAATGCAATTTTAATTGAAAATAGTAAAATTGTATAGTTCAAATAAAAATATTTGAAAACAGAAAATGGTTTTTGATTTGTTATTTAAATTGAAGTACTTTTCCTGTTAAAAGTTTTTTGAAATTCCAAATAAATAATCATCTTAAATTGAAACATCTTATTAATTAAAGAAGAAAACAAATTTGAAAATGGCGGGAAGACCAAAAGGTTTGCCAGAATCTGAAAAACGGGTCAATGATCCCGGTTCGTCCCACCAACTGGGATCGATGATCCTAGGTGCGCGCGCTGCCATCAACATGCCTTTGGTCTCGGTTCGTCCCAACAACCCTGACCCGGGACGACCCGGGACCAAAGGCCTATACAGTTAATAGCCCCGACCCTTCCTCTTCCCCAACTCCCCCAATTTACAGAGCACATCGACGCGCGGCTAAGGAAAATTTGCGGCGGAGAAAAATCACGCCGTTAGGCTGCCCAAATCCAGAGCGGTCGCGTCACATCGTCGACGCCCGTCGCCGAGCACCAATGTCCGCTGCCGCGAGCAGGCAAGGAGATTCCATCGATGCAATCGACCCCACCGTCCCCTACTCCGGCCGCCGTGTTCTCCACTGATTCCGGCAGCACCCGGCCTCCTCCGGCCTTGCCGTACCTCCATCGGCCTCCTGATGAGCCACTGTTGCTCTAAACACCACTCCTACGTCTCCCTCCCTCACTGTATCGTCCTCCCCACGAGCACCTACCGCCGCCGGCCACCGGCAAACCCCTTGCTCTGGCGCACCTCCCGTAGCGGCGCCGCCCGTTTTAGGTAGCCCGCATCACGCTGGTTCGAACCGTCCTAGTTGCGTCACCCCGCGTGCTTCTCTCCGCCGTCTTCCACCACCACCTGGCAGTTCGCCGGCGAGGCTACGTGGCGCCACTATGGCATCGACGTGGCGTCACGTGTGCCTGACGTGGGCGCTGACCAAGCCCCGCCAGCGTGGCATCTGAGGTGGCTTGGGCCCCACGCGTCAGTCTCTGTGGCTAGTTTAGCCATGGAGAAAAACAAACCCCCACCCCGAGCTAACGTCATAATGACGCAGTAAAAGTTTAATAATTGTTTAAATAATTTTAGAAAAGAGTTTAATCTTATAAATTCAATAACTAATTATTTCTAAGTCAGAAAAATATGTATAATATATCAAAATGTTCAGAAAAATGAGATCTACACAATAGACTCATAATCATGCATTGTTCAACAACTTTAATAACAAGTTTAATAAGAGAATGAAATCAACCCCTTGTAGGTGATTTCAGGGTCTCTCCTGTACTAGGGTTTGGACCCTTCGGATCCCACTTAAATTGCCAAACATGCCTTAGGGTTAAATTTCAACTATGTTTAACTTGTCATATCATCATCGATGCCATGTGTTGATTGTTGTTTCCCCTTTATTTGCAGATACTATGGATCCAACACATCAGGAAAACATCCTCCAAGGAACGATCTGCGAAAATGAAGATATCGATATCGATGTCACCAGTGAGTTTCTGAACGATTCCGGTCAGGGAGATGAGTCTCTCAACCAAGGAGACGGCTCCGGTGAGGTAGAAGCCGAAGCCTGGGACAGGGGAGAAGCCAATGAGGAAGAAGGCGACGGCTCTGGCCGAACCTTAAATCTTGCAAACACCAGCGAGGTGTATATATGTATTTTTGTAATTAAAATGCTGTTGTCTATATATATACATGCATATATTAACACTCTTTCTTCTTTTAGCCCTCCATATCGAGAACTTCTTCTGTAAGAACGAAACGAGGCCCAACAAAAAAGTTGGATGACACTGTGAGGTATATGATCGACGTGGTCGGTGTAGATGGCGAACCGCAAGCTCCCGTCGATGTCGCAATAAAATTTGTCAAGCAATGTGGAGTTCTTGAGAGGGACTACATCCCGATCACCGTTCAAGAATGGAATCGGCCAAGCGGCGGTGGAGTCCCGTATGTCGGCGACGCCTCCAAAGATAAGCTTTTTGACAAGCTCATGATTAATTTCTTCCTGCCGATGCCAGATGTGAATCCAGATGAGGAGGAGAGAGCAAGAATGGAGCTTGTGCAAAGATTCAAGAAGTTTGCTCTCAGCAAGATGGCCGATGCATTCAAGAACTGGAAGAAGAAACTGTACAATAACTTTGTCAAGGTAGAGAAGACTCCAGATTTCACTAAAGGCGGCTATGCTAAGTTAAGACACGAGTGGGAGGATTTTGTGAAGTACAAGACATCAGAGAAAGCTAAGGAAAGGTCTAGAATAAATACGGAGAACGCTGCTAAGAAATTGTACCATCATAACATGGGGCCTGCTGGCTACGCCGATTGCATGCCTAAGTGGGATGCACTTGAGGTCAATTACATAGCTGCCGGGATCAAACCAGAGCCCGCAACATGGACACCACGGGCAAGAAACTGGTTTTACGGCCATAGGGGCACGTTGGACAAAGAAGGGAGGGCAATATATAGTCAGAAACACAAATATGATCCCCTACTGCCCATCGACGATATTAGAAATGAGTAGATGATGTTGCAGCGGGACGGTTCGTTCCCGATAGAGAGAACATCAAGCTCACATGTGCCCTTAAAAATCCTGAACACGACGGACGAGCACGAGGCACACCAGGCTCCAAGCCATGGAAGGTTTCCTTCCCCCGGAAATGAAGAGATATCCCGATAAAAGCCATCAGAGGAGAAAGGAAAGGGAGGCAGCTGAGAAAGCGGCCGCTGTAGAGTGGCTGTGTAATGTAGAAGAAGCATTAAAGCGGCACCAGGATCAACTCGACAGACTTAGCCAGCAAGGTACTAGCAGCCAATCTCAGCGGCACGTGATAGAAGATGCATTTGAGGGTACCGGTGCCCTATCGAATAAGAAAAGCAGCATCGCTTCCACGCAGGTCCATGATGTTGATGATGATGCACCGACGACATTGATGTCTACGCACTTCTATTCTTGTAGACAGTTGTTGGGCCTCCAAGTGCAAAGGTTTGTAGAACAGCAGCAAGTTTTCCCTTAAGTGGATCACCCAAGGTTTATCGAACTCATGGAGGAAGTGGTCAAAGGTATCCCCTCTCAAGCAATCCTGCAATCAAGATACAAGAAGTCTCTTGTGTCCCCAACACACCAAATACACTTGTCAGGTGTATAGGTGCACTAGTTCGGCCAAGAGATAGTGAAATACAAGTGGTATGGATACAAGACAACGGTGCTAGAAAATAACTTGATGGCGTGGAAGGGACTAAAAGCAAACTGAAATAAAGATGGCAGCAAGCAAACATGTAACAGATCTAGTAGCAAATGGTGTTTCAATGCTTAGAGACAAGGCCTAGGGATCATACTTTCACTAGTGAACACTCCCTCATAAATATATTATCTTCATGATACTACGCTGAACTACTCTCCGGTTGGACACTCTAATCGTTGGTAGGGCTATAACAACACACCTCAAAGTAAGCCTTTCCCATGTAGATAACCCCACACTGTCACCTTGAGTACTAAATAGTTCCAACAAACACCAAAATTTCATAGGGACATCCAACTCCAAATATAACTCATAACAAGTATTTGTAATCTCTAGCCTAAGTGCCACCATGGTGTGCACGCTGTCACTTTCACACACATGGGGAGAGCAGAGATCTATTAAAGCACTTGAGTAGCAAGGTAGATCTATAGATTTCAAGATCATGATCTCAATGAGATCATGCATAGAGAGAGAGATGAACACATAGCTACCGGTACAACCCTTAGCCTCGAGAGAGAACTACTCCCTCCTCATCATGGGAATCAGCAATGGTGATGGAGATGGTGGTGGAGATCGATGGAGATGGCTCCGGGGGCACTTCCCCGTCCCGGCAGGGTGCCAGAACAGAGACTTTCTGTCCCCCAAATCTCCCCTTCGGTGGCGGCGGCGCTGCGGAACTTTTCGTGGCTGGAGGCTTGACTACTTAGGGTTTATGGATCCAGATGCTTCTTGTAGGCGAAGAGGCAAGGTCGGTTGAGTGCCAGGGGGCCCACACCACCTGGTGGCGTGGCTAGGGCTAGCCCGCGCCACCACATGGTGTGGCCACCCTGTGGCCCCTCTCCGACTCTCCTTCTGGCTCCGTGAGTCTTCCGGGAAAATATCAACTTTGGCTTTTGTCCGGTCCAATTCCGAGAATTTTCATTTTCTGACTTTCCTAGAACAAAAAACAGCAGAAAATAGGTAGCTGACGCTGTGGCTCTTGTTAATAGGTTAGTCCAAGAAATCATATGAAAAGTACTCCAATGTGTGGACAAATCACAAGAAAGTAGATAAAACCAAGCATGGAACATCAAAAATTATAGATACATTTGCAATGTATCAAACATCTCCTCCTAAACGCTACCAAGTGGATGATATCACGGAGACCACAGCTTGTGAGATAAAGGTGCAGTTTATGTACTTAAGGGTGACGGCGGAGGTCGGCATGGTGGTACCAATTGCGCCTTACCCAACTTGGCATTGCAGACCGGTTCCAAAAGGGTACGCTGTCGTCACGGTGGATGAGGTGAAGGAAGATTTTGAGGAGCTGAAGCTAGACCACCCTGCAGGGGAAGATATGGAGATGACTCAACTAGGAGAAGCCAAAGGGGGGACTATTCTATGCCCAAAGAAGCGCATCATGCTTCCAAATTATGTGCTGCCAAGGCCACCCACTCCTCAGAGAAGCAATCCACCTTCGCCGCCACCTCACCATTCTCCAGCGCAACCATCTCCATCGCCGCCTCAGCCGTCTCCGCCGCCGCGTTAGCCGTCTCGATCCCCTAAGCCTCAGAGACAAAAGCGGAAGTATACTAAGGGGGCAGCACCACCAGCAGCTGCAAGAGCACGTTTCGATCACCGAAACGTAAGATATCGCCCCTCCCAAAAGTACCTCATCAGAATATGAAGAAGCTACCTTGCGAGAAGACAGATGAGGAAACTGATGCGGCCGCAGCTGCCCATTATGAAAAGTGGAAGATTGACATGGCTAACAACAAAAAGCCGATAGAGGCATATTTCCCGGTCATTGCAGAAGATAAAGCCAAAGCAGCTGCGCTTAAGATTCAGCTTCACCAACCCATAGCGCTCACATCAGACTATAATCGCTCTATTACCAAGTCGGCTGAGGCAAAACAGCGGAGAGTCAGGAAAGAAGTTGCCCAGCTCGGACAACAGAAAAATCAATCGATCAAACCACTCAAAGTGTACGATACCAATGAGTGGAGAGCCCAGGAGCGGCATGATCCAAACATTGATCCGGAGTTTGTTCGACTGTACGGAGAAAAGGCCCAATTATATGGAATGTCTATTACTGAGTACATGAGCCGTATGGATGAGTTCGAAGGGTACCAAGAAACAACATACGTGTACCTGTACGGGGCTCCTCTCGTCAAATCCGAGTTAGTCAAAGATCTACCAACAAAAATGCGAAGATTACATAACTAGTACATCCAAGCCTGTGCTGATTCCAAAACTGGATCTATGCTGCATATAAACACCACCATTACGGTCATGGAGATGGCTTCCTACTGATCGAATTTCCAGAATTATTTCTGTTTTACCAACAAGACGCCCTCGACAAAACTATCGTCAGTGCCTATTGTTTGTAAGTATAATTAATTTCTATAATTAAGTCTTTCTAGCTCAGCTCATTCGTTGCTTGTATAATCTTACTCATCACTATACTAATTATATATGCAGAATGAAGATTCAAGAATGCAACAAAGGACAAATCTATGACCTTGGGTTTGTTGACTGTAATTTCGTTCACGAAGTTACACTAAAAACAAAACCCAAAGAGACAGAGGATAACTTGTTCCAAGCGTTGAAGCATTTCAGCAACAGAAGGGAAATACTATTTCCTTACAATGCTGGGTGAGTGTTACTATCTTGTACACATTCTATTTTGCTTACTCCATGTTAAGCGTATAATTGACTCATGTTATATTTTGTTAGTGTGTCCAACTTCCACTATATTCTGTTAATCATTGTTGTTGACACCAGAGAAGAAAAAGTCCTGGACTCAAAACGCACACCATTAGAAAAGTGGGCGGACATGCAGGAATGCCTTCAGAAGGGTTGGAAACGGTTCACCGCCAAAACTAGGGGTGTTTGGAAGCCAGAGCTTACATTTCAACCATTGGCTGTAAGTACTACTTGCTAGATCCACGCATCTCTTTGATTCTAGTTTCAATACCACCATTATCATGCTTGATTATTATTTTGATTGAACTCTATTCTCGTAAAGTGCTTGAGGCAGGAAGCTGGGAATGACTTATGTGGATACTATGTCTGCGAGTTCATTCGCCAGACGACCAAAGAGAAGGGCTCAGACCGGAACATCAAGAAAATTAAAGTACGATAAACAATAATCACAACTTTATTTTATTACCACCAATTGTGTTTAGTTTCATTCATATATATTGATCCCCTTCTTTATATTAGATCGAACCGATGCGGGGCGGACTTCTATCACAAGAACACGCGCAAGCAATTCAAGAGGAAATTGCCGGATTCTTGTTGGAACAAGTCATAGATCCGAAAGGAGAATACTATTACCCGCTTCATTTGGAAGGGTGAAGTGGAAGAAAGAAGATGTAAATTAGATCAAATTCGTGTGAGAGTATCATTTGTAATTATAATATGTTTCGACCAAGAAGACGGATGAGACGGTGTATATATTTATGATCATACATGATGTGTAATATATATATCGTGGTTTCATTATTGCTGTATATATGTAGTACCATCAAATTGATAAAAAAAATCGTGCCGCGGCAGAAAAATAGCCCGAAAATCCTGCCGCGGCACAAAACCCTGCCACGGCACAGAGATCAACGATCCCGTTTCGTGCCAAGAACCGGGACCAATGATCCACCCCCGCCCGTCTCTGGCGTTGCCACGTGGAGACCCATTGGTCCGGGTTTGTTCCACGAACTAGGACCAATGATCCACCCCCCCCTCGTCGCGCGCTCGCCCACCTGGAGACCCATTGGTCTCGGTTCGTGCGCGAATCGGGACCAGCATTAGTCCCGAGTGATTGGTGGACCAGCATTAGTTCCGAACCAATGGCCCTTATGAACCAGAACCAATGGCCCTTATGAACCAGGAGTAGAGGCCATTTTTCCACCAGTGTGTGGAAGCTTATGAATCGAAGGGAGTGCAGCATTGATTCTATTAGAAGTACCACATGCAGCCTTCTGACATTTATTTATTCTCTTTCTATGAAAATTATCTCACATTTTGATATGTATTCTTAAAAATCATGAATTCATAATTTCCTCGCATTAACACAAGTAAAGGATATAAAAATCTCAGATGGTCATCTCTTTCTTCGCCATATTATAACAAGGTCAAAATCACGTGTTCACTACTACAATTTAGTGTCCTTTCTTATTATTAAGGAACATTTTAGCATGGCTAATACTATATCCTCCTTCTAATTTCAACATTATATATTTTTAAAACTCTCTCAATGTATATTTTCCATGTTGTAATGTCAATTCATCTTCGCTCCAAAGTTTCCCCGTTCTCTTTCAATCCAGGAGCATGAAAAGAAATATGATGCAGCAGGTAGTATCATCACAAACTTGATACTCATAATTCATAAATAGATAATATCATCACTGCTTAGCCTAACTTTTTGGTCATATTTTCTCTACCTATTTACTGAAGCCTGCAGATTAATCCTAGAAGACACAACTAATTAACCGTCCAATCTATGTATCATGTTTGTGTAGCCATCGAATGGATAGGTTAAGGCCTGCTCGCCCAAATATCCCCTTTGGCCTCCTTCCCTTTGCAACCCCACATCAGGCGTGTCCTCGAGAGATCCTATCAGCAGACTCTTCCGCCTCCATGCAGCTGCTGCCGCTTTTCCGCCATGCCACGGCTGTCTCCCATCAAAGATGCATCGAGAACTGCTACAGGTAGGCTACTGGGGCCTCACATCAATGCATGCCTTATGCCTCAGGTTAACCTTGCCTCCCATAGGTCTGAGAAATTTGTTTAGATCATTCTCTATAATAGCAGTAGCCATTCGGTGTGTGTCTTCTATCTCTTCCTATCCTCTCACACGTTCCTTGCCAGCCACGAATCCTTGAAGCACCATGAATCAAACCATACAATTCATTGTTTTTTCTGTAGATCCTTGAGGTGGGGGGCCTCGCATGAAGTTGCGGAAGCATCGGATGCAACAAATTATTGGGGACGTGAGGAGACAAAAAGTAGGTTATTCTTGATCAACTGTTTATTTGTTATTTCACTGATAAATCTGACATGGTGGCTTGGTTCAATTTTCTTTCTAGATTTCTAGCTGGAATAATCTTGCAGTGCGGGACTCCCAATACTAAACGGAATTGAGAAAGCGCCGCCAGGCTAGACCAGACATGCAGCAGGAAGAAACTACACAAAAAATGCAACGTGGACCTTTCAGAGCTATGGATCCACCATTTTCATTGCATGTGTGTTCTTTTCACAGACCACAAATATATCCACAAGTGTCATTGCATGTGTGTTCTTTTCACAATCCACTTATGGATCCACTAGTGTCATTGTATGTGTGTTCTTTTCATTACCCAGAGCTAGAGTCATTGCATGTCTGTTCTTTTCACAAACCACATATGGATCCACCAGAGTTCATTGCATGTCTATTCTTTTCACAGACCACATGGATCCACCAATGTCATTGCATGTGTGTTCTTTTCACATACCACATATGGATCCACTAGAGTTCATTGCATGTGTGTTCTTTTCACAAAGCATATATGGATCCACCAGTGTCATTGAAATGTTTGTTCTTTTCACAGACCACATATGGATCCACCAGTGTCATTGCATATGGATCCACCATAGTTCATTGCATGTGTGTTCTTTTCACAAAACACATATGGATCCACCGGTGTCATTGAATTGTGTGTTCTTTTCAAAGACCACATATGGACCCACCAATGTCATTGCATATGGATCCACCAGAGTTCAATGCATGTCTGTTATTGTCACAATCCACCTATGGATCCACCATTGTCATTGCATGTCTATTCTTTTCATTAGCCACAGCTAGAGTCATTGCATGTCTATTCTTTTCACAAACCACATATGGAACCACTAGTGTCATTGTATTTGTGTTCTTTTCACAGACCACATATGGATCAACCAGTGTCATTGCATGTGTGTTCTTTTCACAGACCACACATGGATCAACCAGTGTCATTTCATATGTGTTCTTTTCATAGACCATATATGGATCCACCAGAGTTCAATGCATGTGTGTTCTTTTCTTTAACCACAGCTAGAGTCATTTCATGTTTGTTCTTTTCACAAACAACATATGGAACCACCAGTGTCATTGTATGTGTGTTCTTTTCACAGACCACATATGGATCCACCAGTGTCATTGCATGTGTGTTCTTTTCACAGACCACATATGGATCCACCATTTTCATTGCATGTGTGTTATTTTCACAGACCACATATGGATCCACCGGTGTCATTGCATGTGTGTTCTTTTCATAGACCACATATGGATCCACCAGTGTCATTGCATGTGTGTTCTTTTCACAGACCACATGTGGATCCACCAGTGTCATTGCATGTGTGTTCTTTTCACATACCACATATGGATCCACCAGTGTCATTGCATGTGTGTTCTTTTCACATACCACATATGGATCCACCAGTGTCATTGCATGTGTGTTCTTTTCACATACCACATATGGATTCACTATTTTCTTTGCATGTGTGTTCTTTTCACAAACCACATATAGATCCACCGGTGTCTTTGCATGTGTGTTATTTTTGTTATCCACATATCAATCCACCAGTGTCATTTCATTTCTGTTCTTTTCACAAACAACCTATTGTTGGGGGGATACCCCCGGGTAGGGTCACGCCGGGGTATAAAGGCCGAGTTAGCCGAGGTACGGCAAGGTTGAAGCAAGTGCTAGCCGAGTCACCTCAAGGCAGGCCGAATCACGGAGTAACCCGGACCAGGGGATGTCCACCAAACTGGGTATCAACCGACTTATGTCGTATGTAGGTGAGTTGTATCTAACTTATATGCAGGTACAGGTCTGGCCGGATCAACTAGGAATGATCCGGGTTATATCAAGCTTGTAAGAGAAGGCAGGTATGTCACTGGTCAAAGGGTGACCACTGTGTGCAGAGCGTGAGCGAAGGAGACAGAGGCCAGGACCACCGAGGCGTGGCCGACAAAGGTGACGATGCCTGTGTCGGATGACGCGGGCGCCGCAGAGGCTCACGTAGCCTCTGCATGTATGACGCTGGGAAAAAGTGACCCGGTCGTCTTACTATTTTGGGAGGAGGCATATTCCAAGGAATATGCCTCCACGTATGCCCTAACTGGAGACCTGGCTACCCCTATATAAGGAGGGCTAGGGCCTCTGTAGAAAGGGTTGATCTCTAGTGGGTTATGGTTTACTAGTGTGTTCCTGAGGGTCAGCTAGTGTTGAGAGTAAGAGAGTTCTTCTTCCTCCTCTCCCCAATACAGCTCAAGGAGCACTTGTAAATCGTGGAAGTGAATCGAATACAAAGCCACTGTGTGTGGAATCACCACACTATCCCTCCCTGGATTCCCCTAGTGCATTTAGTCCCCACCTTTAGCCTATCCATGGCATCTGCCGTGACACCACCACGACAGTTCACCACCACGACACCTATGGATCCACTAGAGTTCATTTCATGTGTGTTCTTTTCACAAAGAACATATGGATCCACCAGTGTCATTGCATGTGTGTTCTTGTGACAAACAACATATGGATCAACCATTGTCATTGCATGTGTGTTCTTTTCACAGACCACATATGGATCCACCAGAGTTCATTTCATGTGTGTGCTTTTCACAAACCACATATGGATCCACCAGTGTCATTGCATGTGTGTTCTTTTCACAAACCACATATGGATCAACCAGTGTCATAGCATGTGTATTCTTTTCACAGACCATATATGGATCCACCAGAGTTCATTGCATGTGTGTTCTTTTCACAGACCATGTATGGATCCACTAGTGTCATTGAAATGTGTGTTGTTTTCACAGACCACATATCGATCCACCAGAGTTCATTGCATGTGTGTTCTTTTCACAAACCATATATGGATCCACCAGTGTCATTGAAATGTTTGTTCTTTTCACATACCACATATGGATCCACCAGTGTGAATACATATGGATCCACCAGAGTTCATTGCATGTGTGTTCTTTTCACAAACCACATATGGATCCACCATTGTCATTGAAATGTGTGTTCTTTTCACAGACCACATATGGACCCACCAGTGTCATTGCAAATGGATCCACCAGAGTTCATTACATGTGTGTTCTTTTCACAATCCACCTATGGATCCACCATTGTCATTGCATGTATGTTCTTTTCATTAACCACAACTAGAGTCATTGCATGTTTGTTCTTTTCACATACCACATATGGATCCACCATTTTCATTGCATGTGTGTTCTTTTCACAAACCACATATAGATCCACCAGTGTCATTGCATGTTTGTTCTTTTCATTAACCACATATGGATCCACCAATGTCATTTCATTTCTGTTGTTTTCATAGACAACCTATGGATCCACCAGAGTTCATTTCATGTGTGTTCTTTTCACAAACCACATATGGATCCACCAGTGTCATTGCATGTTTGTTCTTGTCACAGACCACATATGGATCAACCAGTGTCATTGCATCTATGTTCTTTCCACAGACCACATACGGATCCACCAGAGTTCATTGCATGTGTGTTCTTTTCACAGACCATGTATGGATCCACCAGTGTCATTGAAATGTGTGTTGTTTTCACAGACCACATATCGATCCACCAGAGTTCATTGCATGTGTGTTCTTTTCACAAACCATATATGGATCCAACAATGTCATTGAAATGTTTGTTATTTTCACATACCACATATCGATCCACTAGTGTCATTGCATATGGATCCACTAGAGTTCATTGCATGTGTGTTATTTTCACAAACCACATATGGATCCACCAGTGTCATCGAAATGTGTGTTCTTTTCACAGACCACATATGGACCCACCAGTATCATTGCATATGGATCCACCAGAGTTCATTGCATGTGTGTTCTTTTCACAAACCACATATCGATCCACAATTGTCATTGCATGTGTGTTCTTTTCACAAACCACATATGAATCCACTAGTGTCATTGCATGTGTGTTCTTTTCACAGACCACATATGGATCCACCAGTATCATTTCATTTATGTTCTTTTCATAGACCACATATGGATCCACCAGAGTTCATTTCATGTGTGTTCTTTTCACAAACCACATATGGATCCACCAGTGTAATTGCATGTGTGTTCTTTTCACAAACCACATATGGATCAACCAGTGTCATTGCATGTGTATTGTTTTTACAGACCACATATGGATCCACCAGAGATCATTGCATGTGTGTTCTTTTCATAGACCATGTATGGATCCACCAGTGTCATTGCAATGTGTTTTGTTTTCACAGACCACATATCGATCCACCAGAGTTCATTGCGTATGTGTTCTTTTCACATACCACATATGGATGCACCGGTGTCATTGCATGTGTGTTCTTTTCATAGACCACATATGGATCCACCAGTGTCATTGCATGTGTGGTCTTTTCACATACCACATATGGATCCACCATTTTCATTGCATGTGTGTTCTTTTCACAAACTACACATGGATCCTCCAGTGTCAGTGCATGTGTTTTCTTTTCATTAACCACATATGGATCCACTAGTGTCATTTCATTTCTGTTGTTTTCACAGACAACATATGGATCCACCAGAGTTCATTTCATGTGTGTTCTTTTCACAAACCACATATGGATCCACCAGTGTCATTGCATGTGTGTTCTTTTCACAAACCACATATGGATCAACTAGTGTCATTGCATGTGTGTTATTTTAACAGACCACATATGGATCCACCAGAGTTCATTACATGTGTGTTCTTTTCACAGACCATGTATGGATCCACCAGTGTCATTGAAATGTGTGTTGTTTTCATAGACCACATATCGATCCACCAGAGTTCATTGCATGTGTGTTATTTTCACAAACCATATATGGATCCACCAGTGTCATTGAAATGTTTGTTCTTTTCACAGACCACATATGGATCCACTAGTGTCATTGCATATGGATCCACCATAGTTCATTGCCTGTGTGTTCTTTTCACAAACCACATATGGACCCACTAGTGTCATTGAAATGTGTGTTCTTTTCACGGACCACATATGGACCCACTAGTGTCATTGCATATGGATCCACCAGAGTTCATTGCATGTGTGTTCTTTTCACAATCGACCTATGGATCCACCATTGTCATCGCATGTGTGTTCTTTTCATTTACCACACCTAGAGCCATTGCATGTCTGTTATTTTCACAAACCACATATGGAACCACCAGTGTCATTGCATGCGTGTTCTTTTCACAGACCACATATGCATCCACCAATGTCATTGCATGTGTGTTCTTGTCACAGATTACATATCGATTCGCTAGTTTCATTGCATGTGTGTTATTTTCACAGACCACATATGGATCCACCAGTGTCATTGCATGTGTGTTCTTTTCATAGACCAGATATGGATCCACCAGTGTCATTGCATGTGTTTTCTTTCACAAACCACATATGGATCCACCAGAGTTCATTACATGTGTGTTCTTTCACAAACCACATATGGATCCACAAGAGTTGATTGCATGTGTGTTCTTTTCATAGTCTATGTACGGATCCACCAGTGTCATTGCAATGTGTGTTGTTTTCACAGACCACATATGGATCCACCAGAGTTCATTACATGTGTGTTCTTTTCACAAAGCATATATGGATCCACCAGTGTCATTGAAATGTTTTTTCTTTTCATAGACCACATATGGATCCACTAGTGTCATTGCATATGGATCCACCAGAGTTCATTGCATGTGTGTTCTTTTCACAAAACACATATGGATCCACCTATGTCATTGAAATGTGTGTTCTTTTCACAAACCACATATGGACCCACTAGTGTCATTGCATATGGATCCACCTGAGTTCATTGCATGTGTCTTCTTTTCACAATCCACCTATGGATCCACCATTGTCATTGCATGTGTGTTCTTTTCATTAACCACATCTAGAGTCATTGCATGTCTATTCTTTTCACAAACCACATATGGAACCACCAGTGTCATTGCATGTGTGGTCTTTTCACATACCACATATGGATACACCATTTTCATTGCATGTGTGTTCTTTTCACAAACCACACATGGATCCACCAGTGTCAGTGCATGTGTTTTCTTTTCATTAACCACATATGGATCCACTAGTGTCATTTCATTTCTGTTGTTTTCACAGACAACATATGGATCCACCAGAGTTCATTTCATGTGTGTTCTTTTCACAAACCACATATAGATCCACCAGTGTCATTGCATGTGTGTTCTTTTCACAAACCACATATGGATCAACTACTGTCATTGCATGTGTGTTATTTTAACAGACCACATATGGATCCACCAGAGTTCATTACATGTGTGTTCTTTTCCCAGACCATGTATGGATCCACCAGTGTCATTGAAATGTGTGTTGTTTTCATAGACCACATATCGATCCACCAGAGTTCATTGCATGTGTGTTATTTTCACAAACCATATATGGATCGACCAGTGTCATTGAAATGTTTGTTCTTTTCACAGACCACATATGGATCCACTAGTGTCATTGCATATGGATCCACCATAGTTCATTGCCTGTGTGTTCTTTTCACAAACCACATATGGACCCACTAGTGTCATTGAAATGTGTGTTCTTTTCACGGACCACATATGGACCCACTAGTGTCATTGCATATGGATCCACCAGAGTTCATTGCATGTGTGTTCTTTTCACAATCGACCTATGGATCCACCATTGTCATCGCATGTGTGTTCTTTTCATTTACCACACCTAGAGCCATTGCATGTCTGTTATTTTCACAAACCACATATGGAACCACCAGTGTCATTGCATGCGTGTTCTTTTCACAGACCACATATGCATCCACCAATGTCATTGCATGTGTGTTCTTGTCACAGATTACATATCGATTCGCTAGTTTCATTGCATGTGTGTTATTTTCACAGACCACATATGGATCCACCAGTGTCATTGCATGTGTGTTCTTTTCATAGACCAGATATGGATCCACCAGTGTCATTGCATGTGTTTTCTTTCACAAACCACATATGGATCCACCAGAGTTCATTACATGTGTGTTCTTTCACAAACCACATATGGATCCACAAGAGTTGATTGCATGTGTGTTCTTTTCATAGTCTATGTACGGATCCACCAGTGTCATTGCAATGTGTGTTGTTTTCACAGACCACATATGGATCCACCAGAGTTCATTACATGTGTGTTCTTTTCACAAAGCATATATGGATCCACCAGTGTCATTGAAATGTTTTTTCTTTTCATAGACCACATATGGATCCACTAGTGTCATTGCATATGGATCCACCAGAGTTCATTGCATGTGTGTTCTTTTCACAAAACACATATGGATCCACCTATGTCATTGAAATGTGTGTTCTTTTCACAAACCACATATGGACCCACTAGTGTCATTGCATATGGATCCACCTGAGTTCATTGCATGTGTCTTCTTTTCACAATCCACCTATGGATCCACCATTGTCATTGCATGTGTGTTCTTTTCATTAACCACATCTAGAGTCATTGCATGTCTATTCTTTTCACAAACCACATATGGAACCACCAGTGTCATTGCATGTGTGGTCTTTTCACATACCACATATGGATACACCATTTTCATTGCATGTGTGTTCTTTTCACAAACCACACATGGATCCACCAGTGTCAGTGCATGTGTTTTCTTTTCATTAACCACATATGGATCCACTAGTGTCATTTCATTTCTGTTGTTTTCACAGACAACATATGGATCCACCAGAGTTCATTTCATGTGTGTTCTTTTCACAAACCACATATAGATCCACCAGTGTCATTGCATGTGTGTTCTTTTCAAAAACCACATATGGATCAACTAGTGTCATTGCATGTGTGTTATTTTAACAGACCACATATGGATCCACCAGAGTTCATTACATGTGTGTTCTTTTCACAGACCATGTATGGATCCACCAGTGTCATTGAAATGTGTGTTGTTTTCATAGACCACATATCGATCCACCAGAGTTCATTGCATGTGTGTTATTTTCACAAACCATATATGGATCGACCAGTGTCATTGAAATGTTTGTTCTTTTCACAGACCACATATGGATCCACTAGTGTCATTGCATATGGATCCACCATAGTTCATTGCCTGTGTGTTCTTTTCACAATCCACATATGGACCCACTAGTGTCATTGAAATGTGTGTTCTTTCCACGGACCACATATGGACCCACTAGTGTCATTGCATATGGATCCACCAGAGTTCATTGCATGTGTGTTCTTTTCACAATCGACCTATGGATCCACCATTGTCATCGCATGTGTGTTCTTTTCATTTACCACACCTAGAGCCATTGCATGTCTGTTATTTTCACAAACCACATATGCAACCACCAGTGTCATTGCATGCGTGTTCTTTTCACAGACCACATATGCATCCACCAATGTCATTGCATGTGTGTTCTTGTCACAGATTACATATCGATTCGCTAGTTTCATTGCATGTGTGTTATTTTCACAGACCACATATGCATCCACCAGTATCATTGCATGTGTGTTCTTTTCATAGACCAGATATGGATCCACCAGTGTCATTGCATGTGTTTTCTTTCACAAACCACATATGGATCCACCAGAGTTCATTACATGTGTGTTCTTTCACAAACCACATATGGATCCACAAGAGTTGATTGCATGTGTGTTCTTTTCATAGTCCATGTACGGATCCACCAGTGTCATTGCAATGTGTGTTGTTTTCACAGACCACATATGGATCCACCAGAGTTCATTACATGTGTGTTCTTTTCACAAAGCATATATGGATCCACCAGTGTCATTGAAATGTTTTTTTATTTTCATAGACCACATATGGATCCACTAGTGTCATTGCATATGGATCCACGCGAGTTCATTGCATGTGTGTTCTTTTCACAAAACACATATGGATCCACCAGTGTCATTGAAATGTGTGTTCTTTTCACAAACCACATATGGACCCACCAGTGTCATTGCATATGGATCCACCTGAGTTCATTGCATGTGTCTTCTTTTCACAATCCAGCTAAGGATCCACCATTGTCATTACATGTGTGTTCTTTTTGTTAACCACATCTAGAGTCATTGCATGTCTATTCTTTTCACAAACCACATATGGAACCACCAGTGTCATTGCATGTGTGTTTTTTTCACAGACCACATATGGATCCACCAATGTCATTGCATGTGTGTTCTTTTCACAGACCACATATGGATCCACCAGTGTCATTGCATGTGTGTTCTTTTCACATACCACATATGGATCCACCATTCAACGTGTGTTATTTTCACACACCACATATGGATCCACTAGTGTCATTGCATGTGTGTTCTTTTCACAGACCAGATCTGGATCCACCAGTGTCATTGCATGTGTGTTCTTTTCACAGACAACATATGGATCCACCAGAGTTCATTTCATGTGTGTTCTTTTCACAAACCACATATAGATCCACCAGTGTCATTGCATGTGTGTTCTTTTCACAAACCACATATGGATCAACTAGTGTCATTGCATGTGTGTTATTTTAACAGACCACATATGGATCCACCAGAGTTCATTACATGTGTGTTCTTTTCACAGACCATGTATGGATCCACCAGTGTCATTGAAATGTGTGTTGTTTTCATAGACCACATATCGATCCACCAGAGTTCATTGCATGTGTGTTATTTTCACAAACCATATATGGATCGACCAGTGTCATTGAAATGTTTGTTCTTTGCACAGACCACATATGGATCCACTAGTGTCATTGCATATGGATCCATCATAGTTCATTGCCTGTGTGTTCTTTTCACAATCCACATATGGACCCACTAGTGTCATTGAAATGTGTGTTCTTTTCACGGACCACATATGGACCCACTAGTGTCATTGCATATGGATCCACCAGAGTTCATTGCATGTGTGTTCTTTTCACAATCGACCTATGGATCCACCATTGTCATCGCATGTGTGTTCTTTTCATTTACCACACCTAGAGCCATTGCATGTCTGTTATTTTCACAAACCACATATGGAACCACCAGTGTCATTGCATGCGTGTTCTTTTCACAGACCACATATGCATCCACCAATGTCATTGCATGTGTGTTCTTGTCACAGATTACATATCGATTCGCTAGTTTCATTGCATGTGTGTTATTTTCACAGACCACATATGCATCCACCAGTATCATTGCATGTGTGTTCTTTTCATAGACCAGATATGGATCCACCAGTGTCATTGCATGTGTTTTCTTTCACAAACCACATATGGATCCAACAGAGTTCATTACATGTGTGTTCTTTCACAAACCACATATGGATCCACAAGAGTTGATTGCATGTGTGTTCTTTTCATAGTCCATGTACGGATCCACCAGTGTCATTGCAATGTGTGTTGTTTTCACAGACCACATATGGATCCACCAGAGTTCATTACATGTGTGTTCTTTTCACAAAGCATATATGGATCCACCAGTGTCATTGAAATGTTTTTTTATTTTCATAGACCACATATGGATCCACTAGTGTCATTGCATATGGATCCACCAGAGTTCATTGCATGTGTCTTCTTTTCACAAAACACATATGGATCCACCAGTGTCATTGAAATGTGTGTTCTTTTCACAAACCACATATGGACCCACCAGTGCCATTGCATATGGATCCACCTGAGTTCATTGCATGTGTCTTCTTTTCACAATCCAGCTAAGGATCCACCATTGTCATTGCATGTGTGTTCTTTTCATTAACCACATCTAGAGTCATTGCATGTCTATTCTTTTCACAAACCACATATGGAACCACCAGTGTCATTGCATGTGTGTTTTTTTCACAGACCACATATGGATCCACCAATGTCATTGCATGTGTGTTCTTTTCACAGACCACATATGGATCCACCAGTGTCATTGCATGTGTGTTCTTTTCACATACCACATATGGATCCACCATTCAACGTGTGTTATTTTCACACACCACATATGGATCCACTAGTGTCATTGCATGTGTGTTCTTTTCACAGACCAGATCTGGATCCACCAGTGTCATTGCATGTGTGTTCTTTTCACTGACCACATATGGATCCACCAGAGTTCATTTCATGTGTGTTCACTTCACAAACCACATATGGATCCACCAGTGTCATTGCATGTGTGTTCTTTTCACAAACCACATATGGATCAACCAGTGTCATTGCATGTGTATTGTTTTCACAGACCACATATGGATCCACTAGAGTTCATTGCATGTGTGTTCTTTTTATAGACAATGTATGGACCCACCAGTGTTATTGAAATGTGTGTTTTTTTCACAGACCATATATCGATCCACTAGGGTTCATTGCATGTGGTTTCTTTTCACATGCCACATATTGATGCACCAGTGTCATTTCATGTGTGTTATTTTCATAGACCACATATGGATCCACCAGTGTCATTGCATGTGTGTTCTTTTCATATACCACATATGGATCCACCATTTTCATTGCATGTGTGTTCTTTTCACAAACCACACATATATCCACCAGTGTCATTGCATGTGTGTTCTTTTCATTAACCACATATGGATCCACTAGTGTCATTTCATTTCTGTTCTTTACATAGACAACATATGGATCCACCGGAGTTCATTTCATGTGTGTTCTTTTCACAAATCACATATGGATCCACTAGTGTCATTGCATGTGTGTTCTTTTCACAGACCACATATGGATCAACCAGTGTCATTGCATGTGTGTTCTTTACATAGACCACATATGGATCTACCAGAGTTCATTGCATTTGTGTTCTTTTAACAGACCATGTATGGATCCACCAGTGTCATTGAAATGTGTGTTGTTTTCATAGACCACATATCGATCCACCAGAGTTCATTGCATGTCTGTTATTTTCACAAACCACATATGGAACCACCAGTGTCATTGCATGCGTGTTCTTTTCACAGACCACATATGCATCCACCAATGTCATTGCATGTGTGTTCTTGTCACAGATTACATATCGATTCGCTAGTTTCATTGCATGTGTGTTATTTTCACAGACCACATATGCATCCACCAGTATCATTGCATGTGTGTTCTTTTCATAGACCAGATATGGATCCACCAGTGTCATTGCATGTGTTTTCTTTCACAAACCACATATGGATCCACCAGAGTTCATTACATGTGTGTTCTTTCACAAACCACATATGGATCCACAAGAGTTGATTGCATGTGTGTTCTTTTCATAGTCCATGTACGGATCCACCAGTGTCATTGCAATGTGTGTTGTTTTCACAGACCACATATGGATCCACC